>JASKMD010000011.1:7119557-7429557 GCA_030144725.1 Haematococcus lacustris | reverse complement strand
CTCCTCTCCCCAGGTCCCGGCCCCCCCGCTGCCCCCAAGGGGCTGGTGTGGCCGGGAGGGAGAGGGGAGGGGGAGGGGGCATCCCGCCAGGACTGGGTGCTGGAGCTGGGGCAGCAGGAGCTGCTGCTGCTGCTGCTGTGCTGGCTGATGATGGTGTGAGCCTGGGCAGCCCAGGTTAAGCTAGAGGTCAGGAGGGGGGGGAGGGAGGGGCTCTCTCCCAAGATGCTGCTGCTGCTGCTGCTGCTACTGTCGCTGCTGTTACAGAGAAGAGAGCCATTGGCCCCCAGGCTAGGCGTTGCAGTGCCCCAGGGTAGTCTCAAGGCCCCCCCACCCCTGATGTTGTGTTGCAGCAGCAGCAGCAGCCCAGCCACCCCCCTGGCCAGCAGCGCAGGCCGCCTGGAGCTGGTCAAAGGACCCCCCTCGACGCTTGCAGCCTTGTGGAAGCGGGCCACCATCATCCCCAGCAGCTGCTGCATCACATCAGGGGCGGGGGGCAGGGGCAGGGTGGGAGGAGCAGCAGGAGCAGGGGCTAGAACCCCCAGCTGCCGCAGGCCTGCCAAGGCGGCGCCCTGAACTGTCGAGGTGGTTGCGCCATCCGCTTCTGTGCAGCCGGCTAGCAGGGCAGCCAGGCACAGCACAGCTCCCTGGGCCACCCTGCCCTCTGGCACTGCCTGCTGGCTCCCCTGCCGCCCCTGCCCCTCCTGCTGCTGCCCTGCTGCCTGGAAGCTGCCCAGCTGGCCCGGAGAGGGGTGGGGGACAGCCCAGGGAGAGCAGGCAAGGTAGCACGCCAGCAGCGGGGTGCCCGCAGCCAGCGCTGCTGCCCTCACACGGGGCTCAGGGTCCTCTGACCCCACCTGGGGCAAGGCAGCAGCAGCAGCAACAGCAGCAGCAGCAGCAGCAGCAGCAGCAGCAGCAGCAGCAGCAGCAGCAGCAGCAGCAGCAGCAGCAGCAGCAGCAGCAGCATGAGGTGGGCAACAGCAGCAGCAGGCGGGCAACAGCGCCGGCAGCAGCAGCAGGTGGGCGGCATCATATAGGGTAATCGATGACATGCTCACACAGCCTTGGGGTGAGTCCCTTGTATGATGCCATGGGGCTGAGGTTGGGAAGTGAGGAAGCACGTGTGAGAATGAGTGAGGCCGTTCATAGCGTAGAGGCAGTGAGCAGGAGTTAGGGGCCCACCTGGACAAGCAGCTCCTCACAGACTCGCCAGAGGGGTAGGGGCTGCTGCTGCTGCTGCTGCTGCTTGAGCTGCTGCTGCAATGCTCCACTGGCTGAGCTTGGCTGTTGCACAAGGGTGTGGTGCAACAGAATACAGCCCAGCAGCTGCACAGCAGCTTCCCTCACATGCACATCCCTCGACTGCAAGCCGGTCACACCCTGCAGCATGCATGCAAGCATGCACCACGACATGACATGGACTGGCAGGGCAGGGCAAGAGGTGCATGCACAGCACCTCCTGATCCCGACCCCACCGCTTGACCTGACCCAACCCGACCTGGCCATGTCCTACCAGTTCAAGGAGTGCATAGCACATGGTGGGCACCTCTGATTGGGTGCCCGCAAACACGCGATACACGCATCTTCAGGCACCCTCCCTTAGGGCACAGCCCCAGCCCTTGCCACCCCCCTTGCTCCTCGCCCTGCCCCCCACTCCAGCTGAGACCCTTTGAATGGGTGCCCGCATGACCTGGCCATGTGCCCGCATGACCTGAACATGTCAATACAGTCAATGAGTATTACATCTTCATCCAGACTATTACTCTATCCAGACTACTACTCCATACTACCACTACTACTACATCCAGACTACTACATCTCCAAGGACCCTCCAGACATCTTCAAGGACAGCCCCAGATCTTGCCACCCCCCTTTTCCCTCGCCCTGCCCCCCACTCCTGACCCTGACCTTGGCCTTGCCTTTCCACTCCTAGCGCCTGCCCAGCCCTGCCGCGGCCCGAATGGCTGGACTCTTGGTGACCCTCATGGTGACCCTAAGACCGCCCAAACCCCTGCTGCTCAACTAGCTGGCTGCCTTCCCCAACCCCAACCCCCAACTCCCAACCCAAACTTGCCCTGACACCCGCCCTCTGGCCCCCTCCTGCTCCCCCTTGCTAACCCCTGCTGACACCAGCATCTGCCCCAGTCAGCCATGGGCTGGGCCCTTGGGCCCTACCCACCTTGAGGCATGACCACACCGCCACCACATCAGGTGACAGTGGCCCTGGCAAAGCACTGCTGGCCGCTGCCTTTGTCAGCCTCAGCGCCCCGGACAGCCACAGCGCCAGCAGCTGGGCATGCTCAGTCAGCTGCCGGGTGGCGGCCAAGCCTTCAGGGCCCAGCACCAGCAAGCAGCTGAGCTGGAGGGCACTGCTGTGGGGAAGGGGCAAGTCGGGATGGTAAGGGTGGGAAGCTGGCAAGGGCGGGTCAGCTGGCTGGGAAGGGGTGCTGACGGAGTCACACAGCCTGCAAACCAAGCTGCTGAATGCATGGACTGTGGCTGTGAGCTGGGCTGTGCTTGCTGCCTGCTGGAGCAGTTGCGCGATCAGGCCGCTGAGTTCGTGGTCTAGAGTAACGAGGTAGGCAGGGGTTGAGGACATGGCGCAGCATGGGGATTCGTAGGGAGTTCAGCAAACTGCGACGATCGCAACCGCGCTGTTAAGACATCTCGTTCCAAAGAGACGGCCCCGGCGTCTTAGTGCGTTCTTTGTTGCACCCATGCGTGGACCCATGCATGGAGCTACTTCGTTTGCTAACCTGGTCTCCGCTTAGCCTTTGTGCTCACGTCTTGGTTCCGTAGCTCAATGGCAGTCATACATGGGTTGTAAAACACACTGTAAGATATTCTCATCTTGTATATGCAGCGTTAGCCAATGGAAGTGTGGGAAAACCAGTAGACCAGTATGGGCTGTCTCAAGGTACTCCTGTGCAGTGTACATGTCAATGAAATACCATGCCACATGCAGGGCCTAAACCCATCCAAACTGGTCCTTACGCTGTTTGGCTTCTGAGCTGACTGCCGTCGTCTGAGCGCCTCATCGGACAAACAAACAATTGTTACTTAAAGCGAAGTTATCGCATCGGAGCGGGGTAGTGATGGCGGCTTTGCACTGCTTGGTAAGCTGCTCAAAAAAGCGGCAGCCTGCATGCAGAAACCCCTCATCCTGCTTGTGGACGCCATGCGCAGGACAGGGCGCTGTGTGCGCGTGGTTGCACCACAAGACGACTGCCGACCCGTTCGCCGGTCCGAACAGTGTTGGTTCGCAGCACAGGCTGGGCTGACCCTGCTGCGACTAACGCTGAGAAGACTTTGTTTGGAGATGTAAGTTGTTGTAGGCACAATCATCTGCTCTCGATACCAGGGCTGGGCATTCCTTGGTTTGCCTCAACTGACCTTGGCTGCTTCTCATGAACGTTGGTCCATCTTTCTGCCCCATCCTGCTCACAGGACTTTGGTGCACGTGACCCCACAGCAGGGGAGCTGGCTTCCAACTTCTCTGAGAAGGTCTTGGGCAACTATGACACTGCCCACATCATCAAGTGGGTGTGCCTGGGTTGTGTACCCTACTTAGGCCATCGTATGCAGTGGGACTTGAAGGATGCGTGTGTGCTTGGCATTGTACACAGGATACCAACCAGCATGAAGGAGCACATCGGCCTTACCGCCCAGAGCTGCCAACCATTAGACAGCTTGGCACCGCTGGACAGCAAGCAGTTGAACCTGTTGAAGCAGCAAATACCTGGCTGGAAGGTAAGGTCGGCAATGGGAGGCACAGGGGAACAGCGCCAGGAGAGTTAGCAGAGTCATCAAAGTCGGGAGAGTCAGGAGAGGGGAGGCTGGGCGAGATAGGCTGGAAGCTACAGGTTGGGGACAGACAGCAATGGTATGGGCGGCAGCAGTAAGAAGCACACAATTGGTATTGAAGGAACCTGACAGAAGGAACCTGCCAATCCTGCCAAACTTTTCACTGCCAGGCCTGTTGGCTAGTGTGCCTCTCTCTCGTAACTCACCCTCATGTGGCTCCCTCTGCCCTGCGGCAGGTCGTTACCTCCGCTGTCGGTCACACCGCGCTGTCAAATGCATACCGGGTCCGGAGCCGCGAGGCCGCCAGCGCCTTGCACGCCGCGCTCACCGCCCTCGCAAGCCGCCTGGGCCATGAGCTGTCGTCCATCTCTGCCTCTGACGACCTGGTGGCAGTGGAGCTGAGCACGCCGCAGTTGTCCGGCCTCTCACTCAACGATTTCGTGGTGGCAGCACAGGTCAATGAGATGGACATGAAGGAGTGGCTGACGCCACCGCGGAAGCGCTACTGGGCATGACCTCCTGGCCCTGCTCATGTTCGCGCACTGCAGCTGGTAAATGGAAGATGTGACCCTTCCCCTCGCCCTCCCCCTTGACCTGCTGGCGCATGCGCGTGGCGGGCAACCAAAGCATGTGCAGGGTGGTTTGCATGGACAGCCTGGCAGCAGGTGTCTTGCTTCTTGGCATTAGGGACATGGCCCAGGCGTGCTGCTGGGGCTGGTCCATCTTTGCCCAGCAGCAGCCGGCTGGGGTTCAAGCAGGCGGGCTGCGACCCATGAGCCTGCAAGCTACATGGCTGAGGGTTGTCATAGGCGTCGCAACCTTCAGGGCGTGGTGGAGGAGGGAGGGAGCAGGAGAGACGGGTGGTAGGTGGGAAGGTTTGTGTAAGCATGCACGTGTCCGGAGGGCGTTCCAAAGCTGTCGCCTTAACCTGACTGCAGTAGCATGAGGCATGGTTTTTTAACACTGGCAGTGCGGTGACACTGACAGGCTAGTCGACTGCTAGTGGGTGTGGGCTGCCAACATCGACACACAGTTGTCGTCGGGAAGGGAAGGAAGCGAGCCGAGAATGGGTTGTGATATCCGAAATAAACTGGTCCTGGCATCACGTGTAATGGCGACCCTGCACAGGGTCCTGCGTATCGATTGCTGGTACCGCCTAGCCTCACTCCCTAAGTGCTGACTCCCTAAGTGCTGCCGACCCTGCACGGGGTCCTGGCGACCCTGAACAGGGTCCGGTGGTGCAACCTATTCAAATCAGCGGAAACGGGTCCCTTTCATTTCACATTGATAGTGCCCAGACCTAATAAGTAACCCAACAGGCAATCTCTATAACACGAAACGTCCCAAGGTTACAAAGCTTTCAGGTAGCATTGCAGACTCTTGCAAAGTATCGTAGCCAACTCCTGAACCCCACAGCCCTCATGCTACACCAAAATCAAGCAAGAGTTGGAATCGAACCTGGCTGTGAGCTCATCATTGTAAAGGCTATCGACAGTGTGCCTAATGCCCACTTCAGCTCAGCCTTCTGGTGTGTGTGCCTGTTGCCAGTGCCTGTGCCTGCGCCACACAAATTCCCTATGTTAGGGGTTCATTGGTTTTATTTGCTTGGGTCGTACTTCTTGGTACGCTCAGAGGGCCCTTTGTATCGTAGCCAGGAGCAGCCAAAAGCAAAGCGCAGCCTAAAGTAGATAGCTACAAGCCAGCCAGCCGTCGCCAGCCAGCAGCCTCTCTCGCCACCAGGGATGATGATTGATTGTGTGGCTCCTGTGTGCAGCTGAGGCGCCACCCAGCAGCCTCACAGCATTCGCGACCAGCCACAGCAAACATGCGCCCAGGTTAAGCGAAAGGAGCAAGAGGAAGAATAGGTGAAAGGTGCGCTGTGAACAAGCTAGCGAGATAGCAACTAGTCGAGTGCTAGGACAGGGCACCATCGGCAAGCCAGGAAGTGCACCCAGCACCTCGCATTTCGACGTTTAACATGCCCATTACTTACCTCTTGCTCTGCAGGAAGCCAGGTGCCAAAAAATGCAGCCAAGGGAAGCAGCTAGACAGCGCAGCAAATAGCAGCAAGGAGCAGGCAAGAGCAACCAGGAGCACCCTTCCCAACCCCTCCCCTGACCCCCTCGTCCCACACCCAACCCCATTCTCCCCGCACACACTCCACCCTGCAAATGGTGAGTGGCTCGCCTTTGCAGTTTTGTGGCTAAGTGTGCCTAGCCTGACCACATGCATGAACTTGTTTACTGCAAGATTTCATGGTCACACCCATCCACCTTCCCTACAACCACTTCTGCTACAATGCAACACTACCAACTCTACCTACCGTGGAGCCTGGAGCCAGCGCCACCCCACCCACCCTAAAGCAGCCCCCCCTCCCCCTCCCCTCATCAGGCACCACGCACACTCCACCCTACAAATGGTGAGTGGCTCACCGTTGCAATTGTGTGGCTCCATGTGCTTAGCCTGACCACTAGCATGTTATTAGCATCATATTATTAGCATCATATTAGCTCCCGATAGCTCATAACAGCCCATATTAGCTCATATCAGCTCGTAGCGTTTCGGCCCGGAGCTAATTCTTGCGGACACGCCCTATGCATGTTGCAAGTTGCATTGCTGCTCCACGTGACACCAAGCCTTTCATTACAGAATCGCAGCACGGCTACGCCACGACTGGCTCTTCAGAATGTCCGCCTCCGAGGTTGCGGAAGCCTCGGCGAGAATCTTGAAAGTGGAAGCGAAGATTGAGGGGCTAGAGGAGAAGATCGAGGGTCGAAAGCAGTCCTATCCTGCAAGCGTGCGACCAGCTGAAGTAACGGTAGAGCTGGAACAGTTGCACAAGAGGGTAAACGTCCTGCAAGAGGAGCTGGTAGAGTTGCGCAAGTGTAAGAACATCCTGCTGACCAAAGGTACATAGCGATATGGGCACAAGTGATATGGAACATGTCCTCTTGCACTTTTGCATTTGCCTCTTGCATGCATGTGCGCTGAACAGTGGCCAACAAAGCTCCACAGCACCACACGTCATCAGTAGTCATGCATTATGCTAAATGCAAAGTGCGTGCAGAAACAAGCCTGTATCATTGCTTGCACATATCATAGCTTTTTTGACGTCCCAAAGCTGCTGCTTTTGTAGTTGAAAGGTAGTTGAAAGGCTGGCTAATTGGTCAGCTGGCACAATAGTATCAGTATCATACAATGCCCTGTCGGTCGTCTCCCCTCCCACTTCGCCAATCCTGGAACTTTGCGTGATGCACATTACATTATGCACATCATGGGCACCTGCTGTGCGTGTGCGTGCGAGAGCTGGTCGGCAAGGTGGGTGGTGCTCCGTTCATCCAGCAGTAATCACATCATGATGCTGATGTGCTGACACATGCGCCGCTACAAACTTGCATGCAGCTGTGCTGGTGACATTGAAAAAGGGCAGGGCCACCGCCACGCATCGTTTTTACGACACACCCACGTGGCAGCAGTTGTGTCAGGCCGTGGAGGAGAGCTTTTCTGAGTTTAAAGTGGAAGACTTTCAGCTGAAGGACGGTGACATCCTGGGCTGGGCTGGCTGCGGGGCAGCACCGCTCGTGCTGAACTACACGGTTGCTGAACTACTCGTGCTGAACCACACAGGCATAGATCTGGCATGGTCTGCGGTGGTCTTGGTAGCTCCAGGGTATGCAAATAAAGGCATGCAAGTTGCGGTTGTTCAACCATGCCATTGCTTGTGTAGCCCCATATGGACACCACATTGTTTGTGTAAGACAATTCCCCTGGTGATGGGCAATTGCAACTCGAATATCAAGGTCTACAATAGACCTAGCGTACTTGACCGTGCCAGTTGCAGCGTCGATGTAATACCGCGTGGTGGCATATGGTTGGGTTTGGTGCGGGTCACTGCCAGGCCTGCACTTGCTAAGCATGACCGTGATGCATACATGCAAAGGGGGTATGTAGCAGGTGGCTACCACGTTTGCGGCATCAGCGCGTCACCGCGTGGTGGTGTTGTCCATACAAGGGGCGTAGGTATCATTTGAGAAGAGGATACACGGCTAATGTCGTTAGTAATGACCACCACCGTTTTCTTCATTACATGTTGACCATTCACAGCTTACAAATCACGTTGTGTGGCATGGAAGTGAACGGAAGCTCAAGACAGCCATGCTTTGGTACCATGCAACATTATTCTCAGATGGGCTCAAAGGTGCTGCTGATTGCTAATACAAGATTGCACTGCCACACACCTACAGCCTGCTGCTGCTGTCCACGCACTGCTCATGCACTACAGCCTGCTGCTCTTGCTGCTGTTCATGCACATCTTGCTGCTGCTCATGCTAATGTTTGGGCTCAACGTCTAACCCTACAAGCCCTGCTGCTACCTTCAGCCTGCACTGCCAAACACCTACAGGCAGGGCAGGGCAGGGCAGGGCAGGGCAGGGCAGGGCAGGGCAGGGCAGGGCAGGGCAGGGCAGGGCAGGGCAGGGCAGGGCAGGGCAGGGCAGGGCAGGGCAGGGCAGGGCAGGGCAGGGCAGGGCAGGGCAGGGCAGGGCAGGGCAGGGCAGGGCAGGGCAGGACAGGGCAGGGAGGGGCAACGCAAGGCTGGGAGGGGGTTGGGGCAGGGCTTGGATGGAATGAGGCAGGGCTGGGATGGGGTGGGGTAGGGCTGGGCAGGGAGGGAAGGGGCAACGCAAGGCTGGGAGGGGGTGGGGCAGGGCTGGGATGCGGCGGTCCTAGAGCTCCGGCTGGTCGTGGGTTGCACGTTGAGATGCATGCAGGGGAGCAGGCTGACCAGGGCGGCTTCGCCTTCGCATAGGCTGGGCTGGCTGCGGGGCAGCACCGCTCGTGCTGAACTACACGGTGTGGCCTGCGCCCCGCTCTCGGCGTGGGTTACCCGGCTGCATTGCGTTGTTGAGGAGCGTTCAGCGTTGGGGTGGGGGCGGGCGCAGGGGAGCCAGCGCTGTGGCTGCCCCCGCAACGTGTTGGGAAAGTCTTGCTGCGGCTGGGTGCGGCTGCGGCTTGACGGAGCTGGCGGTTGGGGCCCCAACTTTCGGACTTTGCTGATGTATGTTTTTGGGCTGCAGGTTCGAACCAGGTTTGAGCTACAAAGCCAGGCTGTAGGTTTCCGCGAACAGGACGACACGGATACAGCACGCAGGTGAGCTTTTGTGATGTACAAAACCTACCTCACACAGCAGCCTACAAACAATCCTCTGTAAGCGTAAGGCCGTGTGCATCTGCAGCGACTAAGCATTTGTATTTGCTCTCGTTGTAGGGTGGCATTGGAAGCGCGACATCAGAAACCGTGGTCGGCTGCTCCTCCAGGCCAAAGAACATTTTGTGACCATGCAGTGTGAGTACAGAACTAGGCAGCAGTTGAACTCCCTGTGCTGCCAAGACCAGGGTGCATTTCAGGTATCAATGTCTTAGGCATACACCAGTGACTTGCCTGCGGTGGTGTGTCTTGTGTGGGGACAGCCTGGGCTCTGCAACTCAACAGCTGGTCTGCTATTGTATGCAGAATGGTGGTGTACATGGGAAGAAGGCTGACAATGTCTGCGCACCCCTTCTGACGCTTGCAGGGGTGAAGGTCATGAAGGAAGGTAGCGCCACAAGTATCTCCATCCATACCCTGGACACTGCCGAGTTGCTGCAGCTGGTCAAATCTGAGTTTGGGGCAGAGGGCAGGTTGAAAACCATTGATGGCGATATCGTTGGCACAAGCTTCCCGCTGGAGCATGGTGCCACCCTTATCTGGCATCCCCCCGCTGGCGGCGAGTATGATCATTTCTTTAATGTAGCAGGACCAGGAGGTGGCACACATGACGTAAAATATCACGCATCAACATGCACACATGCACCCCTGGCATATGCACAGCAGCACCACATGCTGTCAGTGTACTTGCTGCATGCCAGTAGCATGCAAGGGCATGGTCAGCTTGCTGACCAGCACAAAAGACGTGCTTGCTGTATCACAGTGTGAACCTCTAACTCACGTATATACAGCAATCATGTCTCCCACATACCGTGTTTCATTGCCGCGTATTGATAACATGTTACAGCGTGCCCCTGACGTTGACAACAATTCCTGCCACGTCACAACATGGCGCACACATCAATGCTCATAGCTTGACGAGCATGCATGTGCCCACAGTGTGCCCACAGCACATGCATGGGACCACTGGTTATAATGGCCAGAATACTGATACATTGAGCGTTGCACACTAGTATCAGTATCATACAATGCCCTGTCGGTCGTCTCCCCTCCCACTTCGCCAATCCTGGAACTTTGCGTGATGCACATTACATTATGCATATCATGGGCACCTGCTGTGCGTGTGCGTGCGAGAGCTGGTCGGCAAGGTGGGTGGTGCTCCGTTCATCCAGCAGTAATCACATCATGATGCTGATGTGCTGACACATGCGCCGCTACAAACTTGCATGCAGCTGTGCTGGTGACATTGAAAAAGGGCAGGGCCACCGCCACGCATCGTTTTTACGACACACCCACGTGGCAGCAGTTGTGTCAGGCCGTGGAGGAGAGCTTTTCTGAGTTTAAAGTGGAAGACTTTCAGCTGAAGGACGGTGACATCCTGCTAAAAGAAAGCGACTGGTTGGAGTGTGCGCGCACAAGCCAATCGATCACGTTGCAGGTGTGTTCCTGCTTGCAGCCACAACACTCTTGTTGTCATTGAGCACCCCTAGCTTACCTATTCACTTTTCACTTTGCTGCTTGCGCGACTGCAGGTGCTGAGCTCTGCTGTGGCCTTCTCTTCATACACAGAGGACAGCTTGCACACGCTGCTAGAAACCAATGGTGTAGTGGATGAGGATGATGCAGCGTTTCCATATGCTGATTACAACCAGGATGCACTGCTGCAGCCAGGCTTGGCGGCAGCCTTGAGCGTCAGCAAACATGGCGAGCTCATGGACTTGGTTGGCAAGGAGCTGGCAATGCGAGTCTACACTGGTGACCCGCAAAGACACACAAAGAAAGCTAGCAGGCGGGAGCTGATCAGCCCGCTGCTGTTTGCTGCAGCGCTTCTGGCAGGTGGGTGGCCTTGTAGCGTGGGTGAGCAATGGTGTTGTATGTGCTGCTACATATGTGCTGCTACCTGTGCAGCTTTGGATCGTTCATTCACGCAGGTGACATTCAGGTGGTGGCAGAGTACAGCGCAACGGGCACCGTGGCCAAGGGCAGCATCGACTATGTGTTGATTTACTACTGGTTCTGCGTTGTGGTCGTGGAGGGCAAGCTGCACGAGCAGCTGCTCCAGCACAGCGGCCAGCTGGCAGCGGAGATGAGGTCTGCGCGTGAGCAATTCAGTCACACCATGCTGGGCAAGCGCAAGCACGAGCCAGAGGAGGATTTCAGCCAGGTGCGCTGCCGTGTCCGTCAGTCCTGGCAGGCTCCTGGCAGGGCACAGTGTCGATGCGTGTAGACAATTGTTGCGCTGTCAACAACGCATGGGTTTCATCACACTTGTGCAGGTGCCCTCCATAGGCATCCTGTCTTCAGGCACCCAGTACATATTCTTCAAGTATGATCCAGCAGCAAAGCTCATCACAAGGACCTCGTCCATGGCAGTGCCACTAGTGCCAGGTATCACAGCTGGAAATGCCGCCACACTAGCTTTGCCAGTCATCCGTCGCCTGGTGCAAGCCATTGAGGGCCAAAAGCAGGCCTTGAGAAGCATTTCAACCCTGCCTAAGGCTGTGAGACACTGGAATGCGGGGCCCGCTGACGTGCCTGACCAGCCTGCCGTGTCGACCTGCACACGACCATGAGTGCGTCCTATGATAACGAGGTTTTGGATGAGTTGGAAAGTGAGGATGGATATCACTACATCAAGGGTTTACAACAAATGAAAAGCAAGAGTCGTAACCGAACACGGGCAGTGCGGGCTCAATATTGTAGAGGCTACTGCTAATGTGCCACTTCAGCTCCGCCTGTAGGGGATCAGTAGGGCTGATCCCCGTGTTTATATAAGAGTGTATTGGGTTGTATTCTGGGCTTTCCTTGGGACTCCAGTAGTGAACCAGCAAATATCAAGAATGTAAGAACCGATGCACCTCCGAGTCCTGTTACACCGCCCATCCAGTACCCCCCTGCTGCTGGTGCTGCTAACCCCCCCTGCTGCTGCTGCTGCTGCTGCTGCTGCTGCTGCTGCTGCTGCTGCTGCTGCTGCTGCTGCTGCTGGAGCTGCTGCTGCTGCTGCTGCTGGAGCTGCTGCTGCTGCTGGAGCTGCTGCTGCTGCTGGAGGAGCTGCTGCTGCTGCTGCTGCTGCTGCTGCTGCTGCTGGAGCTGCTGCTGCTGCTGCTGGACCTGCTGCTGCTGCTGGACCTGCTGCTGCTGCTGGACCTGCTGCTGCTGCTGGACCTGCTGCTGCTGGACCTTTTTTGCCTTTTCTAACCTGACTGTGCGCCAACAAACCACCAGGTTTCTGGTTTCCGGTCAATGTACATGCCATGTCATGTTTGTTCGGGGTCACCTCCACGACACAAACTGCTGCACGGGGTCGAACCTGCTTCGCGCTGTGTAATGGGACGTACCTTGCGGGTCTCGCTGCTGGGATGCAAAGTGCAGGCAAGCGGATGCGCGACGTGGTGGGGCGTGTAGTCAAATTTGCAGACACGCAATACGTGTCGCTGCTCGCAGGAGGCCCGGAGGTACCATGTTCAAATTTCAGTGCAGTCGCCATCAGACCTGGCATCTGCCACTGAAGCCTACGCCCTCAGATGTGACAAGGTCCGGCAGCGCAGCAGTTGCCCACTACATTGTCCCACCACCTCAGCACCCAGCCTTGCCCACGCCAGCTGCAGGGTGTGCCTTGCACCCATGTGCACTCTATTCCCTTCTCCTCCCTATCTCTCCCCATAAGTTGCACAGGCTGCACTAGCTACGGACAGGGCCACCTACCTACCTACCCAGCCCTCATGGCACAGTATGTAGTCATGTGCAAGTTGTGAATCCTGTATCATGAGTCATGAAATGTGCCCCATGATATACCCATGACAACACATAGCTCCATGCAATGCCCCTGCCCATGGGGGTGATGCAGCATTGCCCCTGCTGACCAGGTGGCACGCACAGAGACAGCAGGCTTCAGTCAGCACCCAGAGTTCACCAACCGCTCCTTCATCCTGCGCCTGTCTCAATCCCTGGGTCACTCCCTCACCGCCAGGCTGCTGCTGCACTGCGCCCTATTCGCTGCCACGGCCCCCTCCATGAGCAGCATGTGCCAGCAAGGCAAGTGGCAGTGAGCAAGGTGCTCCCGGGCTGTGGGCTGTCCAGTGCTAGACCAGTGCTGGCACCAGCTCCGGCACCAATGCTGGGATAGCCAAGCAGCCATACTAGGCTGATACGCTATCACTGTGAAACCTCACCATCATCAATGCTGAGATGGGGTGGGGGTGCAATAAGGTGTGTATTGGTGTGATGTGGTATGCGGTTTCTGGGGCGTTGTGGGAATTGTGTAAAGACCACAACACCACAGCGTCGCAGCCGGGCTGCATAGACCCGCCATGTTGCCTGCTGCTGTCATTTGGCTGTAAACTATGGCGGCCCAGCCCCCCTAGGGGCTTCAGCACCAGGGTGCGCATCCTCGGTGGGCCTCAAGGCGCAAGCCTGCTCCAGTTGTAGGGTTTGAGTCACAGCTCGACACCCAGGGGCAGGGTCAAGGGCAGGGGCAGGGCAGGGCAGGGCAAGGCCGGGTCCGGCTCTTCCCTTAGAGCCCCTCAGAGGCTCCCATCAAGACAGCATGCGGGTCATTGAGGTGTGACCAGACCCTGCCAGGCGCTGCGCCCTGCCCGCCCCCTTCCCTGTAGCAGCGCTGGAGGCAGTGAGCGGGCTGGACGAGCTGGTGGGCAGCGGGGTGCTGGCTGTGGTGGGCCCTGCCCTGGCGCGGCTGCTGCGGGGCGAGCGCTGCACCTTGGCTGTCCCCCTGCTGCAGGGGGCTGCGGGGCAGGGCTGTGGGGAGGCCCAGGTAAAGGGCGGCAGCAGGGTGTGGGCAGCAGCATGCATTGGCTAGAGGGTGGAGGACCGGGTGACCTGGGGGCCTTCATCGCCGAAGTCACCTCATGCATGCCCTTTCCATCCTGCTATCGCTGCAGCATACATGCTCCAAGACATGCTCCAAATTGTCAGGCCAAAGCACTGGTCAGCATTTGCACTTGGTGAGCAGTTAAGATTTGATGCTACCATGACAGATGGCATCATCATGATTGATGACATTGGGGCTGTTGTCCGGGAGATGTTCATGACCTGTTGCCCTGTCGTTGGACATTTCCTGCCAAACTGCACACCCTCTTGCCCGCCCACCTGCCCGCCCACCTGCCTGCCTTCCTGCATCCTCCCCCTTGACCTGGCCACACTGCGCTGCGCTGCTGCCAGGTGGGCCGCCCCCCTCCTGGCCCCGCAGGTCTGGAGCTGCTGCTGGAGCTGCTGCTGCTGGACGCTGAGGTGCCCCTGCCGCAGGACCTGTACGCAGCCTCAGGTGGTCAGGGCCAGGGTGTGTGGGGGCAGGCGGGCAGGAGGCGCCCTGGCAGGTGGGAGGGTGCCAGTGCAGCTTGGGGTGCCATACTCAGGGCAGGGCCGTGGCATGGAGCCTCACATAGAGGGCGTGCGAGTCTGGCAGTGCAAGTTCCATAGGCTGCTGGGAAGCGTATGCCGCTGATTGACACGCTAATTGACGCGTAAACTGGCGCGCTGATTGACGCACCGACTGACGCACTGACTGATGGGCTCGCTGACTGGGTTAGGGTTAGGGTTAACCCTAACCCTAACCCTAACCCTAACCCCTAACCCACCGACTGACGCACTGACTGATGCGCTTGCTGGCTGGCACTGCCAGGACTGCCCCTTAGTGAAGCAGCTTGCCAGGAACCATCAGGGTTGGCTCAGGCAGCTGAGAAGGAGGCAGGCTGCTGTTGTTGCAGACAATAGTGGTCATTGTGCTTGTGCTGCTGCCGCCGCCGCTGCTGGACTGCTGCAGGTGGAGGGAGTGGGTGGAGCATGGCTGGCTCTCCCCCTTCCAAAGGACCCCAGCCGCCAGACCCTGCCAACCTCCGCTGCACCCTGATGGTCATGGTGATGAGGGCGGAGGGCCTGCCAGCCGGTTCAGGGTAAGGCCCTGTCACACTTGCCCTCCCCATGCATCCCCTCCCCTCCATGCACCCCACCCATCCCTTGCATGCCTTCTCCCCCACCCCAACCCTGAAAAACTCCCTTACACCCCTCACCCCTTACATGGGCCTCCTCGCCGCCCTTGCATGGGAGCTGTTCACCTTTTCCCCTGGCCTGGACCCTCCACCCCCTTGGCCCCCCTCATGCACTCCTGCTGCCTCACCTGGTGCCTCACCTCCTGCTGCACTCCTGCTGCCTCACCTGCTGGCGCTGCCTGGTTTGCAGGCCTGAGGGCGAGGAGCGGGCGCCCAGCTGCATGGTGGCGGTGAGAGCCCGGCAGGCCGGGACGGGGGCGGACCCAGAGCAGGGTCAGCTGGCCACAGCCGTGGCACCGCCCTCCACCTCCCCCCACTGGGGCCAGCTGCTGCAGGTGCGGGTGAGGGGGCTGCTGCAGGGCAGGGGGGGGCAGGGGCCTGCAGTAAGGGAACCAGGACCTCCAATACCCTGGTGTAGGGCTGGTGTGATGCCCCTGCTGCTGCTGCCCCCGTCAGTGACTGCTGCTGCTGCTGCTGCTGCTGCTGCTGCTGCTGCTGCTGCTGCTGCTGCTGCTGCTGCTGCTGCTGCTGCTGCTGCTGCTGCTGCTGCTGCTGCTGCTGCTGCTGCTGCTGCTGCTGCTGCTGCTGCTGCTGCTGCTGCTGCTGCTGCTGCTGCTGCTGCTGCTGCTGCTGCTGCTGCTGCTGCTGCTGCTGCTGCTGCTGCTGCTGCTGCTGCTGCTGCTGCTGCTGCTGCTGCTGCTGCTGCTGCTGCTGCTGCTGCTGCTGCTGCTGCTGCTGCTGCTGCTGCTGCTGCTGCTGCTGCTGCTGCTGCTGCTGCTGCTGCTGCTGCTGCTGCTGCTGCTGCTGCTGCTGCTGCTGCTGCTGCTGCTGCTGCTGCTGCTGCTGCTGCTGCTGCTGCTGCTGCTGCTGCTGCTGCTGCTGCTGCTGCTGCTGCTGCTGCTGCTGCTGCTGCTGCTGCTGCTGCTGCTGCTGCTGCTGCTGCTGCTGCTGCTGCTGCTGCTGCTGCTGCTGCTGCTGCTGCTGCTGCTGCTGCTGCTGCTGCTGCTGCTGCTGCTGCTGCTGCTGCTGCTGCTGCTGCTGCTGCTGCTGCTGCTGCTGCTGCTGCTGCTGCTGCTGCTGCTGCTGCTGCTGCTGCTGCTGCTGCTGCTGCTGCTGCTGCTGCTGCTGCTGCTGCTGCTGCTGCTGCTGCTGCTGCTGCTGCTGCTGCTGCTGCTGCTGCTGCTGCTGCTGCTGCTGCTGCTGCTGCTGCTGCTGCTGCTGCTGCTGCTGCTGCTGCTGCTGCTGCTGCTGCTGCTGCTGCTGCTGCTGCTGCTGCTGCTGCTGCTGCTGCTGCTGCTGCTGCTGCTGCTGCTGCTGCTGCTGCTGCTGCTGCTGCTGCTGCTGCTGCTGCTGCTGCTGCTGCTGCTGCTGCTGCTGCTGCTGCTGCTGCTGCTGCTGCTGCTGCTGCTGCTGCTGCTGCTGCTGCTGCTGCTGCTGCTGCTGCTGCTGCTGCTGCTGCTGCTGCTGCTGCTGCTGCTGCTGCTGCTGCTGCTGCTGCTGCTGCTGCTGCTGCTGCTGCTGCTGCTGCTGCTGCTGCTGCTGCTGCTGCTGCTGCTGCTGCTGCTGCTGCTGCTGCTGCTGCTGCTGCTGCTGCTGCTGCTGCTGCTGCTGCTGCTGCTGCTGCTGCTGCTGCTGCTGCTGCTGCTGCTGCTGCTGCTGCTGCTGCTGCTGCTGCTGCTGCTGCTGCTGCTGCTGCTGCTGCTGCTGCTGCTGCTGCTGCTGCTGCTGCTGCTGCTGCTGCTGCTGCTGCTGCTGCTGCTGCTGCTGCTGCTGCTGCTGCTGCTGCTGCTGCTGCTGCTGCTGCTGCTGCTGCTGCTGCTGCTGCTGCTGCTGCTGCTGCTGCTGCTGCTGCTGCTGCTGCTGCTGCTGCTGCTGCTGCTGCTGCTGCTGCTGCTGCTGCTGCTGCTGCTGCTGCTGCTGCTGCTGCTGCTGCTGCTGCTGCTGCTGCTGCTGCTGCTGCTGCTGCTGCTGCTGCTGCTGCTGCTGCTGCTGCTGCTGCTGCTGCTGCTGCTGCTGCTGCTGCTGCTGCTGCTGCTGCTGCTGCTGCTGCTGCTGCTGCTGCTGCTGCTGCTGCTGCTGCTGCTGCTGCTGCTGCTGCTGCTGCTGCTGCTGCTGCTGCTGCTGCTGCTGCTGCTGCTGCTGCTGCTGCTGCTGCTGCTGCTGCTGCTGCTGCTGCTGCTGCTGCTGCTGCTGCTGCTGCTGCTGCTGCTGCTGCTGCTGCTGCTGCTGCTGCTGCTGCTGCTGCTGCTGCTGCTGCTGCTGCTGCTGCTGCTGCTGCTGCTGCTGCTGCTGCTGCTGCTGCTGCTGCTGCTGCTGCTGCTGCTGCTGCTGCTGCTGCTGCTGCTGCTGCTGCTGCTGCTGCTGCTGCTGCTGCTGCTGCTGCTGCTGCTGCTGCTGCTGCTGCTGCTGCTGCTGCTGCTGCTGCTGCTGCTGCTGCTGCTGCTGCTGCTGCTGCTGCTGCTGCTGCTGCTGCTGCTGCTGCTGCTGCTGCTGCTGCTGCTGCTGCTGCTGCTGCTGCTGCTGCTGCTGCTGCTGCTGCTGCTGCTGCTGCTGCTGCTGCTGCTGCTGCTGCTGCTGCTGCTGCTGCTGCTGCTGCTGCTGCTGCTGCTGCTGCTGCTGCTGCTGCTGCTGCTGCTGCTGCTGCTGCTGCTGCTGCTGCTGCTGCTGCTGCTGCTGCTGCTGCTGCTGCTGCTGCTGCTGCTGCTGCTGCTGCTGCTGCTGCTGCTGCTGCTGCTGCTGCTGCTGCTGCTGCTGCTGCTGCTGCTGCTGCTGCTGCTGCTGCTGCTGCTGCTGCTGCTGCTGCTGCTGCTGCTGCTGCTGCTGCTGCTGCTGCTGCTGCTGCTGCTGCTGCTGCTGCTGCTGCTGCTGCTGCTGCTGCTGCTGCTGCTGCTGCTGCTGCTGCTGCTGCTGCTGCTGCTGCTGCTGCTGCTGCTGCTGCTGCTGCTGCTGCTGCTGCTGCTGCTGCTGCTGCTGCTGCTGCTGCTGCTGCTGCTGCTGCTGCTGCTGCTGCTGCTGCTGCTGCTGCTGCTGCTGCTGCTGCTGCTGCTGCTGCTGCTGCTGCTGCTGCTGCTGCTGCTGCTGCTGCTGCTGCTGCTGCTGCTGCTGCTGCTGCTGCTGCTGCTGCTGCTGCTGCTGCTGCTGCTGCTGCTGCTGCTGCTGCTGCTGCTGCTGCTGCTGCTGCTGCTGCTGCTGCTGCTGCTGCTGCTGCTGCTGCTGCTGCTGCTGCTGCTGCTGCTGCTGCTGCTGCTGCTGCTGCTGCTGCTGCTGCTGCTGCTGCTGCTGCTGCTGCTGCTGCTGCTGCTGCTGCTGCTGCTGCTGCTGCTGCTGCTGCTGCTGCTGCTGCTGCTGCTGCTGCTGCTGCTGCTGCTGCTGCTGCTGCTGCTGCTGCTGCTGCTGCTGCTGCTGCTGCTGCTGCTGCTGCTGCTGCTGCTGCTGCTGCTGCTGCTGCTGCTGCTGCTGCTGCTGCTGCTGCTGCTGCTGCTGCTGCTGCTGCTGCTGCTGCTGCTGCTGCTGCTGCTGCTGCTGCTGCTGCTGCTGCTGCTGCTGCTGCTGCTGCTGCTGCTGCTGCTGCTGCTGCTGCTGCTGCTGCTGCTGCTGCTGCTGCTGCTGCTGCTGCTGCTGCTGCTGCTGCTGCTGCTGCTGCTGCTGCTGCTGCTGCTGCTGCTGCTGCTGCTGCTGCTGCTGCTGCTGCTGCTGCTGCTGCTGCTGCTGCTGCTGCTGCTGCTGCTGCTGCTGCTGCTGCTGCTGCTGCTGCTGCTGCTGCTGCTGCTGCTGCTGCTGCTGCTGCTGCTGCTGCTGCTGCTGCTGCTGCTGCTGCTGCTGCTGCTGCTGCTGCTGCTGCTGCTGCTGCTGCTGCTGCTGCTGCTGCTGCTGCTGCTGCTGCTGCTGCTGCTGCTGCTGCTGCTGCTGCTGCTGCTGCTGCTGCTGCTGCTGCTGCTGCTGCTGCTGCTGCTGCTGCTGCTGCTGCTGCTGCTGCTGCTGCTGCTGCTGCTGCTGCTGCTGCTGCTGCTGCTGCTGCTGCTGCTGCTGCTGCTGCTGCTGCTGCTGCTGCTGCTGCTGCTGCTGCTGCTGCTGCTGCTGCTGCTGCTGCTGCTGCTGCTGCTGCTGCTGCTGCTGCTGCTGCTGCTGCTGCTGCTGCTGCTGCTGCTGCTGCTGCTGCTGCTGCTGCTGCTGCTGCTGCTGCTGCTGCTGCTGCTGCTGCTGCTGCTGCTGCTGCTGCTGCTGCTGCTGCTGCTGCTGCTGCTGCTGCTGCTGCTGCTGCTGCTGCTGCTGCTGCTGCTGCTGCTGCTGCTGCTGCTGCTGCTGCTGCTGCTGCTGCTGCTGCTGCTGCTGCTGCTGCTGCTGCTGCTGCTGCTGCTGCTGCTGCTGCTGCTGCTGCTGCTGCTGCTGCTGCTGCTGCTGCTGCTGCTGCTGCTGCTGCTGCTGCTGCTGCTGCTGCTGCTGCTGCTGCTGCTGCTGCTGCTGCTGCTGCTGCTGCTGCTGCTGCTGCTGCTGCTGCTGCTGCTGCTGCTGCTGCTGCTGCTGCTGCTGCTGCTGCTGCTGCTGCTGCTGCTGCTGCTGCTGCTGCTGCTGCTGCTGCTGCTGCTGCTGCTGCTGCTGCTGCTGCTGCTGCTGCTGCTGCTGCTGCTGCTGCTGCTGCTGCTGCTGCTGCTGCTGCTGCTGCTGCTGCTGCTGCTGCTGCTGCTGCTGCTGCTGCTGCTGCTGCTGCTGCTGCTGCTGCTGCTGCTGCTGCTGCTGCTGCTGCTGCTGCTGCTGCTGCTGCTGCTGCTGCTGCTGCTGCTGCTGCTGCTGCTGCTGCTGCTGCTGCTGCTGCTGCTGCTGCTGCTGCTGCTGCTGCTGCTGCTGCTGCTGCTGCTGCTGCTGCTGCTGCTGCTGCTGCTGCTGCTGCTGCTGCTGCTGCTGCTGCTGCTGCTGCTGCTGCTGCTGCTGCTGCTGCTGCTGCTGCTGCTGCTGCTGCTGCTGCTGCTGCTGCTGCTGCTGCTGCTGCTGCTGCTGCTGCTGCTGCTGCTGCTGCTGCTGCTGCTGCTGCTGCTGCTGCTGCTGCTGCTGCTGCTGCTGCTGCTGCTGCTGCTGCTGCTGCTGCTGCTGCTGCTGCTGCTGCTGCTGCTGCTGCTGCTGCTGCTGCTGCTGCTGCTGCTGCTGCTGCTGCTGCTGCTGCTGCTGCTGCTGCTGCTGCTGCTGCTGCTGCTGCTGCTGCTGCTGCTGCTGCTGCTGCTGCTGCTGCTGCTGCTGCTGCTGCTGCTGCTGCTGCTGCTGCTGCTGCTGCTGCTGCTGCTGCTGCTGCTGCTGCTGCTGCTGCTGCTGCTGCTGCTGCTGCTGCTGCTGCTGCTGCTGCTGCTGCTGCTGCTGCTGCTGCTGCTGCTGCTGCTGCTGCTGCTGCTGCTGCTGCTGCTGCTGCTGCTGCTGCTGCTGCTGCTGCTGCTGCTGCTGCTGCTGCTGCTGCTGCTGCTGCTGCTGCTGCTGCTGCTGCTGCTGCTGCTGCTGCTGCTGCTGCTGCTGCTGCTGCTGCTGCTGCTGCTGCTGCTGCTGCTGCTGCTGCTGCTGCTGCTGCTGCTGCTGCTGCTGCTGCTGCTGCTGCTGCTGCTGCTGCTGCTGCTGCTGCTGCTGCTGCTGCTGCTGCTGCTGCTGCTGCTGCTGCTGCTGCTGCTGCTGCTGCTGCTGCTGCTGCTGCTGCTGCTGCTGCTGCTGCTGCTGCTGCTGCTGCTGCTGCTGCTGCTGCTGCTGCTGCTGCTGCTGCTGCTGCTGCTGCTGCTGCTGCTGCTGCTGCTGCTGCTGCTGCTGCTGCTGCTGCTGCTGCTGCTGCTGCTGCTGCTGCTGCTGCTGCTGCTGCTGCTGCTGCTGCTGCTGCTGCTGCTGCTGCTGCTGCTGCTGCTGCTGCTGCTGCTGCTGCTGCTGCTGCTGCTGCTGCTGCTGCTGCTGCTGCTGCTGCTGCTGCTGCTGCTGCTGCTGCTGCTGCTGCTGCTGCTGCTGCTGCTGCTGCCCCTGTCAGTGACTGCTGCTGCTGCTGCTGCCCCTGACCCAGGTACCGCTGGTGGAGTCCGCCTTAGCGTCGCAGGAGCTGCAACTGAGCATCACGGATGCCAACACCTCCCTTCCCCTGCTGCCACCTGCCACGCTGCCCCTAGGCGCGCTGCTGCCCCGCCTGCACTACAACCTCAAGCTGCTGCTGCCAGGGGGGCCGCAAGGCAGCAGCAGTGCGGCGCTATACGTATCGCTGTGCCTCACCAACGCGCCCAAGGCAGAGGCAAGGTCAGCCCAACGTGCCTGCTTGCCCACCCTCCTGCCCGCCCACCCTCCTGCCCCCTCACCCTCCTGCCCGCTTACCGGCCTGCCCCGCCCCTGCCTGCCACAGCTTGTTCTAAGAGTCAAGGTTTTGCAAGACCAGGCAGGCAAGGGCTGGGTATGAATGAGTTCCAGGGACCTGACCTTATGACAGTTGCTGGATAGCCACAGGCCTCGGGGCGAGGGGCAAGGGCGGGAGCTAGGGCCTAGGGATTGGGTAAGGGGCAAGGGGGTGGGTCTGCACCTGGGGTGCTTGCGTCAGTGGCCTGATCCTGCAGCCACTGCAGGGTAGGCGCAGGCAGGGACACCGGGACACCTGTCCACTACACAATGGCAGGGCCCCTCCCCCTTGCCCCTCCCCCTCGCCCCTCCCCCTTGCCCCTCCCCCTTGCCCCTCCCCCTTGCCCCTCCCCCTTGCCCCTCCCCCTTGCCCCTCCCCCTCGCCCCTCCCCCTTGCCCCTCCCCCTTGCCCCTCCCCCTTGCCCCTTCCCCTTGCCCCTCCCCCTCGCCCCTCCCCCTTGCCCCTCCCCCTTGCCCCTCCCCCTTGCCCCTCCCCCTTGCCCCTCCCCCTTGCCCCTCCCCCTCGCCCCTCCCCCTTGCCCCTCCCCCTTGCCCCTCCCCCTTGCCCCTCCCCCTTGCCCCTCCCCCTCGCCCCTCCCCCTTGCCCCTCCCCCTTGCCCCTCCCCCTTGCCCCTCCCCCTTGCCCCTCCCCCTTGCCCCTCCCCCTTGCCCCTCCCCCTTGCCCCTCCCCCTTGCCCCTCCCCCTTGCCCCTTCCCCTCGCCCCTCCCCCTTGCCCCTCCCCCTTGCCCCTCCCCCTTGCCCCTCCCCCTCGCCCCTCCCCCTTGCCCCTCCCCCTTGCCCCTCCCCCTTGCCCCTCCCCCTTGCCCCTCCCCCTTGCCCCTCCCCCTTGCCCCTTCCCCTCGCCCCTCCCCCTTGCCCCTCCCCCTTGCCCCTCCCCCTTGCCCCTCCCCCTCGCCCCTCCCCCTTGCCCCTCCCCCTTGCCCCTCCCCCTTGCCCCTCCCCCTCGCTCCTCCCCCTTGCCCCTCCCCCTCGCTCCTTCCCCCGCCCCTCCCCCTTCGGCCCCATGGTCTGTTCCCTGCCCTGCCTCCATCCCACCCCCTTTGCTGCACGCAGACACCTGCAGCAGCTGGCTGCCATAGGGCTAACCCAGGTGGTGCAGGCCCACCTGGCCCACACCCTGCCACCCCTCCCCGCCCTGCTCCCCCCCTCCTCCCCCTTGCCCCACCCCCCACCCTCCGACCAACACACCTCAGACCTGGCCGGCAGCAAGCCACGGGAGGTGGTGGCAGTGTGGAGGCTAGGCCCACCCCCACCCACCCCCGGACCCCCCACCCCTCCAGACCCTGCCAGCTCTGAAGCTCAAGATGTAGTGGCCAGTGCCTCCACCCCTGCTGCACCCAACCCCTCTCCCCAGCACTCCCTGCCTCAAGCCTTGTCAGTGGACGCGCTGTACACGAGCGTGGATCTGGCGGGAGGGCTGCAGGGGGCAGGGGCGGTGCTGGCGGCGCTGTCCAGCAGCTTTGACATGGCAGTCAGGCAGCCGGGGTTTGTGCTGGATGCCCTGCCCTTGGCCCTCCTGCAGCCTGGGACCTCAATAGGGGCTCAACAGGGGGCGGGGACAGGGCCAGGGGGGGGCCAGCAGGCCAACCCAGGCCAAGCCATGGCAGAGCGGGGGGCAGCAGTAGCAGCAACAGGGAAGGTGGATGACCCTGGAGTCCAGCCTGGGGGTGGGCTGCTGTGGCCGCCAGGGCATAAGGTGAGCTGTGGATGGTGCTGGTGTGCTGGCTTCGGCTGCGGTCAGGGGTACGGGTGGATCAGGGGGGGCCTGCTACATGCACCCTGGAGCAACAGGAGAAGAGAGTGGGGAGGGTGCTGTGGTGGGTTGCTACTGGCTGCTGCGGGTTCGAGTTGACTGTGGATCAGGCTGCCAGGTGGTTTAGACTTGATGTTGGTGGTGCAAGCCGAAGAAGAGAATAAGAAGACTAGAGGTAGTGCAAGCCACCACGCCTCACCTGATTCAACCTTTGCCCTGCTGCTGCCGCCCTTGCCACCCTTGCCCTAGCAGGCCCTGCTGCTGAGCTTGTTGCAGCCTGGTGGGGCGCTCACCTGCCTGCACCTGGAGCTGCACCTGTTGCCGCAAGGACAGAGCACGACCACGCCCCTGGCCCGGGCAGTGCTGCCGGCCATGCTGCTGGACATGGCGCAGGCAGAGGCCAGCACCACTGAGCCTCTGCCCTTGAGCTGTGTCCAGCCCCAAGGTGGGCAAGAGAGGGCAGGGGGCTGGGGGAAGGGCTGAGGAGGCAGTGCTTGGGAGGATGGACCCAATCTATCCATATGTATACATCCATTTGCATACACCTTTTACAAAATACATAACATAATGTTATGTTATGCATTTTGTGAAGTGCTATATCATAGTATACTTGAGGTGTATGCAAATCTCAGGATCATGTAACCTCGCATAAGTCGGGGGTGCACGGGGCCAATGTCCCACCGATCATAGCCGCAAACTAGCCGTGACGACCTAACCAGCAGCTAGCTTCGCGCATTTGAATCTGGATCCATCCCGTAATGTAAAGGGATATTGTAAAATGTCTCGGCTCGCGTTGTTCACGTTCAAATGACGGCCTCGGCCTTGTTTCAAGCCGCGCAAACGACTCAGCTACGCCTCGTCGCTTACTGCAACTTTCGACGAGGTCATGGTCGTTATCTTCCCGTAATAGCTTGGCTTCTAACATTATACTATACTGTAACTCCCCTGAAAGGACGTGAATTGAGGATTCGTGCACCGTTTTTAGCTTTCAAGCCGTGGGGACGGGCCCCGCAGCTGACGTATGCCGGCAGGGCGCTCTCACACCACGACACGCCCCGGCCCGGAAACGTGTTTACTCTCATGAGCCTCATAGGTGATTAGCCTACCCCACTCCATGTCCCATCCCGCACTAGGCGGGTAGTGCCCTCAAACGAGATCGTTACTGTCAAGAGTTCCTGGCCCCCTTGTGGGGTTCAATCCAGAGACCTCTCGCAAGAGAGGGAGAGAGAGAGGCATTACAGCACCAGTGGCAGGGCCACCGTCACACTGTTTGGGGCAACACACGCTCACACAGAGCAAACAGCCCTCATGGGCACAAAGGGGGAACAGGGGGAGGGCTAGCGCTGGTCAGGCCTGCCACACGCTACCCGGACTGCACTAGGCGACAGACAGCAAGGACAAGGCACAAAGCTCTGAAAGGCGTCCTTAGCGTCCCCACCACCTGCCCAGCTAGACAAGGGAGACAAGACAAGGCCACTACCCCCAATGGTCAAGCTAGGCTAGGTATAGCCGCACACATTCAGTCCAAATCAGCAGGTAGCATGTCCTAGAGGGAGGTTTGTAGCTTGGAGCAAGGGCAAAAGGTCATGAGGTCGGCGCGTTTCATGACTCAAACCCAGTGTATGACACCGGTCATTGGTCGTCATCACACTCTTGGACCATTACATGGCATGGGCGTTACCATTACATGGCATGGGTGTTACCATTACATGGCATGGGAAACGTCCGTGCCTTGCACCGTAGCACATGACAGCCCCAACTGCGTGGTCCTAGCTACCACTGTACTGGCATGGAGGCCGCAGGCAGCAGCTGTGTGTTGGAGGTGAGCCGGGCAGACCTGGCCCCCTACCAAGACCAGCTGCAGCAGCTACAGGAGCAGCAGGAGCAACAGCCTAACTGGAGGGCGCCAACTGCAGGTGGGTGGTCCCGGCGGCCTTGGTGGGACTAACAGCCTGCAAGGGCGAGTTGCAGGCCTGGACTCACCCTCCCCGTACACCCACCCTCCCTGTTCACCCGCCCTCCTTGCTCACCTTAAACCAGCAAGGTGTAGCCAAGGCATGCCGTGCGCTTCTCACACCTCCCCCTCCTTCGCCGCCGCAGCCGCCAACTCTTGCTCTCTTTGCTGACGTGACCCGCTCTGCCGCTAGTGCAGCTCCCTCCATGACTTGGCAGGATAAGGGCAGTGAGCTGGTGCGGGGCAGCGGCGGCAGTGCCTCGACGGCCTTGCTGGCCTCCCTGCTGGAGGTGTGTGTGGAAGACCTGCTGGCCAAGCAACGGGCGTTGGAGGGGGTCACGCGGCTGGCGCAGCAAGCGGAGGCCAAGGCACAGGTAAGGGGGGCTGGGTCAGCGGGAGATGAACCTGCCGCAGGGTCTATGTATGGGGCGAGGTGGGGGTGCAAGTGAGGGGGAAGGTGAGGGGGCAGGCATAACCATGGCTACATCCTTGCCCTCCTAAACCCCTTCATGCTGCCGAGGTATTTCACACCCCTGCCCCTCGCCCCTTCACCATGCGCTGTCTGGCTTTGAACAAGTGAGGGGGCAGGTGAGAAGGGAGGAAGTGGCTGGTCCCCAGCCCACACACCCCTTGAGTTTGTCTCTTGTCGGGCAAACGTCGGCCTCTGCCTGTGCCCTATCCTAGTGCTCATGCCTCCCATGGCGCATGGTGAGAGGGGCCTTGCATGCGCCACCCCTGTATGGCCCGCAGGTTCTGGGGCTGCGCCTGAAGGAGGCTCAAGGGCACCGGCAGGCGCAGGCAGACGAGGTCCAGCACCTCAGGTCAGTGGGGCGTGTGCCACCCACCTCTTGCCAGGGTTGCACTGCCCCAGTGGCTTCCCTCAGCTCTGCTGGCAAGTGTGGCGCCTGCTGCCTCTCTTTTTGTGCTGAGACGCCGTGGCCCTGGCCCTGGCCCTGGCAAGGACGCCTTTGGAGGCTAGTTAGACATGATCAAGCGCAATTGCAGCCAACCACAAATCAAAGGACGACTCCATGCGTGAAAAAACGAAAAAGGAGGTACTCTCTGAGGGAGCATGACTAGACACTCAATTCGCTACAGTTTACTAGTTAGGCGCCTGAGCCTGGATGGGAGCAGCCCCTCCCTATTTTACCCCACCCTATCAGACCCAATCCTTCCACACCCATACATTGGCAATGCATACCCACCTTGCTAGCACCGAGCTGGCCCAGCAGCACTGTGTTGTAGCTCACAGGCTGTTGTGACGGGGCAGATAGGAAGCTCTCTGTCGCTCACCTCCTTACCAGGCAGTGACTTTGGCAAGCGTTGCAGCACCTATCACAAAACAATAGTAATGATAACAATGATAATAGCAATGATAACAATGATTATAGTATATAAAAGTTATGATAACATCATGTTGAGGATATCACACTACAGTGGAGGTTGGTAAGTCTCACTCCTCATACCATACCCGAGCTAAGCCCTGCCTTTACCCGGCCTGGCCATCCGCAGGCGCTTGCTGCACGAGGAAAAGGCAGGGCCGCCGCTGCCAGTAGCCTTGACCAACAGCAGCAGCCTGAGCAGGGAGCAGCTAGTGGAGCATGCCGAGGCGGCCATGGCAGCCTATGGTGAGTGGCACATCAGTGGGACGGGGAGGGTTGCAAGGGCAAGGGGCCAGGGGCCAGGGGCCATGGCTTGGGCAGCAGGTGGGGTGAGGCAGGAGGTGGGGAGGGGCCTGGTGCTTGAAGTCTGACAGGTAGGAGCTATTGGAAGAAACAAAAAACGCAAAGATGTCTGCTTGAACCTCTCCTTGCTATGATGGTTTGCAAGGGTTTCACACTCATTCTCACCATTAACACTGCCGTTGAGTTTGGGCGGCCCTGGGCTGGTACAAAGCAGAGGCAGCCAGTTTGGTTGCTGTCCCTTGCTAGCTGCAGGGACCCTTAGAGCCCATAGCAAGGTGGCTCAAATCATACAAATCTGGGAATAAATCTAGATATCTTGGTGGCTCATGTAATCAGGGACATAAACAAGGGTTCTGGATGAAGTGAGGGGTGGTTGTCACTGACAAACCAGTAGTACCCCTGCCTTGCCCTGTCTGACTCAGACTCAGCCTCAGCTTGCTGGGCCAGTGTGCGTCAAGGGAGGGGCATGGTGGCTAGTGCAACTTGGGGAAGTTGGCCATGGCGCTCGCTGGACCTTAGGCCAAACGTCCCCTTCATACCCACTGCCAGCCGGCCTCAGCCTCTGCCTGCTTGGCTGCAGGGAGGGAGAGGCGGCGCAACACAGAGCTAGTGCATCGCTTGCAGCAGCTGCATGCAGAGCAGGTGCACAGGCCGTGGCAACACCTCTCCTGCCCTGACCCGACCTGACCCGACCCCGACCCCGACCCAACTCGCACCCGGCCCGGCCTGACCTGACCTGACCTGGCTGGCTTGACCGGACTGGCCCCCCCAAAAATACACCTGGCACCATGCTGGCTTTACAGCGATGGTGGGTCTTGGCTGCAGGTGGACATGCTGGAGATGAAGAAGAGGTGCACCGCCTGGCCAAGCAATCTGTCAGGGAGCTGCTGCCCTGTGTGCACAGGCTGGCTCCCATGCATGCCGCCGCATGGGGCAGCACCCAGCTCTGACCCCTCCCCATGGCCTGCGGTCAAGCAGATGATTGGGAGTGTGACATGATTGTCATAGGGTAGACAGCCGGATGGGCAGATTCCAGTGTGCCAGGTTCCAGTGCCTGCCTGCCCGCCCGCCTGCCTGCTGCCTGCTTGATTGACTGTCAGGCTTGCTGGCCAGCTGACTGACTAACTGATTGACTGCAGGTACCAGGCGGTGCAGGAGGCGCACATGCAGCAAGCGCGGGTGATGAATGAGCGGGAGAGCAAGTCAGTGAAGCTCGCGCAATACAGTGCCACAGTGAAGACGCAAGAGGAGGTAGGGTGGTGCACCATACTACGACCCACTCAGTGCCTGTCGGCCTCTGCATCCCCTCTCCCCCTGCCTGCTGAGTTGTTGACTTTCTACCCACCTGCTTCCTTGCCCAACATGCTCGCTACCCGCCTGCTTGCCTGTTGGCCTTCACCAGGTGATTGCTAACATGCAAGGCCTGCTAGCTCAAGCAGTGGCTAGAGCCCGTGAACTCGCTCCCTTGACAGCTGAGTTGGAGAGCACCCGTAAGCAGTTGGAGGAGGCCAAGTCAAACAAGGTCAGTTGCGGCAGGGTGGTGCTCGACCTCACCAGCACTGTAACGTCCTCATACAAATATCAGGTGGGTGTGACTAGCTAGCTGCCAGTGTTTTCACACGTTTGCCTCCACAGGCGGCAGCTGCTCCCTCACCTCTGGCTGCGGCGGATGCAGCCGTTTTGGCAGAAAACGTGGAGCTCAAGCTGAAACTGAAGACGGCCGAAGAAAGTGCGGTGGGTGAGCTAGGTTGTGTTGGGCATTGCACAATGTGTGGTGGGTGAGCTAGATTGTGTTGGACAATCGCAGCCCGACATACACTTCTGGGCAGCAATGGGTACTTCTGGGCAGCAATGGCCAGGAGTGCATCTAATGACCACCTGATGGCCCTATTTGACGGCGGATATTCGATATGAACGACCCAGAGGTAATGTCGGAGACATCGCACGGCACAGGCTACCGCGTGCCCCTGCAGGCGGCTGCGCGCAACGAGTTGTTCACCGCAGTGAAACGCTACGCAGCAGAGTTGGCGGAGTGTAAGCATCGCCTCGCGGAGAAGGACGCTCAGCTGATGGGAGGCTTTGGTGCTATGGGCCGCATGGATGACTTGGAGGACGCTCTGGGCATTCCGATGGCGCAGGTGAGCAGTACATCACTGTTGTGCAAACGGCCGCGCAAATCATGCCCTATGCCCTAAAGAACACTCAGTGTGTCGCACACCCTGCGCTGTGATGCCGACGCCACGCCGACACTGACCCCGTCTGTAGGCGCATGCGCCTGCCCGCCCTCGCAGCCATCCCCATGCCGACAGCGCCGAAGACAAGCGCGGGGCGCCACCCTCGTCCACAGTGCAAGCTCGCCGGCCTGACAACCAAGGCCGCGAGGAGGATCGCTCCTCGGTACCCTTGCCCACTACTGATACTGGAGCCACTCGTTCCCTTCCTGCCAAGACCGGACCCAGTAGCAATGATCAAGGCTCATCTAGTGCTGGTGTGACAGCAGGCGAGGTCGAGAAGGACATTAGAGCTCAGCCTAAAGGCCGAAGCAAGCTTGCACAAGCTCTGGCCAGCCAGCATCCAAGCCCAGCTAGACAAGCTGGAGGGATGTCATCAGGGCACAAGGTGGGATGTTGAGGAGTTGGACAACAAAGTAGCGGTGATTCTTGGCTGCTGCGCAGGATCTCAAAAAGCTGAGGTATACGAACCATAACACCAACTGTGGTCTGATTCTCATTTTTTTGACCTTCCTGCCAAATCAATGTAATGTGGTGTGATGTGCCTTGCCACAGGGCATGCAAGTGAAGGAGGAGGAGGAAGTGGAAGAAGAGGAGGAGGAGGAGGAGGAAGAGGAGGAGGAGGAGGAGGAGGAGGAGGCTCCCCGCAAGCCATCCCCAGCACGAGTGGCGGGACCAGGGCCAGGCTCAGGACCGCCCGGGCCTATGGGAGGGCGTGGGCCAGGGCCTGGGCGGGGTCAAGGCCCAGGCCCAGGAAGAGGAGTGGGCGTAGGCCCAGTAGGACCCGGAGCGGCGCGGGGCCAGGGGCCCATGCAAGGTCCTGGGTCAATGCGTGCCCCAGGGCAAGGGCCAGGGCCTGGGCAGGGGCCCATGCAAGGTCCTGGGTCAATGCACCCCCCAGGGCAGGGGCCAGGGCCTGGGCAGGGGCCCATGCAAGGTCCTGGGTCAATGCGTGCCCCAGGGCAAGGGCCAGGGCCTGGGCAGGGGCCCATGCAAGGTCCTGGGTCAATGCGTGCCCCAGGGCAGGGGCCAGGGCCTGGGCAGGGGCCCATGGAAGGTCCTGGGTCAATGCGTGCCCCAGGGCAGGGGCCAGGGCCTGGGCAGGGGCCCATGCAAGGTCCTGGGTCAATGCGTGCCCCAGGGCAGGGGCCAGGGCCTGGGCAGGGGCCCATGCAAGGTCCTGGGTCAATGCGCGCCCCAGGGCAGGGGCCAGTGCAGGGGTCAAGACAGGGGCCAGGGCAGGGGCCAGGGCAGGGGTCAGGACAGGGGCCAGGGCAGGGGCTAGGTCCAGGGCAGGGTCTGGGGCCGGGGCCAGGGCAGGGGGTGCGTCAGGGTCCAGGGCCTGGGCTGGGGCCCATGCAAGGTCCTGGCTCAATGCGTGGCCCAGGTGCGATTCCAGGGCAGGGGCCAGGGCAGGGGCAGGGGCCAGGTTCGCAACAGCAAGGGCCTGGGCCGACTTTGGCACCAGGAGTGGGGATGATGAGGGGCCAAGGGGAGCCGTTAGGGCAAGGGCCCCCCTTCACCATTCTTGGGCCAGGGCAAGGGCCTGGGCCAGGGCCTGGAGCAGGCAGGGGCGCCCCGGGGCCCCAGGTCTTTGCCGGGGGTGGCAGGGGCCCTGCCCCTCCTGTCACTCAGGAGCCAGGTGGGCCTGGCCAGGCGGGAGGCGGGAGGGGGGCTGCCTCGATGCGGGTGTGATGGCAGCAGCAGCTCACAATGTACGCCAATCTACTAACCTCCTCGCAGTATTATAACAGGCAAGCATTGCATGAAGAGAGCGTACAGGTGATGGCCACCCTGTGTAAGTGAGGCGCTGTGTGCTTCAGTAGACACAACTGCTACACAAGTGCCACACCGCACATGGATAGCACATGGATGCAGTGTGCACCAACTTGCCATGGCCTGCGCTGCGTGGAGCTCACACTGGCTGGGGCCAGTGGTGTTGATGATGGTGATGATGGTCTACTCAGCTTCAGCCATACGCCATTGATCTGCTTGGCTGCTTAAGGACCTGCCTCAGGCAGTGTCAGGCTCACCTACTAGCAGGGCGATCCCAATGCAGAGGATGGGGTTGAGCCATGCCCCGAGGCTACTCTCCTCCCTTCGTGCATGCCCGACGGCGAGGGCGTAGTCTTTCTTTCTTTCTTTCCTGCCTAGCATCAGCTGAGCCCACCAAGGGCGAAGGCCAGGCAAAGGGCAGCCTACCAAAGCCAAACCAGCACCACAGCCAGGCAATTGGGTAGACCAGTTCTGCAATGCAGTGTTGAGTATCCCCACCCACTCTCCCCTACCTCTCCTTCACCCGTAGCTTCAAAACCAACTGAGCATTACCCAACTGCTGCCAGGACAAGTGTCGCTTTCCATGTGCATACGCTGTGGACCAGCTGAGCTGGCCTGGTGCCCTGTGCCCTTAGGCCAGCTTGGGCATCACTCAGCTGTAGCCTAAAATATGCCAATGCTCCCCACGTGCCTCCACCGCGGCCAGGGTCACCCGCTGAGCGTTACCCAACTGCTGCCAGAGTCATCAGCCCTGGCCTCTGCTCAACGTCAACGCGCCATCGGCGAAGCGTCTCCAAGCCTTGCTGTCAGGTCGTCGCAGTCACATCCCACAGTTCCATAGTCCTCACGCATTACAGGTAGTGCTCGCAACGAAGCTGGCAGTTCGCGTTGAATGTTACTTTGCAGCAGTGTAATGGTCGAGCTGGCGGCGACAGCGCAGGTGCCGGGGAGTACCAGGGCTCAAGAGCATGGCGACAAGGCTGTACGCAGAGTATGTCGAGCATGGGGTCACACAGTCCAGCGGGTGTTGGCAGTGGCCACAGCGCGTGAGTAGGACAAGGCGATGCGCGCAATAGGAGCATGCATTGCAGCCGTTGTTTGGTACAGCACCCTCACTCCTCGCTGCAGACCGCGGCGCTCTTTTTTTTTTTTTTTTTTTTTTTTGAGAGAAAGAGATTACAGGAGAAAGAAAGACTAATAGAGAGACTAAGAGAGAGAGAAAAAGAAAGACTAGACCATGTCTCGAGCAAGCTACCCCCTCCCTTCCTCAAAGAGGCAAGCAAACCCCACCCCACCACCCCACCACCAAACAGCGTCCAAACCACCCTAGAACGGTAACTACACCCCCCCAAGGAAAGACGTCCAAACACCCCCCACACCCCCACCCTCAGCACCCCCTCCACCTCGCCGACCCTAGGGACCCCCGGACAACACAACATACACCCCTAAGCCCCCCAGCACCAAGGCACAACCCTCGCTGCCCCTCCGCCCCCACTAAACGAACACAAGAACCTAACCTAGGGCTCCCCAGAGACCTAACAGCCTCCAACCCCTCAAAACACTCAGAACCCCTAACAAGCTAACCCAGCTCAAGCAAGAGGGGCAAGGAAGGGGACGGGCCACTGCAAGGACAGGCGCACAACTAGCTCACCCGCCCCAAACGCCCTCTCCTCCCGCTGCCTGGCCCCCGCTAACCCCCCGGCCTCCCCTCCCCCTACCCTCTCCAGCGCCCTCTCCTCTGCCCCCTCCTTGGCGAACCACCCTCCTGACGGCTCCGGCCACAAACGGTCAAACTGGTCTGCGCCAAGCTCCGGGTCCGTACCCCTAAACCAGGTGGAGGGCACCGCTCCACAAAGGCCCACCCGGATGTCTCTGCCTACCCGGTGCCAGTCGCGTTTAACAGCGGAGGAGAGGGTGAGGACGACCTCCTTTGCCACTCGTTGCGCCACCATCTGCGGCTGGAGGGTTGTAGCGGCCCCGGAGCTGCGGAGACGCCACACCGTGCCTAGATAGGCCACGCGCAACCTGAGCCACAGCAAACTGTCTGGGGGCTGGAAGGGGGGAGCCTCGCTGCGGGTGGGGCGACCACTGAGGAGCAGGAGGGCATCGCCGGAGGGGGGGCGGGTGCCGGTAAGGTGGCCGTACACATCCAACACCCACTCCCAGACCGGAGCCACGGCGGGGCAAGTGAGGAAGGCGTGGGTGAGGGTCTCCAGCTGGCCCGGCTGGCAGAGGCGGCAGGCGGATGAACCCGGGGCAGCAGCGCCCTTAAGGATGTGGCCCCACAAGGCCCCAACCATGAGGCTGCCGTGGAGCACCCGCCAAGCCACGATGGCATGCTCCCGGCGGAGGGTGGGGTCCATCAGCTCCTTCCACACCTGGAGACAGGACTGGCCCGGTCTAGTGGCTGCGGCCAGCTCATCCACCGTGCCATCGGGGGGGACTTGCAGGGTAGCTGGCTGCCTACCGGTGCGCCGGGGCCCTTGCTGGGCCTCCAGCTGCCGCTCCGCCCGCTCGGCTGCTCGTTGCTCCGGGGAGGGGCGGGGAGGGGCTCTGGCGGAGGTGTCTCGCCAGCGCGGCGCCTGGCTGCCTTGCACTTCCTCTGGGAGCAGCTCCTCCGCGTCCCTGCCTTGCTGCTCCCGCTCTTCCGCTGCTCGCTGGGCTGTAACTTGCTGAGCGCTGGCCTGCCACCGCTCCTCCAGCTCCCTGAACGCCCCTCCGTCAACTGCTGTCCCCTGAGCCACCCCGGCCTCCCGTGGGGGGCGCCTACCCCAAAGCACCGGCCACAGGCCCCCACCAGGAGGGTAGAGCGCGTCAGCGCTGACTCGCTGGAGCTGGTGGAGGCGCACCTTGGCATCCCTGACCGTAAACTCCAAGAGGGTGGTGGTGCCCAAGCCCCACACCTGGGGATCCAGCTGCAGGTGGGCCCAGGGGCCTAGGAGCCACTCCTCCTTGGGCCAGGGAGGGGCCCCGGCCTTATGCGCTAGGGCTCCACCTTGCCCTCCTGCTCCACACCCTCCCTGCCCCCCACCCCAGCCCCTACCCCCGCTCCCTCCCCTGCCTCTGCCCCTCCCCCCCCCCCCTATCTACCCCCCCCTGCCCCTGGCCCTGACCACCCTCCTGCCCTTGCCCGCCCAGGCGCCCTGCAGGCAGAGGACGGAGGTGGGTAGCTCGCTCCTCCGGTGTCAAGAGGTAGTTGGGCTTGTTTAGGCGGGCCACCGCAGCCGGCTCCCAGACTGCCCCCTCCACCACCTGGAACGTCCCCAGGGGCCCCTGACCCGTGGGGTTAAGGGGGAAGAGCCGCCCGTTGGGGGCCACCCAGTGGGAGGGATGGAGCGCGGGGTGGCACCGAGCCACGAACCCCACCCCGGGCCCCACCCTCAGGCATTCCCAAACAGGCGGGGGGGGGTCACGGAGGTCCACCCACTGCTGCCAGGGCTCCGGGAGGCAGGCTCTAACCAGGTCAGCAGCCCACCGGGTGACACCCTCGAGCTGAGACTGCCGCTGAAGGGCCTCCCGCACGTGGCGGACATGGGTCCAACCCTGGCTCTCTGCCTCCTGCCTAGCAGAAGGGATCAGGCGGATCAGAGGGTTGAACCACAACGGTTCCGCCATCACTGAGTAGAAGGATTGACTCTCTGGGGGTACCACCCGGAACAGACGAAGTTGGGCCAAGGCGGCCACGTGAGCTTGCAGCCGCGGGGTGATAATGCGCAAGGGAGGGGCGCTGGGGTCTGTGATGACCCAGGTGCTGAGGCCGTGGCGGGGGTCTGCCAAAAGGCTGTGGGTAAGGGGTTGCCAAGGGCGCACCCGGGGCGACCAAAGCTGGGCCAACATCTTCGCCCGCATGGCTGTGCTGATGACCCCTAGGTCTGGGAGCCCCACCCCTCCCTCCCGCCGGGGCATAACGCAGATGGCCTCGCTAGGGTACAGGCGGTTGCTGTTGGGGCTGCGCTCCTGGGGAAGGTCTGACGCAGCGACAAAGCGTTTGATGGCAAGGGCCATGGCATGCGCCAAGGCTGTGGGAGGTTGCACGGCGGCCATCTGGTAGATGACCTTACTGGCCAGGCACTGCTGAGCCACCTGTACCCTCCCAAGCAGGTTGAGGCCCAGGGGCTGCCAAGGGAGGGAGGCCGCTGTGATGGCAGCTGCAGCACCACCATAGGCGGCCTCTCCTGTGGCAGCGTAAGAGGTCGCCCCTAGGGGGACCCCCAGGTGGCGCACCACCAACCCCGGCGGCGCGGCGCGGATGACCCCCCCTGCCCCTGCCCCTGCCCCTGCCCCTGCCCCTGCCCCTGCCCCTGCCCCTGCCCCTGCCCCTGCCCCTGCCCCTGCCCCTGCCCCCGCCTCTACCCCCGCCTCTACCCTTCCCCTCTCCCCTCCCTTAGCGCCTCCCCTCCCCCCTCCCTCCCCTCCCACCCTTGCCAACCCTGCTCCCTCCGCCCCCAGGGCCTCCGGCTCGCCCTGACTGGTCACTGGTTGGACGCACGGCAGGGCCACGCTCTTGCTCACGCTCAGCGCTGGGCCGCCTGCGGCGCGGAACCGCTCCAAGGCCTCCACCACCACTTCCCCGTCCTTGACCCGATCCGCCACCAGGATGGTGAGGTCGTCCGCGTACTCCTTGGTGGGAAGCGCGGGGGTCAGGGTGGCAGCGTGCATGGCCAGGGGACTAGTGGGAAGAGCGGGGGTGGTGATGCGACCCGCCCGCTGGAGCGAGCTGAGGTAGCTAACGAGCGGTTGCAACACCACACACCAGTACAACGGGGAAGCCCCACTGCCCTGTAGAAGCCCAGAGGCCAAGGGGAAGCTGTCGGTGAGGTAGCCGTTGACGAGCACCTGGCTGGTGGCCCCCCGGTGCAGCAGCTGCGCCCAGCGCACGTGCCCCTGCTGGCTGAACCCCATGGCCTCTAGCGTGTCCTGGAGCAGGCTCCAGGAAACGTTGTCATAGGCCCCTGCCAGGTCCAGCAACAGAAGCCAGGCAGGGCTGTGCTGCTGCTGGAGCCACTCCAGCAAGCCAAGGTGGAACTGCACGCTGTCGTTGATGTCCCTCCCCAGGATGAAAGCTGACTGGGAAGGAGAGACCAGCAGGTCCAGCGGCAGCTGCAGCCTGTCCTCTAGGGCCCGGGCCACCAGCCGCACATCGCAGTTGAGCAGCGTGATGGGGCGGTACCCCGCCACCTGGTCTCTAGGCTTGCCAGCCTTGGGCACCAGGGTAATGACCCCAGTGAGGAACTCAGCCAGGGGGGCTGGGTCGCTCGTATCTGCCAGAGCCTCCCTCAGCATGGCCCGCAAAGGGCCCACCAGCTGAGGCCAAAGCCGGTCGTACACCTCCATGGGCAGCCCGTCTAGCCCCGGGGCCTTGCTGTGAGCACTGCCCTGAAGGGCCCGACCCAGCTCCTCCTCCGAGAGCATGGGATCTCCCCCAGGCCCTTCCGCAGCCCTGGCCTGAGCGGGGGTGAGACGTGAGGTAAGGCAGTTAAGCAGAGTGGCGCGCGCGGCTGGGTCGATGGCCTTTGCAGCGTAGACTCCGGTAGACGCGGCGGCTGAATAGTGCTGTTCAAAGGCCTGGCACGCTGAGCGCACCCCGTTTGGAGTGGTGAGGTCGGCCGCCAAGCCGGGCTGCCCGGGGAGCTGAAGGGAGGAGATGAGGGTGGGGGTGTGCGCAGGCTGGTCGCGGTGGTAGAAAAAGAAGGAGGAGCGGTCGCCATACACCTGGTCCAGGACGGCGCTGGCTAGCAGGGACTGATGGGCCACCTGCACGCGCTCCCCCACCCCGGCTAGGGCTGTCGTCTCACCGAGGTGCTGCGCTGCAAGCACCTCTGCCTGGCCGGCCTGCTCTGCTAGCTGCAGTTGGCGCACGAGGTGGGCCCTTGCAGCCAAGGCTGCCTTCTCCCTGCGCTGCCGCAGGTCACGCCTAGCTCGGCGCTTGGTCCGCAGGAACTGCTGGGCCCGCAGGGCCATGCCCTGTTTGATGCGGGCCCACCTGGCCCTGTGCCCGTCCCTAGGCTGCGTCCCCAGCTGTCTGGCGGCCTCATGGTGAGCGTCCTCCGCCTGCAGGTACCCCTTGAGATAGTCCAGCAGCTCAGGGTCGTCAAGGTGGGCGGGGTGCAGCTGCCAGGGGGCGGGGGCAGTGAGGGGGGGGTCGGGTGGGCACAGGGAGACTGAGACGGGCTGGTGGTCGGTGGGCACCGGCCGCACCCCCAAGATGGTGCTGTCCAACTGCCACTGAGCTAGGCCCTCCGAGACATACCACCGGTCTAGGCGGGCGCCTGTCTGCCAACGCTCACTGAAGTGAGTGAGGTCCCTGGCAGAGGGGGGGCGTAGCTGCCGCCAGGCGTCCACCAGGCCCCTCTCCGTCACCAGCTGCCTCAACTGCTCTGCCCCCTGGCCCCGGCTACCCACCCAGGCCTCCCCGTGCTGAGAGCCCTGTGGGACCCCTACCCTATCCCAAGGGGAGAGGATGCAATTGAAGTCACCCCCCATGATGATGAGGCGGCCCTCCGCAGTAGGGGGAAGGCAGGCGGGGAGGCAAACAGAAAAGAACGTGGAGCGCTCCGACTGTTGCGCTGGGGCATACACGCACACTAAGGAGACGGGCCTACCAGCCAGAACCCCGTCCACTCGCAGGACCCGTCCCTGGGCCGCCTCTGCCTGCAGCTGCACCTGGGTGCACCCCTTCAGGAGGGTGGAGGGCTTCACGAGCACTAGGCAACCCTGGGAGCTGCCGGTGCCGGGAGTGTAGAACCACTGACCACGCCAGGCTGGCTTGGCCCCGGAGAGGGCTTCGGCCCACTGCCACACGCTTTCCGCCTTGTGGCACTCTTGGAGGAAAACCACCTGCGCCGGGCTGTCAGCGGCCCAGTCTAGCAGAGCCTGAAGCTTGTGCGGTTGGGCTAGGCCCTGCACGTTGAGGGTGACCGCCATAAACCTGGCAGCCACACCTGGGCGCTGCATAGCTAAGCTTGGTTAGCCCCCGCGCGGGCTACGCGTGTGTGGAGGAGGGAGGTTGGGCTAGGAGGAGAAGGCTGACCTGACAGGGGGTGGGGGATGGGGGGAGGGACGGAAGTGGCCTCAATGCAAGCCAGCTTTGCCCCAGGGCGACGAAGGCGGACCCGGGGCTCACGACTATAGATGGCTAGTGGGGGCCGAGGGGGAAGAGGACCGAAGAGCAGACCCTCTTCATCCTGGACACTTACTCGCTCTGGTTGCTGCCGCTTTGGCACCCTGTGCCTCTCCTCTTGGGGGCAAGGTGACTCAACTACAGGGCTGGCAGAGGCCCCCTGCGAGCTGGCTAGGCTGGTGGTGGGGCTGAGCAGGCCGTAGCGGAGTGTGTGTGGGGTCCCTCGGCCAAGGTGGGTAGCACGCTGCCTGCCGGCTTGCCGCTGCCAAAGCTGAGCCTCCCTCTCATCAGAGCTAGAACTTGAAGAAAGAATGCCAAAGCGGCGCCGGCGAGGCCCACCTTGGGCTAGCTGGGCTGCTGGCTGTGTAGAGCCTCCCCTAGGCCAACGCTGAGCCTCCCGCTGGCGCTCCTCCCTAACGGCCCTCCTGTCATCCGGAGAAGGGCGCGGAGAGGCCCTAGCCACGCTGACAGACCTGCGAGGAGGCTGACTGCCATGGAGCTCTACGGCCCGGCCTCGCGCGAAGACAAGCCGGCTGTCCACCCCGCTCGAGGGAATGACTTCTTGCGTTGGGAGGGGAAGGGTGGAGCCAACACTAAGGGCGGCGGGGTCCGCTAACTCAGCGTCCATGTGGGAGGGAGGGCTGCCGGAAGGGGCTCCACCTACCCACTGCCCGGCCGCTACTAGGCCCCTGGCTGTGGCAGCTCTGAGCTTTTTGGCCGCAACCTTGCCTCTGGAGGCCAGCACCGCGCCCTTGGTTATGGCCTTCTCCAGCAGCCCCAAGCTACATGGGAGGCGAGGGGAGGCTGGCAGGGGGGGACTGGGAGGGGAGCTCATGGCAATGGGTCCCTTAGGGTGGAGGGAGAGAGGAGAAAAGGAAAGAGGGTTGGCCAAAGGGAGGTGGGGGGGGCCAGAGGGTTGCACAAAAGGTAGAGAGGTAGGAGGGGGGTGACACATGGGGTCAGGTACAAAAGGAGGCAGGTGCGTCCGGGCCACAAAGGCCCCTGGGGCTTTGGGCTGGAAGGTGGTGGACGTAGGGAAAATGGTAGGGAGCAGGGGGTGGGAAAGGCGGGGACAGTCCAGAGCCATCGGGGTAGCTCCAATCCCCGCCGTAGCCGCAGCCGCAGCTCCAGCCCCAGCCCCACCCCCAGCCCCAGCCCCAGCCGCAGCTCCAGCCCCAGCCCTAGCCCCAGCCCCAGCCCCAGCCCCACCCCCAGCCCCAACCGCAGCCCCAGCCCCAGCCCCAGCCCCAGCCCCAGCCCCAGCCCCAGCCCCAGCCCCAGCCCCAGCCCCAGCCCCAGCCCCAGCCCCAGCCCCAACCCCAGCCCCAGCCGCTACCGTAGCCCCAGCCCCAGCCGCAGCCGCAACCCCAGGCCCATGCCTAGCCCTGGCCCCAGCCTCAACCTTGGCCCCAACTGTAGCTCCTGCTCCCGCCCCATCCACATCCTCAGCCCCCGCCCCCGCCCCAACCCCAGGCCCAGCCTCTGCCCCTGCCCCTGCCCCTGCCCTAGCTCCAGCCCCATCCACCCCCCCAAACCCAGCCCCAGACCTAGCCCAAACCTCAGCCCCCTCCCGGGCCCTCGCCGCAGACCGAGCTGTAACCCCAACCCCTACTCCTGTCCCCCAACCCCGCTGCTCTGTGTCACCCCTTGAGGGAACTTGGGCAGCCCATGACGGGCCTAGCCACTGGCCCCCGGGACGCTCCGTAACAGCTGGGCCCCAAGAGCAAACAAACCGGGGATGTCTCCCACGTGAGGGAGCGGACGGGCGGATTCCCAAACCTATAAGCCCACGCCCTGTAGCCCCTGACTTGGCCCCTGACCCTGACCCCGCCCCATCCTCTCCTCCCACCTCTGACCCCGCTACTACCCCCGCCCTTGCCCCTACCCCCGCCTCCATCCCCGCCTCAAAGCCGGGGTTGGGGCTACGGGAAGCCAAACTCTCCACCTGCAGCTCCCGAGCCCCCTCGACCCAAGCCGTGCCACCTCTACCTGCGGTGGGAAGTTTGGGGTTGGCAGCGGGGTGAGGCTGCTGCTTTAGCTGTGCCCGCGAGACCTGCTCCACCCTGGCCGCCTCTGGCCTGGCCGAGCCTCCCCCCGCTGTGGTGCGCTGGGTGGGGGTGATAGTAACATGATCAGGGTCAGGGCTCAGGGTGGCAGGGCTGAGCGGCTGCTGCTGCTGCCCCTGGGGGCTTCCCCCCACCCTGGCCACCTCAGGCCTGGCCGGGCCACCCCCCGCTGCGTTGCGCTGGGTGGGGGTGGCAGCAGCCTGGTCAGGGTCAGGGCTCAGGGTGGCAGGGCTGAGCGGCTGCTGCTGCTGCCCCTGGGAGCCGCCCACCACCCTGGCCACCTCAGGCCTGGCCGTGCCACCCCCCGCTGTGGTGCGCTGGGTGGGGGTGGCAGCAGCCTGGTCAGGGTCAGGGCTCAGGGTGGCAGGGCTGAGCGGCTGCTGCTGCTGCCCCTGGGAGCCGCCCACCACCCTGGCCACCTCAGGCCTGGCCAGGCCACCCCCCGCTGTGGTGCGCTGGGTGGGGGTGGCAGCAGCCTGGTCAGGGTCAGGGCTCAGGGTGGCAGGGCTGAGCGGCTGCTGCTGCTGCCCCTGGGAGCCGCCCACCACCCTGGCCACCTCAGGCCTGGCCGTGCCACCCCCCGCTGTGGTGCGCTGGGTGGGGGTGGCAGCAGCCTGGTCAGGGTCAGGGCTCAGGGTGGCAGGGCTGAGCGGCTGCTGCTGCTGCCCCTGGGAGCCGCCCACCACCCTGGCCACCTCAGGCCTGGCCGTGCCACCCCCCGCTGTGGTGCGCTGGGTGGGGGTGGCAGCAGCCTGGTCAGGGTCAGGGCTCAGGGTGGCAGGGCTGAGCGGCTGCTGCTGCTGCCCCTGGGAGCCGCCCACCACCCTGGCCACCTCAGGCCTGGCCGTGCCACCCCCCGCTGTGGTGCGCTGGGTGGGGGTGGCAGCAGCCTGGTCAGGGTCAGGGCTCAGGGTGGCAGGGCTGAGCGGCTGCTGCTGCTGCCCCTGGGAGCCGCCCACCACCCTGGCCACCTCAGGCCTGGCCGTGCCACCCCCCGCTGTGGTGCGCTGGGTGGGGGTGGCAGCAGCCTGGTCAGGGTCAGGGCTCAGGGTGGCAGGGCTGAGCGGTTGCTGCTGCTGCCCCTGGGAGCCGCCCACCACCCTGGCCACCTCAGGCCTGGCCAGGCCACCCCCCGCTGTGGTGCGCTGGGTGGGGGTGGCAGCAGCCTGGTCAGGGTCAGGGCTCAGGGTGGCAGGGCTGAGCGGCTGCTGCTGCTGCCCCTGGGAGCCGCCCACCACCCTGGCCACCTCAGGCCTGGCCGTGCCACCCCCCGCTGTGGTGCGCTGGGTGGGGGTGGCAGCAGCCTGGTCAGGGTCAGGGCTCAGGGTGGCAGGGCTGAGCGGCTGCTGCTGCTGCCCCTGGGAGCCGCCCACCACCCTGGCCACCTCAGGCCTGGCCGTGCCACCCCCCGCTGTGGTGCGCTGGGTGGGGGTGGCAGCAGCCTGGTCAGGGTCAGGGCTCAGGGTGGCAGGGCTGAGCGGTTGCTGCTGCTGCCCCTGGGAGCCGCCCACCACCCTGGCCACCTCAGGCCTGGCCGTGCCACCCCCCGCTGTGGTGCGCTGGGTGGGGGTGGCAGCAGCCTGGTCAGGGTCAGGGCTCAGGGTGGCAGGGCTGAGCGGTTGCTGCTGCTGCCCCTGGGAGCCGCCCACCACCCTGGCCACCTCAGGCCTGGCCGTGCCACCCCCCGCTGTGGTGCGCTGGGTGGGGGTGGCAGCAGCCTGGTCAGGGTCAGGGCTCAGGGTGGCAGGGCTGAGCGGCTGCTGCTGCTGCCCCTGGGAGCCGCCCACCACCCTGGCCACCTCAGGCCTGGCCGTGCCACCCCCCGCTGTGGTGCGCTGGGTGGGGGTGGCAGCAGCCTGGTCAGGGTCAGGGCTCAGGGTGGCAGGGCTGAGCGGCTGCTGCTGCTGCCCCTGGGAGCCGCCCACCACCCTGGCCACCTCAGGCCTGGCCGGGCCACCCCCCGCTGCGGTGCGCTGGGTGGGGGTGGCAGCAGCTTGGTCAGGGTCAGGGCTCAGGGTGGCAGGGGGGGGCTGGTGTTGGGGGGGGAGGAGGCGGGGCTGCTCAGCCGGGGAGGGAGGGGTATGGTCTTGCCCTGTTTGAGGTGGGGGTGGGGGAGGAGGGGTAGTAGGCTGACCAGAAGGTGCAGAGGAGGGAGGGTGGGTGGCAGGAAGGTTGTGGGACTGGTCAGGGGGATGATCAGGGCGCCGTGGCGGGTGCCCAGAATGGGGGGGGGGAGGGGGTGGAGGGGGAGGGGGTGGAGGGGGCGGTGGGGGGGGAGGCTGGCCTGCAGGCCCCTGAGGGGGCCTGAGAAGCTGCTCAGGGTCAGAGAGGGGGTCCTCTAGGGGCCGGGAGTCCCCACCCAGCTGGAAGACCTGCACCTTGCCCCAACCCCCCGTGGGTGTGGCGAACCTGCTAGGAAGGCGGGTCAGCTTGTCGTCCCCGACAGGGGTGGTCACTATGGCCTCCACAACGCACCCATTCCCCACCTCTGACCCTTTGAAACAGCTGGTGCGAGAGTGAGCTCCCAGGCGCTCACTAAGAACTGCTGCCGAGGACAGCTGCAGGGTCTCAGGCAGGCCAGGGGGAGGGGCAGGGCTGACCTCATACCCCACTGCCCTGAGCAGGGCTGCCACCAAGCCCACCTTGCTTGCTAGGGGACTGTTGTGATGGATGACCACTTTGACTGCCCCAGGGGGGGGGCCTGGATCCAGAGGCTCCACAGGCACCCACAGGGTCTCGCCAAGGAACTGCACCCGAAGCGAGGGTTGGGCAATCAGCTGGGCGTCTAGGCTCCTGCCTGCTGGACTGGTGTGGTCATGCACCAACACCAAACCGTGGTGGGGGTGTCCTGCAGAGTGAAGGCAAGACAGGGAGGCCACTGCCCTGCCCTCACGCTGCTTACGGGCTAGAAGGGCTGTGCTGCAGGCCTCAACAAAGGCTGCAACGTCGGCCTGGGGGGGAGGAAGAAGGGGGTGCTGCTGCTGGTACAGCTGCAAGCGTTCCCTGCAAAGGCGGCCCAAAGGGACAAACCAAGCCCCAGCACTGAAGTGCTGAAGGGGTTGGGGCTGGATATGGGAGTCCCTGGTCAGGGGCTGGGCCGAGGAGAAAATGTAACGCTGCAGCACCTGCGCCAGCAGCTGAGAGGTAGCAACTGGCTCCATAGGGTACTCCGTGGCAGCCTGGGGGGCCAAAGGCGCAGGCAGGGGCACGACGTCAGCAAAGCACCAGCCAGGGGGTAAGACACTGGGTGATAACTTAGCTCAGCGTTCCCCCAATGACCCGGGGGCTGGGCTGGGACAATGCCGTGTACGCCCATCAAGGAGGGGCAGCAACAGGCACGTTATGCAGAAAGCAAGGGCTACATCAAGCTTTCAAAGCTGCTGAATGTGACTGTGGATGCCAGCATTGGCACAGAAAGCATCCTCCAAGCCAGACAGGCGGCTGTCATCAGCAGCGACAGCAGCAACAGCAGCGGCAGCAGCAACAGCAGCAGCGGCAGCAGCAGCAGCAGCAGCAGCCGTCGTAGTCGTCGCGACCAGTTAATTGGCATGCCACTGGCCAGCATGACTGCTGATGACGACCTGGCTCTCTTCAACGCCATGCGCTCCATTGCGCTTTCACAGGTGCGGCAGAGCAGCAGGGCAGGGCTGGGCGGTGGCTGAGACAGTGCTGACCCAGCGCATGCAACAGACTGTACGCCCGCTGCAGCAGCCACCTCCTCACCCATTATGCCTCCCACCCTCCCACCCTTGCACCCACACATACCTCACACTACTGACACCTCACCCTCTTATGCCTCAATACCTCTAATACCACTATCACCTTCAACTCCTCACACCCCTCACACCCCTCACCTCCTCACATCCCTCACACCCCTCACCTCCTCACATCCCTCACACCTTTGCTTCCTCACACCCCTCACACTCACTGACACGGACTGGTGTCATAGGCATGCATGCATGCTGTATGCCTCATTTCAAGAAGAGGTGAGCCATGTGTGGCAGCATCGCAGGGGGTTGGGCAGGGCTGGGCAGGGAGGGGAGGGGCAACGCAAGGCTGGGAGGGGGTGGGGCAGGGCTGGGAGGGGGTGGGGTAGGGCTGGGCAGGGAGGGGAGGGGCAACGCAAGGCTGGGAGGGGGTGGGGCAGGGCTGGGAGGGGGTGGGGCAGGGCTGGGCAGGGAGGGAAGGGGCAACGCAATGCTGGGAGGGGGTGGGGCAGGGCTGGGATGCGGCGGTCCTAGAGCTCCGGCTGGTCGTGGGTTGCACGTTGAGATGCACGCAGGGGAGCAGGCTGACCAGGGCGGCTTCGCCTTCGCATAGGCTGGGCTGGCTGCGGGGCAGCACCGCTCGTGCTGAACTACAAAACACGGTGTGGCCTGCGCCCCGCTCTCGGCGTGGGTTACCCGGCTGCATTGCGTTGTTGAGGAGCGTTCAGCGTCGGGGTGGGGGCGGGCGCAGGGGAGCCAGCGCTGTGGCTGCCCCCGCAACGTGTTGGGAGAGTCGGGTTAGTGCGGCTGGGTGCGGCTGCGGCTTGACGGAGCTGGCGGTTGGGGCCCCAACTTTCGGACTTTGCTGATCTATGTTTTTGGGCTGCAGGTTCGAACCAGGTTTGAGCTACAAAGCCAGGCTGTAGGTTTCCGCGAACAGGACGACACGGATACAGCACGCAGGTGAGCTTTTGTGATGTGCAAAACCTACCTCACACAGCAGCCTAAAATCCTCTGTAAGCGTAAGGCCGTGTGCATCTGCAGCGACTAAGCATTTGTATTTGCTCTCGTTGTAGGGTGGCATTGGAAGCGCGACATCAGAAACCGTGGTCAGCTGCTCCTCCAAGCCAAAGAACATCTTGTGACCATGCAGTGTGAGTACATAACTAGGCAGTAGTTGAACTCCCTGTTTAGCCAAGACCAGGGTGCAGTTCAGGTATTGGTGTTATAGGCTTACGCCAGTGACTTGCCTGCGGTGGTGTGTCTTGTGTGGGGACAGCCTGGGCTCTGCAACTCAAAAGCTGGTCTGCTAATGTATGCAGTATGGTGGGGTACATGTGAAGAAGGGTGACAATTTCTGCGCACGCCTTCTGGTGCTTGCAGGGGTGAATGTCAAGAAGGAAGGGAGCGCCACAAGTATCTCCATCCATACTCTGGTTACTGCTGAGTTGCTGAAGCTGATCGAATCTGAGTTTGGGGCAGGGGGCAGGTTGAAAACCAATGATGGCGATATCGTTGGCACAAGCTTCCCGCTGGAGCATGGTGCCAACCTTATCTGGCATCCCCCCGCTGGCGGCGAGTATGATTATTTCTTTAATGCAGCAGGACCAGGAGGTGGCACACGTGACGTAAATCCTCACGCATCAGCATGCACACATGCACCCCTGGCATATGCGCAGCAGCACCACATGCTCTCAGTGTACTTGCTGCATGCCAGTAGCATGCAAGGGCATGGTCAGCATGCTGACCAGCACAAAAGACGTGCTTGCTGTATCACAGTGTGAACCTCTAACTCACGTATATATAGCCATCATGTCTCCCATACATAACGTGTTTCATTGCCGCGTATTGATTACATGTAACAGCGTGCCCCTGACGTTGACAACAATCCCTGCCACGCCACAACATGGCGCACACATAAATGCTCACAGCTTGACAAGCATGCATGTGCCCACAGTGTGCACACAGCACATGCACGATACCACTGGTTATAATGGTCAGAATACTGATACATTGAGCGTTGCATCTACGCTGCACAACATGACATGCATACTTACATATTATGGCCATCTATTAAACACCGCATGTGCAACACTTGCATGTGCTATCATCATGCACTGCTATCACAATGTACATCCACTCCGATTGAAACCTTGCATCATTCACTTTCATCACACACAATACATTGCACTTGAAACCTTACACCGTGCACCGCTATCTCGCATGTTAGATATAGACATCACATCTGCGGCTCAAGTGTGATACTGACATGATTTGCTTCTGATGCACTGTCCGGCTTGCTTCACAACCTCATCAACCTTGCATGCATCCTTGTCACTGACCCCCATGTATACCATGCTTCATCGCCGCATGTTGCTGCCATGTGCGTGTCATGTGCTTGGCGCTGTCCAGCATTTGCTTGTCACAACTTGATGCAAATCCATATATTTACAGCTGCGCACAACTGAACTGACGGTGAAAACTGTCTTTGCTGTCCATGGTTGCAGGCGCTTCAAGCTCTGCCGCAGCAGGTGAGTGGATACGTAGGGGCTTCAGGGTGGCGTGGTATAATAGTCAACTGCTGCATGGCTTGGATTTGGCTGCAGGGGCAGCCAAGGCTTTGGGGTGAGCTATGTAGCAGATCAGCAAGCATAGCGAGCTATATAGTTGTAACACAGGTCTAGTGTGGAGAGGCATGTGCGATGCTTGCCAGAGCATGAGTCTAGAAGTGATGGTCGGTGTATACGTGATGCCCTGTAGTTGAGGTGTGCATGCAATGCCACATGCTGCTGACTTGAATGTGACCTCTCACATTCTTGCGTCCATAGGGGTTTGTGTGAAGGTCTGTGATGAGCTCTGCAATGACCCTCTGTGTGTGTGTGCTTTACAGGCAGCCTGTCTGCAACCCCTTCTGGCTTGTCTCAACACTTTGCAAGACAAGCAGAAGTGTTGGTGGCTGTGCATGATGGTGTGGACGAGCTGAAAAGCATAATCCTCGAGCTGGAAAAGGGGATTGCCGAGGCGAAGGAGGAGGCCACCAAGGCGAAGGAGGAGGCCGCCAAGGCCAATGGGCAGATCGCCATTATGGAGAGGCGTCAGCTAGATGGTGCGTTGTCATGACACCATTGACGGTGGTAGACACGTCTGCTCTGCATGTGGTGCACCTGAGTGTATGTCTTATCAGGGACATGCAAGCTTGTGCAAGCTGGCAGGCGTGGTGGTTGTCATGATGTGAATGTTTAACCAGACACGACATCGCCCATCTACTGTCGTGTTGGTGTGATGCACTTTGCCTGTGCAGGGCCAATGCATCTCAAGGTCCAGTAAATGTTCTGCTGCAGGTGTGGTGGTGCCCAGCCCCCAGGCGCTGCTCTATCGTCTTGCGGTTAACCAGCTTATTCCAGCTGTAAACATGGGCTATCAGCTTGGTACCTCACAGCCGCGCTCCGTGGATTTCATCCTGGCGGTGGTGGGCATTTTGAACGTGGTAGTGATGGGAGTATTCCTGCTTTTGGCTGCTTTTGGTCGAACAGCAGACAGCCGCAGGAAGTGGTTCATCTTCATTAGCGGCTCGGGTCAGTAATGCTCATAATAACGTTGCGGCTTACGCGGAGCCAGATACTGACTGATTGTTCACGGCTGGAATGCAGCTAGGATCGGTGGCGGATTAGAACTTGCAAATTGTAATCTAGCCTTGCATCTCGCGGAATACAGACTTGCAGCTTGCGGCCACGCGTACTACAGAACAATTGATGCTGACAGGGTCGGCACAGCTGGAATGCATTGCTGGCATGGTGGCCCAGTGCACTTCCGAGCAACCCCTTTAGCTGGTGGGCAGAGGTGGTGCTGGTAACATTGTTGACACCATGACGGCTGATGCTGCCTGAGCCCCTTCAGCTAGTGGGCAGGGGTGGTGCTGGTAACATCGAGAGGGGCTGAGGGAGGCGCGCAACTGCAGCATTGTTGACACCATGACTCAGACCCACCATGACTCAACCCCTTCAGCTGGGTAGGGTCACTATCATTCCAACTTCATATAGCTGTGGTCCTTGGTCATTAGGTATTGCAAATCAGGGTGGGCTATACACTATAGTCTCTGTTACAACTTCATTACAACATACAGCCATCTCTGATCACATGGCAGTGCCATGACTACACATTGTTCACATTCTCACTGTCGTCCACTGCCCAAGAAGGAGTCCACTGCCCAAGAAGAGTCAGGCTGGAGCCGGAGCACGCCCAAGCTGAAGACCATTGGCCGTTTGGAGCATGGCTGTGTAGTGGCTATGGTGCTGCTGCAGATAGAACAGCTGGCCTTGTTGTGCAGCTGGCTCAGCGGCCACCCGCTCACACACGCATATCATGTGATGCAGCCAGGGTTGTATACGGCCTTGCTCAACATGCAGCACAGCCAGCTGCTCCGTGCACCTGTCGCTGTCGCCAAGAAGCTGATGAAGCTGCCGCCCATAAAGCAGCAGCTTGCCTTGGTCAGTACCAGTAGATTCCTTCTGGGAGGGCGGCTATCCCAACACCATGGCCTGCAGCTGCTCCTCTGTCACTCGGACATCAGCAAGCTGCGGAGTGGTTCCAAGCACCTGCCAGTGTGACATCTCGTCTAGAAGCACCCGAGCTTGCTTCAGCTTGGCTTTGATGCTCTTGTTCAGAGCTTGAGTTGCTTGACCCTTCTGCCCCAACTCATCCCGCCTCGAGCGACAGGCCAAAGGCAACTGCTTCCAATGCCTTCAATTTGGGGAGCAGTTGCATCCATACAGCCTGCACGTACGCAATGCACGCAATGACATACATAACCATGTTGCTGCCATGCATGATCCATGCCCATGTTGCCAATCTTACCAACCACCAGTCGTTGGGCCGCACAGAGCGCACGCCTCCGGGTTCAGGTACGAGTCACAAATGCCTTACGGGCCAGGGCTTCATCTGTCACACCATCAGCAAAGGCTCGCGCCCTGAGGTCGCTTATCTTCTGATTGAGCTCTTCTGCAACACACAAGGACACAGATGCAAAAGATGTGATGAGTGATACAATAGATGTGATGGGCATGATAGGCTCATGGCAACTTTGCATGCCTTCTTTCTTCAGCATGGACTTATGCTGCTTCTCTAGTGCAGCTAGCATGGCAGCTTGCTTATTGAAAGCAATAGTTGACAGTCTTGCTTGACCGCATTTGTTCAATTAGCACGTGTCATGTAGCGCAGCAATGGACTCATGGCCTGCGAGCACACATGGAAAGCTTGATCACTGCAGTGCACTAAACCTAATGCACACGGTATAAGCACCTTAAACATACTCCATAGCTGCTCAATCTGCTCCCCTACGCGCCAAGCTGCTGTCGCCAATTAGTTGCCGTTGTTCTTCAGTTGGCAGCCCAAGTCATGCGAAGCACCATGCATCGAGTTGACCATGAGGTGGGCACGCGCTGAGTCAAGACCAACAATGCGTGCATACCGCGCCCATGTGACCTGAATGCATACACAACACAACATCGAAGCTGATGGCAATGTTACATAACCAAGGAAGCTCTCCTCCTCTACCCCACCTTCAACTGGCAGGCAAAATCGATGTAGACGTGTAGCACGAGCCCAAAGCACATGTGTATAAGCCTAGCCAAGGCGAGCAGGTAATACACAGACTGCTCGGGGGTGCGCATGTTGCAGAAGAGCTGGGGAACAGCGATGCCGTGGCAGTACACAAAGCCAACAATGCCTCGTATGTCACACGGCTGGCCTGCAGACACGTTGCTGGTGTGTAGCCTTGCACACGCGAGCCAGGCGCAGCAGTCAGCAGCATGCCTGCTGACATCAGCAGTTGCTTCACTTGCACCCGCCGTGTCAGCTAGGTCGGCTGCGCCAGCTGAGGCACCAGAGGACTGGGCAGCTGCAGCTGCAAATGCGCCCTTAAATGCTAGCTGGTTGCTGTCCTGCAGTTTTTGGACATCACCCTCCAACCCACTGGGATCAAGGTAAGTGTTGATATGCTGCTTGATGTGACGCGTAGCTCTGGCTGCTCCTGCATAGCTGGAGGGCCGGAGGCAGGCATCTGCAGATAAGGTGCGGATGTAGCCATCCTCGGGAGATTCACCTAAGTGCAAGATGACATGACAGGTTGCTTATGGTGTGACGATCAATTATATCTCGAGCCAGCTAATAGTGACCATACACAGTGGGCATGCACACCTGGTAGGGAGGCACAAAAGTGACAGTCCGCCACTGCACCGGTTGGTAACATGTTAGCATGACAGCTGCCCACCAGCTCCGCCATAGTGGATGCCCAGTGTTGAGGAAGATAGTCAAAGAAGGCGGCGCTGAAGCTGGCGGTCTTGATGGCTTTAGGTGGGTACATTGTCAAAGGGTAGTGAGTGAAGCTCAATGACTTCAGGTATCAGGTGACAGGCATGCTGCAAGCACTAGGTGGCCGGTGTCCTGCACCCTGCAAGTGTTATCAGCATACATATGGAAGAACGCATGAGAAAGTCCTGCAAACCATGCCTCCATCAAGTGGCGCAGTAGGCTGATGTCACACCAGATGCTGGCTCGCCTTTGGCTGCTGGGCCAGCAATGAAACCTGATTGGATTTGCACACGCTGCGCAGCCGGTGCACTGCCACACGGTCAGCTTGTAATGATGCTGGATGTCAATGTACTCAACCTCGTGGTGTTGCACCTGCTGCAAGGGAGAGGGTGCACATGAACACGCCACATGTTCAGAGGCATGCAGGTCCCAGGCCAAGTTGATTTGCTGCTGCATGGCAGACTGCAATGCCAAGCTCTTGTTGGCCAAGAGCTCTTGCTGCACTAGAGCGAAAGTAATGTATTCGCTCCTCCGATGCTCCTCGTTCTCCCAAGCAGCTGCATCTGAGCGCTCCATGCGGATGCCCCAAGGAAGATGAGCTCCTGGAGGCCTGCCTTGCCCACGAACCATCTCAGGCATCCCAGGCAAGGCCCCATTCATCTGTTCGACCTCTGCATTTGCTGCTTCTGTATCCACTGCATCTGCTGGCTGTCTTCTCTTCGGCTGTACGCTGAGGGGCTGGAGAGGGGTGCGATCAGGCAGGCGCAGGCAGGCAGGCAGGCACAAGACGGGCGGGCGGAGGTGGTTCCCCTCAACTGCCCCATTCGCCGAGAATCCGAGCAAATGAGCAAAATCGAAAGCCCCTGAGTCATGTTGCAAACTCGTAACACTGCATCCAACCTTACACACACATACAGCCACACAAAGCAAACCGCGGCTATCGCAACCAATGTAGCTTATGATTAAGGCGCGACCGGCCAACCTAGAATTCTATTTCTAGGTTTCTAGGCTCAGGAAAATTTCTAGGAATCCAGCCGGCCAACCTAGAATTCTATTTCTAGGTTTCTAGGCTCAGGAAAAATTTCTAGGTTTCCGAGCCACCTAGAATTCTATGGGCGTGCCCTACTTATGATAAGTCATGGGTACGAACCAGTGTTACCAAATGCGGTCCAAGACGGTCCGTTTTTGCCGTATAGTCGTTTTTTCGAAAATGGCATTGTATTTTTCCGTTTGTATACAGACCGTCTATACGGTGGTCCGCGGCCTTTGGCGGCACAAAGCGATGCCTCCACCCAAGGAGCTAAATAACGCTGTACATGATTCTTATCACCGACTTCAGCGAGATAGCGGGTCCCCGAGGTCGTCACTCGCCTATGCCAGCACATCACGGGCAGCGGAAGAGATGTCGCGACATGCCTGATGCCCGACAACGAACTGAAGTCTCAGCTTTTATCAAAGGAGGCAGAACGCAAGTGAACAACAAGCCCTGAAGACAACCCTCGGCAAAAGCAACGCGGGGAAGTGCATGCTGAAGAGCTGGACGACTTGGTACGTTACCACATCTGTCGTTGTAGACCAGTTGCAGCTGCAATATGCTAGTAAGTAGGAAGCATGCTGCAAGTTGCAAGTTGCAAGACTACCACATCCTGAGTTATTCTATCTTGATTGTACGCGCAGTGCATGGACCTCATTGCTGAGCGAGGGTTGTCCATTAATCTCATGAGGAGTTCCACCTTTGCACGTTTACTAGAGAGGGCGTCACTATATGAAGGTGGTGTGTACAGCCCTCCAAGCTCCGAACGCTTGCGGACTGTGCTCTTGCAACGGGTGAGTGCTAAGTTGGTGGACATGGCAGCCCATTCTTAAGCCTCAACATTATCACTAGACAAGGCGCTTCTACCCCCACCTCCATGCTAAGACCCACACCCCCATGCTTAGACCCCCACCACTCCCCCCACCATGCTACCCCACCATGCTACCCTCACCATGCTACCCTCACCATGCTACCCTCACCACAATGCACTTGGATGCCTGGCTATTGCGTTTAAGAAAGCAGCCTAGCGTTGCATGCGCAGGCTGTCCAACGCATGGACGACAAACTGGAGCCCATGCGTCTTGAGCGCCAGCGCTTTGGCTGTGGCGTTGCATGCGATGGCTTCACAAGCACATCCATTCGGCCTTTGCTGTGCTTCACAATCTGCAGCCCTTCTGGAGCTGAGCTGAAATCAGTCATCGACACCAGCGGCCATGCTAAGACAGCTCAGTTCTACTATGAGCAGCTGAAGGCAGCCATTCAGCGAGTGGGGGTTGACGATGTGGTAGCCGTCTTCTCCGACAATGCTCGTGCCTGTGTGAAGGCTGGCCAAAAGCTGGAGGAGGATGATGAGCTACGTGTGTTCTTCATGCCATGTGGCTCCCACAGCCTAGACCTCGCGCTTGAGGACATCGGCAAGTTGCCATGGGCTGTAGAGACCATCCTCCTTGCCAAGAGTCTCATCCACTTCATTCGTGCCCGCCATTTCCCATTGGACCTCTTCCGTACCGTTTCCCAAGAGCTACTTTAAGGGAGGCGGGTGCTAGAGGGGGTCGGGGTGGAGGGGGGGCCTGGCTGCGGATGGCACAGCCCGCATGGGTGGGGTCGGGGTGATGGGAGTGCGCACAATTGGTGCAGCCCGCATGGGTGGGGGTGGGGTGGGGGGCGTGGGCGGGGCTGGCACAAGCCGCATGGGTGGAGGTGGGGTGATGGGACTGAATGCAGTCGGTGCAGGCCGCAAGGGTCGGGGTGGGGTTGGAGGGTTGCGACAGGCACATGTGCCATTGCAAGCAGGTGCTTATGCTGGTGGTAGGGGCGTTGGAGGAGGGCCTGCGTCCGGACAGCCAGCTCCTCAGCATGCCCGGTCGCCATTCAAGGTGTTGGAGTTGCTGAGGGTGGGAGACACCCGCTTCGCCTCCGTGCTCATTATGCTGGAGCGCCTTGTGCGTGTGTTCCCCGTGCTGGACGCAATGGTGGTGGACAACAGGTACACCACCTGGGTCAATGCTCAAGCTGCTGGCACTCGAAGCGGAGCAGCCAAGATCCGCAGCCTTGTCCAGCAACAAGCTGGCATGCATTCATCTTCATGGCGGCAGCGTGTGCACCAGCTGGTGGGCATCATGACTCCCATCCGTGTGCTACTACGCAGAATGGACAGCAGTCAGCCCGTTGCCAGCAAGGTGTACTTCGGTGTCCAGCGGATAGTGCAAGAGGTGGAGGCAGCCATTGAGCAGCTGGGTGTGCCTGATGGTGACATCATCATGGCGGCGCTCCAACGGCGCACCGCCATGTTCCTGAGACCCTTGCACGGTGCTGCCGCTCTGTTGGACCCGGAGTACCGCGCCCACCTGGGTCGAGACCACACTTTGTGCCAAACCTTAAAAGAGGACTTCTTTAAGGTTGTGGACAAGCTCACCCCTGCCACCGCCGACGAGTGCAAGGTACAGCTGGTGGACTACTTGCGTGATCCCAAGTACAACTGCATCATGGCAATGGCCGTGCGCACACCACCTCACAAGTGGTGGGACGTGGTCAGCACCCGTGACAACGCAGCCCTCAGCAGCTTTGCACAAAGAATCACCTCCGAGTCTGCCTCAGCCACATCATGCGAGCGGGCGTGGAGCTCCACAGACTTCATTCAGAACAAGCGCCGCAACCGGCTGAAGTCAGACACCGCTGACAAGCTGATCCGCGTGTACTTCAACTCAAGGCTGTTGGAACGTGCAGCCAAGGGTGCAGCATCGAAAGCATGGGAGTGGGAAGGGGAGGAAGGGGAGGGGGAGTGGGAGGAGGAGGAGCCAGGAATGTCTGCAAGGCTGTTGGCTGTGAATGAGCCAGCTCTCAATGAGATGATGGCTCGCGATGCTATGCGATTGCAAGTGGAGCAAGCGGCTCGGGATGCAGAGGAGGCAGAGGATGCAGATGAGTCACTAGGGTTTGAACATGCGACCTCTCGGCCATACGGTCAAGACGATTGTACAGTACAGTATATACGAAAAAACGGTGTACGATAAAAGACGGCCCAGCCGTATTTGGTAACACTGGTACGAACCTTAAATGCTTGAAAATCAAACGGGCTGAACTTTGGTAATGCATATCAAGCGGATACAAGCATGTATAGTATAATGTCGGAGGCCGAGCTGTTACGGGAAAATAACGGTCGAGGCTGGGTCGAAAGTTGCAGTAAACGTCGAGGCGTAGCCGAGACGTTTACGCAACTTGAGACCTGGCCGAGACTGTTATTTGGACGTGAACAGCGCTGGCCGAGACATTATGCGATATCCCTATACATTACGGGCACACGATTTGGAGCCTCGCTGCTATTGCGGCTGTGCTCCACGCGTCGGAGACGACAGTAGAACCAGTGCGCAAACCACGCTCTTTCTTGGTGGTTGTGCACTTTTGCTGTAAATGTCTGCGCTTTCCCCGTAATTGTATGCAAGTCGTGCACTTTTTCTGTAAATGTCTGCACTTTTCCCATAAATGTGTGCAAACCGTGCACTTTTCTCGTAAATGTGTGCAAGTCGTGCACTTTTCCTGTAATTGTTTGCAAGTCACCCCCTTTTCACTCTTTACCCTAGGACAAACTTTCAGCCGCAGCCTTACCCATTCCAGCCTGCCCACCAGCCAAGATGCTTGACAGCACCTACACCGTCAGCAGCGGCAGCATTGGCGACGACGACGACCGGCAGCAGTGATAAAGACTTCAAAATCATACAGTTCTACCTCACGCAATAGCACGTTTGGCAGCTGCGACGCTTGACGGTGAGACGCGTTGACGGTCCTTAGCGTTGACCTCCTTTGACTTGCATCATTTGACCACGTTCGTTGCTTAACAGGGTCCCCGGAGAACTACGTGGCAGGGCAGCCTAACACCGTTGTTGCAGCTGTCGCAGAAGCTCGCTTGGCTGATGCAGATTGCGTGGTCGCGCAGCCCAAACCGGCCATTGCAGATGAGGCTCTGGTCGACGCTCTGGTCGCCTGTCTGGCGGCTTGCAAGTGTCGTATCGTCGTCTCTTGCAATTGTTATATCCTGGCAATCCGCAGCAAGGCAGCACCAGCAGCCATGATCAAGAACAAGAGTCACTTGAACACCAGCTATATCATGCTGGAATCTGTCTTGCACAGTGGTAAATTCCCCGGTAAGCCCTCATGTTCCATATTGGCATGCCTTGTCATGTCCTGCATCGCTATCCCGCCTTTGCTATCTCATATGTTAGGTGGTGAACAAGCAAAACCCTGCTGCTGCTGCTGCTGATGATGCCTTGTTGATGCTATTGTTGCCCGGCTGCTTCTGCTGCTGCCCGGCTGCTGTTTGCTGCTGCCCGGCTGTTGCTGCTGCCCGGCCCCTGTTGCTGCCGCCCTTCTGCTGCTGCTGCTGCCGCCCTGCTGCTGCTGCTACTGCCCGGCTGCTGCTGCTGCCCTGCCGCTCCCGTTGTCGCCCTGCTGCTGCTGCTGCCCGGCTGCTACTGCTGCTGCTCGGCTGCTGCTGCTGCCGCCCTGCTGCTGTCTGCTGCCCGGCTGTTGCTGCCCGGCTGCTGTCTGCTGCTGCCCGGCTGCTGTTGCTGCCCGGCCCCTGCTGCTGCCGCCCCACTGTTGCTGCTGCTGCTGCCCGGCTGCTGCTGCTGCCCTGCCGCTCCTTTTGTCGCCCTGCTGCTGCTGTCGCCCTGCTGCTGCTGCTGCCCGGCTGCTACTGCTGCTGTCTGCTGCTCGGTTGCTGCTGCTGCCGCCCTGCTGCTGTCTGCTGCCCGGTTGCTGCTGCTGCTGCCCGGCTGTTGTTGCTGCTGCTGCCCGGCTGCTGCTGCTGCCCGGCTGCTGCTGCTGCCCGGCCGCTGCTGCTGCTGCCCGGCTGCTGCTGCTGCCCGGCTGCTGCTGCTGCCCGGCTGCCGCTGCTGCTGCCGCTGTTGCTGGCCTGGGGGCGGTGCCCCTGGCAGCTGGCCCGGCGGCGGTGCCCTTGGCTGCTGGCATGGCTTATGCGACACCCAGCGTCGGGCCGGCTCATACCCTTGCCGCTCCCTGGCCGTGCATCCCCAATGTACCATGGATTGATCCGCAAGCAGCGCAACGCCTAGATGACTTCCACGCCCACGAAGCAGCTGGCAAGCCTCTGAAGATGAAGCTTCTGGCAGCTACTGCAGTTATCTAGGGTTCCTTTTATTACATGCGTTGCGGGCTGTAGAGCACTAGCTTAAGCAATAATCTTGCCTGCCGACATTGTTTGTAATTGTTGTGCTTGCTGTAATTGCCTGAGTCTGGTCAACATATCCGTATAAATCTACAGTTACGACAATATAACAATAAATTATTCTCCCGTAATGTATAGGGATACACTGGTAATTCTATTCCAGTACACTACACCACTCAACACAGAAAAGTACTGAGACAACCGTTATCGACGTCACCAAGGACAGTGTTCCTGCAGTCGACGGGTTCGTCAATCTTTTCTCTACAACTGCGGCAGGCAATTAATTCTCCCGGTAAGTGGCTACCCCATGGGGGTAGCCACCGTCACCCCCCACAGGGTAGGTTGCGCCAACCGACCAACCGCTGCCCGCCCAGCTGCTCCTGCGAACGCGGTCTGCGCTGCAACCCACGTATCAAATCTAACCTCCGTGCTCCGCAGCCATGCTTTTCACGGGCATATTTGCCTGCTCGCTGGCCTGGCAGCAGCATCGACAGCCGCAGTGACTACCATTGTTGCAGCATTAACGGAAGCAGCGCAAGCGGATGCAGCACCAGCCTCAGGAGCTGGGTCAGCGCACGATGCAGCTGTAACCCCTACCGCAAAGCGAAACCCAAAGCGAGTGCGTCCCCCACGCACAGCTGAAGGACAGCAAGAATACACGCGTGGAGCTGAGCTAGGCGCGGGCCAGGCGAGCTACAGGTGAGATGGTTAGGGTAATACCTAGCCACTAACACATTAGGGGCAGCACTAACAATTCGCCCCTTGCAGTACCCTTGCCAGAACTCTGTTGTTGTGTGCCTAAACATGCAGGCCTTCCACAATTACAGTTCAAGGGGCCAACAACAACATAGAACGGCAAGACCGGCAACCCGCCGCCCAGCCCCACCCCTCACCGCCGCAGCCCAGCCCTGCCCCACCCCCTCCCAGCCCTGCCCCATCCAATCCCAGCCCTGCCCCACCCAATCCCAGCCTTGCGTTGCCCCTCCCCTCCCTGCCCAGCCCTGCTCCACCTCCTCCCAGCCCTGCCCCTCCCTGCCCAGCCCTGCCCCACCCCCTCCCAGCCTTGCGTTGCCCCTCCCCTCCCTGCCCAGCCCTGCCCCACCCCCTCCCAGCCCTGCCCTACCCCCTCCCAGCCCTGCCCCCTCCTTGCCCAGCCCCACCCCACCCCCTCCCAGCCTCGGGTTGCCCCTCCCCTCCCTGCCCAGCCCTGCCCCACCCCCTCCCAGCCCTGCCCCACCCCCTCCCAGCCCTGCCCCACCCCACCCCCTCCCAGCCCTGCCCCACCCCACCCCCTCCCAGCCCTGCCCCACCCCACCCCCTCCCAGCCCTGCCCCACCCCATCCCAGCCCTGCCCCACCCCATCCAAGCCCTGCCCCACCCCATCCAGGCCCCCTGCCCTGCCCCCTGCCCTGCCCCCTGCCCTGCCCCCTGCCCTGCCCTGCCCCTCCCTGCCCTGCCCTGCCCTGCCCTGCCCTGCCCTGCCCTGCCCTGCCCTGCCCTGCCCTGCCCTGCCCTGCCCTGCCCTGCCTGTTCATGTGTGGCAGTGCAGGCTGCAGGTAGCAGCAGGCTGCAGGTGTGCTGCGGTGCATCAGCAGCAGCAGCAGGCTGCAGTGCATGTGTTACAGTGCATGAGCAGCTGTGCAAGGACAACAGCAGCAGTGTATGGGCAGCAGCAGCAGGCTGTAGGTGTGTAGCAGTGCAGGTTGAAGGTGTGTTGCAGTGCATGAGCAGCAGCAGCGGGCCGTTGTGCATGTACTGCAGTGCATGAACAGCTGCAGCAGCAGGCTGTAACGCATGAGCAGCAGTGCATGTGCAGCAGCAGCAGCAGGCTGTAGGTGTGTAGCAGTGCAGGTAGCAGCAGGCTGCAGGTGTGCTGCAGTGCATGAGCAGCCGCAACAGGCTGCAGTGCATGTGTTTTAGTGCATGAGCAGCAACAGCAGCAGGCTGTAGTGCATGAGCAGCAGTGCATGGGCAGCAGCAGGTTGTAGGTGTGTTGCGGTGCATGAGCAGCAGCAAGAGCAGCAGGCTGTAATGCATGAGCAGTGCATGGACAGCAGAAGCAGGTTGTAGGTGTGTGGCAGTGCAGTCTTGTATTAGCAATCAACAGCAACTTTGAGCCCATCTGAGAAGAATGTTGCATGGTACAAAAGCTTTCAAAAGGCTGTCCTGAGCTTCCGTTCAGTTCCATGCCACACAACGTGATTTGTCAGTTGTGAATGGTCAAGATGTAATGAAGAAAAGTGTGGTTGTCATTAGCCGTGTATCCTCGTCATACATGATACCTTGTATGGACAACACCACCACGCGGTGATGCGCTAATGCTGCAAACGTGGTAGCCACCTGCTACATACCCCCTTTGCATGTATGCATCACGGTCATGCTTAGCAATTGCAGGCCTGGCAGTGATCCACACCCAATGTGTCACAGCTAGCTGCACCACGGATGGTACCTATAGTGGAGGCTCACCAGAACCAGCCACATGCTAGGGTGTGGTGCGCCACATGCCCCTTGTATGGACAACACCACCACGCGGTGATGCGCTAATGCTGCAAACATGGTACCCGAGGTATGTAGGTGCTGTGTGTATGTAGGTAATGAGCTAGAGGTATGGCGGGGTGGTGTCACAGTGTGCCACAGTCTGACACAGGCTGACATCACAATGTACCACACCAACTGTGTTGGCTTACATCAAAGTGTACCACAACAGTTGTGTTGGCTAGGAGGCAGGGCGTTGCTAGCAGTGTTTAGGCTGGAAAGTCTAGGCTTCGGCGCGGCCCTTCCTATTTGGCTTGGCTATTTCGACTGGGTTGCATGCATGGTATGCATACGTTGGGACCAGGTGACTCTGGAAGTCAAGTTAGGTCAGCTCTCAATGGTGAGGAATTACATAAGCGGTTGGTTGGATAGCATTACATGGCCACCACGTTACAAGGGATTACAAGGGTGTTACAAGTGGTAAGTTGTGCACATGCCCCTGCCCTCCTAGCTCATGTGCATGCCCTCAGCCTTGATTAACATGTCTTGGTACTGCTGCATGTGTTGTTTGATCTTGAACAACCGCCCTAATTGCAATGACTGCTGCAGCTGCCCTGACTCAGCCTCACCATGCGGCTCAGGCTCACCGCATGCCCCCTTGCACACACAATCATGTGCCGCAGCCAGACAAGCAGCCGGCCATGCTCCATAAGCAGCAGAGCTTGTTGCTAGGCGCACCTATCCCTGTTGCTCCAAGCTGGTACGCCAAGGGCTGCTGGGTGGGGTAGGGAAGGGGCTGCAGCGTGTGCCGTGGGGTGAGGGTGAGGGGAGGGGGGGTAGTAGGTGACTTGCTGCCCCTGCCCCACGTCCCCAAACTGGGTTGGTTGCTACTACTAGGCTGCTCAGCAGCTCAAGCAGCAGCAGCAACAACAGCAGCAGCACTAGCAGCAGCACCATCACCACTGGCAGCAGCACCCGCTCCATGCTGCCCGCTCCATGCTGTCTGCTCTATGCTACCAGCTCCAGGCTGCTACTCCATAGGCGGCTAGGTGCTGTGGGAGAGGAGAGGGGAGGAGGGTAGGTGGGTGGCAGACTTGGAAGTGGTGGTGGTGGGATGGGGGAGGGTACGGGGTATGGGGAGGGTACGGTCCTTGCTGGCTCCTTGTTGATTGCTGCTCTACGCCGCTACCGCCTTGCTTGCAAACACCAAGCCATGCTACTCTTGTCATGCCCCAGCTATGGACAACTGCAAGCAAACATCAGCCAGCAAGCAGATGAATAAGGACATGCATGACATGTTAGCAACCACCAAGCCACGGCAGAACATGCATGACCAGAGTTTGGCAGGCTGGGCTGACACCCTAACAGCACGTGCACTCACCTGAAGTCCTGGCTGTCGCTCCAAGCGCCTCCCAGCTGCTGCTCCTAGCTGCATGTTTGTCCACTACAGTCTGGCACTCTCAATGCTGTTGCTGACGTGCATGTCATCCAAGACACATTGCGCATGTGGGCTGCCAAACAGTTGTGACGTAGCAGTGGTGCCTAACTGCCGCTGTGGGAGCAAGGGGGGGCTGCCAAACAGCTGTAAGGTGGCAGCGACGCCTGTCAGATGTTGTGCTGGCTCTTGGGGGCTGCCAAACAGCTGTGAGGTGGCAGCAGTGCCAGGCAGCTGCGGTGCTGGCGCATGCGGGCTGCCAAAAAGCTGTGACGTGGCAGTGGTGCCTGGTTGCTGCTGTGGGATTGCAGGGGGGCTGCCAAAAAGCTGTAAGGTGGCAGCGATGCCTGTCGAGTGCGGTGCTGGTGCATGGGGGCTGCCAAACAGCTGGGAGGTGGCAGTGAAGCCAGGCAGCTGCGACGCTTGCTGCCTGCTGCTACTGGGAATGCAGGTCTGCTGATTGTCACCTCTTGCTGCCATCATTGCGACGTGGCAATGAACTGATGGTGACTACAGCACTGGGCGCCTGCCTTGCTGACTTGCTGGCTACCTTGTTACCCTTCTGCTTGCGAAGTATGCACCTAGCTCCCATGGCAGACAAATCACCACTGCACATGCTGCCTGTACGCATCAATGATTGGGCTGCAGCACCACGCATGGCTGCATCCGTGTCTGCCAGCATGCTGATGAGCTTGTAGAGGGAAGGATACAGCAACTCCACATCTGTTAGGATCTGGCTGAGATTCAACCCAGACGCTGTCAAATCGTTGCAGCCTTTCTTCACTCCAGTGCTGCTAAACACATGGATTTTGGCGGAGCGGTGTGCAAACTGCGGTGTGCAAACTCTGGATATGGCGCCGCTTCTTGTATATGCCATAGCTGTTAGGGGGACGAGCTCGCTGTGGGTTACAGCTGCATCGTGCGCTGACCTAGCTCCTGAGGCTGGTGCTGCATCCGCTTGCTCTGCTTGTGTTGGTGCTGCAACGATGGTAGTCACTGCGGCTGTCGATGCTGATGCCAGGCCAGCGAGCAGGCAAATATGCCCGTGAAAAGCATGGCTGCGGAGCACGGAGATTAGATTTGATACGTGGGTTGCAGCGCAGACCGCGTTCGCAGGAGCAGCTGGGCGGGCAGCGGTTGGTCGGTTGGCGCAACCTACCCTGTGGGGGGTGACGGTGGCTACCCCCATGGGGTAGCCACTTACCGGGAGAATTTATTGCGGCAGGGGACGTTTGTCCGCTCTCAAGGTATGCACGGAGCGCCCGCTGACTCTATATCTCGTCGCTTGGCCGCTTCAGTCTGTTTGTCAGTCCGAACCAGCACATAGCCAGGCTCTAGGTTTCCCGAACAGGACGACACGGATACAGCACGCAGGTGAGCTTTTGTGATGTGCAAAACCTACCTCACACAGCAGCCTAAAATCCTCTGTAAGCGTAAGGCCGTGTGCATCTGCAGCGACTAAGCATTTGTATTTGCTCTCGTTGTAGGGTGGCATTGGAAGCGCGACATCAGAAACCGTGGTCGGCTGCTCCTCTAGGCCAAAGAACATTTTGTGACCATGCAGTGTGAGTACATAACTAGGCAGTAGTTGAACTCCCTGTTTAGCCAAGACCAGGGTGCATTTCAGGTATCAGTGTCTTAGGCATACGCCAGTGACTTGCCCACGGTGGTGTGTCTTGTGTGGGGACAGCCTGGGCTCTGCAACTCAACAGCTGGTCTGCTAATGCATGCAGAATGGTGGTGTACATGTGAATAAGGGTGTCAGTTTCTGTGCACGCCTTCTGATGCTTGCAGGGGTGAAGGTCAAGAAGGAAGGGAGCGCCACAAGTATCTCCATTTATACCCTGGACACTGCTGAGTTGCTGAAGCTGGTCGAATCGAAGTTTGGGGCAGGGGGCAGGTTGAAAACCAATGATGGCGATATCGTTGGCACAAGCTTCCCGCTGGAGCATGGTGCCAACCTTATCTGGCATCCCCCCGCTGGCGGCGAGTATGATAATTTCTTTAATGTAGCAGGACCAGGAGGTGGCACACGTGACGTAAATCCTCACGCATCAGCATGCACACATGCACCCCTGGCATATGCACAGCAGCACCACATGCTGTCAGTGTACTTGCTGCATGCCAGTAGCATGCAAGGGCATGGTCAGCATGCTGACCAGCACAAAAGACGTGCTTGCTGTATCAAAGTGTGAACCTCCAACTCACGTATATAGAGCCATCATGTCTCCCATACATACCGTCTTTCATTGCCGCGTATTGATTACATGTCACAGCGTGCCCCTGACGTTGCCACGCCACAACATGACGCACACATAAATGCTCATAGCTTGACAAGCATGCATGTGCCCACAGTGTCTACACAGCACATGCATGGAACTACTGGTTATAATGGTCAGAATACTGATACATTGAGCGTTGCATCTACGCTGCACAACATGACATGCATACTTACATATTCTGGCCATCTATCAAACACCGCATGTGCAACACTTGCATGTGCTATCATCATGCACTGCTATCACAATGTACATCCACTCCGATTGAAACCTTGCATCATTCACTTTCATCACACACAATACATTGCACTTGAAACCTTACACCGTGCACCGCTATCTCGCATGTTAGATATAGACATCACATCTGCGGCTCAAGTGTGATACTGACATGATTTGCTTCTGATGCACTGTCCGGCTTGCTTCACAACCTCATCAACCTTGCAAGCATCCTTGTCACTGACCCCCATGTATACCATGCTTCATCGCCGCATGTTGCTGCCATGTGCATATCATGTGCTTGGCGCTGTCCAGCATTTGCTTGTCACAACTTGATGCAAATCCATATATTTACAGCTGCGCACAATTGAACTGACGGTGAAAACTGTCTTTGCTGTCCATGGTTGCAGGCGCTTCAAGCTCTGCCGCAGCAGGTGAGTGGATACGTAGGGGCTTCAGGGTGGCGTGGTATAATAGTCAACTGCTGCATGGCTTGGATTTGGCTGCAGGGGCAGCCAAGGCTTTGGGGTGAGCTATGTAGCAGATCAGCAAGCATAGCGAGCTATATAGTTGTAACACAGGTCTAGTGTGGAGAGGCATGTGCGATGCTTGCCAGAGCATGCGTGTCTAGAAGTGATGATCGGGGTATACGTGATGCCCTGTAGTCGAGGTGTGCATGCAATGCCACATGCTGCCGAATTGAAAGTGACCTCTCACACTTTTGCGTCCATAGGGGTTTGTGTGACGGTCTGTGATGAGCTGTGCAATGACCCTCTGTGTGTGTGTGCTTTACAGGCAGCCTGTCTGCAACCCCTTCTGGCTTGTCTCACCACTTTGCAAGGCAAGCAGAAGTGTTGGTGGCTGTGCATGATGGTGTGGACGAGCTGAAAAGCATAATCCTCGAGCTGGAAAAGGGGATTGCCGAGGCGAAGGAGGAGGCCACCAAGGCGAAGGAGGAGGCCACCAAGGCGAACAGGGAGGCCACCAAGGCGAACAGGGAGGCCGCCAAGGCAAATGGGCAGATCGCCAAGGCAAATGGGCAGATCGCCATTATGGAGAGGCGTCAGCTAAATGGTGCGTTGTCATGACACCATTGACGGTTGTAGACACGTCTGCTCTGCATGTGGTGCATCTGAGTGTATGTCTTATCCAGGGACATGCAAGCTTGTGCAAGCTGGCAGGCGTGGTGGTTGTCATGATGTGAATGTTTTACCAGACACGACATCGCCCATCTACTGTCGTGTTGGTGTGATGCACTTTGCCTGTGCAGGGCCAATGCATCTCAAGGTCGAGTAGATGTTCTGCTGCAGTTGTGGTGGTGCCCAGCCCCCAGGCGCTGCTCTACCGTCTTGCGGTTAACCAGCTTATTCCAGCTGTGAACATGGACTATCAGCTTGGTACCTCACAGCCGCGCTCCGCGGATTTCATCCTGGCGGTGGTGGGCATTTTGAACGTGGTAGTGATCGGAGTATTCCTGCTTTTGGCTGTTTTTGGTCCCCAGCCTGCAGGGGCCCCAAGACCACAGCCTGCTGGGCCCCCAGGCCCCTAGCCTGCAGGGCCCCCAGGCCCCCAACCTGCTGGGCCACCGAGCCCCCAGCCTGCTGGGCCACCAGAAACAGAAATAAGGAGGATCGGGAGAGTGGCTGAAGACCGTGACCAGCTTCCTGGCCTTCCAGTATGCATGGAACAGAGGCCAGCCTGGAGTCACCCTTAAGGTGTTATTAGAGGTCGATCCAGAGAGGCGCCACAGGCAGGGGAAGAACTACAGCTGGCAGATTGAGTCCTTCAAGGACTGCATATTCAGCCTGGAGGTCCTGAGATTGGTCAAGGGCTTGACTGTGGAGCAGCTGCAGCAGCAAGCTAACCAGCAGTGGGTCAATGACGCTGCCAAGGCCAAGGGGCCGAACAAGTGGTTGGAGGACACACATCCAGAGTGCTTCCTAGCTGGAAGGGTGCTAAAAAAGGATACCTCCAATGTCAGCACATGATGGTCATAAAGGGGTTCAGAGGCGTTAGGAAACTCCGGCTACACCCTCTAGGGCACTGAAGAAGGCCATTGTGGCAGCAGGATTACACAGCCCTGATGCTACTTCTGGGAGCAGGCCTCTTCAGTTTGGGGAGCCACTGGGACCAGGGTGTGATGTGGCATCATGTGCTGACACATTCATCACTCAGTTGCAAGAGAAGGCCCGTGCTGTGGCAGTCCTTGGTCGGAGTGAGAGCCAGTCAAGGAGGTGGTTGAAGGGGTTGAGCTGAGCAGGCTCTCACAGCTGGCTACTGCTCTCTCCCTCCCTACCACTGATCCCTCCAAGGGAGGCCAACAGGGTCTATGTGGCTACTCATTGTGCCTCTCCATGAAGCGGGCTGGGATGGAGGCTCTGCATTCGGGGCTGCAGCCATCTCAGACCACAAAGATCTTGGCATCTGCTTGGCATGGTGTGGGGCCAGCTGTGTAGTCAGGGTACAGAATGTATGCTGCCATCGTCAACAAATTGGAAGGCAGGGAGAAATAGTAACAAGGCTGTGCATGAGCTGTCTGCATGCTTGGCTAGGCCCACAGACCATGGTGTGAAAGGGGCGTGGCTGTGTGCTTGGTGTGTGGGCTGCTCATGCACTGGAATGAAGTTATTATTATTGGGTAGAGGGAACTGCCCGTTCTCGTTGTTCTTTATTACTCGTGTGTAGGCATGACGTTGCTTGTAGCTCTTGTTGGCAGGACGAGACGAGCTGGTTTGTCTTGGGGGTTCTCTTACATGTTGGAAACGAAGCATAGTTGTAAGTCAGGGCCTCCCAACCCCCTTGAAAAGGGGGTGTGTCCGTTTCACGCGGTTTATTTCTCGCACAGTTTGCGGATTAATCAACGAAGCACATCAGTATGTAGAGGGCTCGCTTGGCTACACGCTATGGTTGTCCTGAGCGTCCATGACTATGTATATGATGCACTGCTTAGGCGTGAACCCGGCCTACAATTTGTGGGCAGATATCACCATGCACGCCTCCTCCACCCTCGACCTTCTTAATGACGCCGTGATGAAGCAAACGCAAGTTTGTGTGCAGTCGCGCTTTGTGGTGCGATGGCCGGAATCGCGAGTTTGAAAGCTAAGAAGCTGAAATGCTTCTTTAACGCACCCACACCACTGCTGATGCTGCGTCTAGAACAGCCGCATATTTCTTAACATCTATTAGCTTTCACTCGTCATTTGTGTCGCTCGCGCTGTCAAGCGAGAGACGGAGTGGTTGTATGCTCTAGCGGTTCATTAAGACACTACATGCACCCTTCACACTATGTGGCCTGGCCTCAAACTGACCGCGGGACTCTTCATACTTGAGCCTTTTCTGCTCGTTCCCCTGGTTATGTGCTTTGTTCAATGTAGCAAGAGCATATGCGTAGGTGCGAAGCCTTCGTTGTGTCGCTACGTCGTTTTGGGACATCACCACCGAGACATGTGCTTCGGTCCACGGTGCCATGACCTGCTGCACTCTCTAGGCCTCTACACTCCCTAGGCCTCTACACTCCATAGCAAAGGCCCCTGACAGTAGAGTTTGTTAACGAACTGCAGCTTTTGCTTCAACATCAATCCATGCCGTAGGTGCATGCCACAACGTGCATACCCCACTCGTTGGGTACAATAGATGAGCAACATGTATCTAAAGGCAAACATCTAGTAGGAATGCAAGCACCCATCGCAGATGTGGTAGCAGAACACCTTCCCGAGCAACTGCAACTCTTGCCTTATGGCCACAACAAAGCCCCATACTAGCACTCCATGGCAGGGCAAGGTCTGTACACTCCATAGCTAGGCCTGGTCTCTTGTCCATTAGCTACACGCCCATGGCAACAAAGCAGAGCCCTATGGCAACACCCCATGCCCGGTGGGGCTGCCACGCTCAGCAATGTGCTTCTGCACGGCCTTCTGCCAGCCTGCCACCAGGGTGTTGCCGACTGGCTGATCCCTGGGCGGCACCTTGTGGTAAAGGAGGTAGGCCCTGAGCTGCTCGCGTGTGAACCGGGTTGCCTCCTTGGCTGAGATATTGCTGTAGTCAGCACCCCGTGCATGTTGCTGGAATGCCTGCTGCAGCTGCTGCGGGGGGGCCTGGGTGGGCACGTTCAACACCATCTTGGCGTTCCCGTCTACCATGCACACTGACTCCTCCGTCTTGCGTGCTGCCTTGGCCTCCCGGTTGTCGTCTGCTGAGGTTGTCTCCTTGTCACGCATTTGCTTGCGGAGCATGAGGAGCCGAGCCTCAAAGTCTGCCAAGTCGATGTTGGCGAGTGCCCCAAGGTCGAGCTTATTGTTGATGCTGCCGATCATGGCATCCAGCCCCTGCTTGGCACTGTTGCCGTGCTTTGTGTGTTGCAGGCTGGACTCCACTGCGTGGTTTGAGCTGGGTGCTGCCCCAAAGAACTCCACTAGGTGTGTGCGTAGGCCTGGACTGCAAGGCTGGCCAACTGCCAGCTCCAGGATGTCGTCAAGGAAGTCCTGCAGCGTGCCATGCGGGTCAAAGACGGCTGGGTCGAATGGCAGCAACTGCTGCCCGCTTGGTGCCTGCCGCCGCCCCCCCTGCTGTTGCTGCTGCTTTTCCCGCTGGTGCACGTCCCACTGTTGCAGCCTCATGTCCCGTTGTTTCAGCACCTGCTCAGCTGCCTTCTGTGCGTACAAAGCGTTTGAAGAGCCCATGGCTGCCAGCAGGTGAGGGAGCTGGAAGAATAGCTGGCTGTGTTCGTACAAGTACTCGTACAGTGCCTGGATGTGCTTGTTGATGAGCACAACGAGCTTTGGCTTGGCAGCCGCCCATTGTTGTCCTTCCAAGGCCATGGGGTTGGGGTCGGAGGCAGCAGCTGTGAGGAGGGAACCAGCGGCTGTATAAGCGGAAGGGGCTGTGGCGACAAAGAGCCCCTGAGCATGCTTGAAGATGTATGGGAAGCGCTCCTCCGCGTCCTGCGTTGAGGCGTCCAGAAGGTTGTCCAACAACTGCTCCACATGCCGTGCAAGCTCAAAGGCGTGCATGCCGCCCTCTGTGGCCACCCACCCGAGTTCAGGCATGACGAGCTGCTGGCCCACAACCGCCACCACCATAAGCTTGCAGATGAGATCTGTGTCTAGCAGCAGCGAGCACAGGTCTCCTGCCCAAGCTGGTGCTGCCTTGCCCTGCCGTTGCATGATGCCGGTGACTGCAGCAGTGACCGGCTTGAGCACGCGAGTGAGGGAGGAGCAAGCATCTACATAGCTGCCCCATCGAGACTGCGAGGGCTCGCTGGGTTGGGCGCAGTGCTGGACACTGAGCCCCAGCAGGTCCCAGTGCTTCTTAGTGGGGCTGCACAGCTGCTCAATGCTGAGGGCTAGTTGCGCTTGCAAACCCTGTCTGCCCCAGCCCTCTGCCTTGCCCCATGTTGTCATTGCCTTGTGCAACGCGTTGTGAATCTGGTGGCTGACACATGGCCAGAAGATAATGCTGAGGGCATGTGCAACAGTGAGGGTTGCATGCGCAGCGGTGAGCTGCTCCATGCTCTTGGCTGCCTCATGCCCAGCCTGGGTCTTTGCACCATTGGCTCTGCTTGCTCTCGTGTGTTTTGGGACGGGTGGCATGTCAGGCAGAAGGGCAGTGAGGAGGTGCTGGGAGGTGGTGGTAGGCAGCTGGGCCTGCTAGGGTGGGCTGCTGGCAGGTACTGTGGGCAGGAAGGGTCTAGTGGTGCTTGGGCTCCTGCAATTGACAGGCCATGGCTCACTGAGCTTTGCAGAGTAATACAGATTTCGTCTGTCACAGCTGTGCATATGAGTAGGATAAGGCTTTGATGCAGCGGTTCCAGCACAAAATAAGGACAACCTCTCTGAGTTTTGGCTGGATTAGCTGTTTTGGCTGCAAACTCCTACCTGCTCCAGCTGAGCCGCAGCTGAAGCTAAGAAGAGCCCGGTAGGTGTACTGTGGTGTACTCGGACACTCCTGCATCATCAGATGTTCGTCGGGTAACCTGTGCTGGCGCGAGGAGTGGTGGCACTTGCTGCGTGCACCTCACCTCGCGGGCTAGCAGCAGCGCCTATGCGTAGAGCACCAACAACACGCCTGCACTGCGCGATGTCTTGAGGGTGGCCGGCGGATCCCAACCACCCTGTCGACCACAATCGAAGCAGCTGCAGGTTGCTGCCAGAACTAGAGTCCGCGTTTAAGCCATGCCGCGCGGGGCTAAAGACATCGGCCTGCTCCCGGAGCAATCGGTCGCATGTGACGGTCTGTACATGCCAAAACATCAGAGTTGGGAGGTCCTGATTGCCCTAACCCTAACCCTAACCCTAACCCTAACCCTAACCCTAACCCTAACCCTAACCCTAACCCTAAACCCTAACCCACCTTTGTGCTGCCTGCACTTACAACCTTGTTCTAGTAGGCTTAAGCAACAACAACAGCTGCTGCTACTGCCTAGCAACCCCAACCCCTTGCTGCCTGCACCTGCTGGGTGCTATTACATGCTCCCAGCAGGCTGAACCAGTAGTAACTGCAGCATCTATTGCCTAGCAGCCCCACCTCCCATCGTTTTGTCTTGTTCGACCCAGCGTCACACGTCACCCCTTTTCGGTGGTTCAAAATCTCGTTCGGGCCCCACCTATAAGTTGCCCTACTGCCGCTACTCATGAACATGCAGCCTGCACAACCACACACCTACAGCCTGCTGTTACCCTGCAGGCAAGCACACTGCCGCAACCGTCCGACGCCTCCCGCATGGGCCCCAAAAATACCCGCCGAAACCTCTGGCCTAACAACAACTCCTAGGTACGGCCAGTGATGGGTAATACAAGATACGTGTATCGATACAGATACGTATTTTTTGTATAATACAAGAATACACGTATCGTATTAAAAAATACAAGTGCCGGCCGGCAAGTTGCGTGGGTGCCTTCGCAGCAGCTGCTGGCTGCTGCCACAACTAGAGTCCGCGCAAAAGCCATGCCGCGCAAGGCTAAAGCAATCGGCCTGCTCCCGGAGCAGTCGGTCGCATGTGCCGGTTTTACATGCAAGAACTTCAGAGTTGGGAGGCCCTGACTTTCCGCCGTCGCCGTCCTGCCCAGCCATCAAGGACAGGCTGCGGGACTGGCTGCGCTGCTCCTAGCTGCTCATTTCCCGCGTGACATGTCGCCTCTGTATCGCTGTATTGTATCGATACAAAAAATACACGTTTTTTCTTGTATTTTCTTGTATTTCCTGTATCGATACATGTATTACCCATCACTGGGTACGGCTGGGGCTGATAACAATAACAACAAGTACAAGTTGATGACTGCACAGTTTCAAAACCAACTGAGCATTACCCAACTGCTACCAGGACAAGTGTCACTTTCCGTGTGCATACGTTGTGGACCAGCTGAGCTGGCCTGGTGCCCTGTGCCCTTTGGGTATCACTCAGCTGTAGCCTAAGTTATGCCCCAATGCTCCACTCCTACAAATTAATCCCTGCGTTCTTCCCTGCGCTTTTGACCAACCTTGTCCGATCGGACTGGAATTTTGATAGATGGTGTTTTGCAGAAAGCAAAACATATTTGTTTTCCCCACGTGCCTCCACCGCGGCCAGGGTCACCCGCTGAGCGTTACCCAACTGCTGCCAGAGTCATCAGCTCTGGCCTCTGCTCAACGTCAACGCGCCATCGGCGAAGCGTCTCCAAGCCTTGCTGCCAGGTCGTCGCAGTCACATCCACAGTTCCATAGTCCTCACGCATTACAGGCAGTTCTCTCAACGAGGCTGACAGTGCGCGTTGAATGTTACTTTGCAGCAGTGTAATGGTTGAGCTGGCGGCGACAGCGCAGGTGCCGGGGAGTACCAGGGCTCAAAAGCATGGCTTACAGGCTGTACGCAGAGTATGTCGAGCATGGGGTTCCAGCGGCAGTGGCCACAGCGCGTGAATAGGACGAGGCGATGCGTGTAATAGGAGCATGCATTGCAGCCGTTGTTTGGTACAGCACCCTCACTCCTCGCTGCAGACCGTGGCGCCCTTACCAGCATGCAGAGCAGCCACCATAGCGTACACTGCTGTGCCCACCTTGCCCGCCTCTGGGGTTAAGAAGACAACAGAGGGCCTAGTCCGGTTCGACCACCTGGCAGCACACCATGGCGCAGCCATGCCCAGCCATCTGACAATGCCGTGTACGCCCATCAAGGAGGGGCAGCAACAGGCACGTTATGCAGAAAGCAAGGGCTACATCAAGCTTTCAAAGCTGCTGAATGTGACTGTGGATGCCAGCATTGGCACAGAAAGCATCCTCCAAGCCAGACAGGCGGCTGTCATCAGCAGCGACAGCAGCAACAGCAGCGGCAGCAGCAACAGCAGCAGCGGCAGCAGCAGCAGCAGCAGCAGCCGTCGTAGTCGTCGCGACCAGTTAATTGGCATGCCACTGGCCAGCATGACTGCTGATGACGACCTGGCTCTCTTCAACGCCATGCGCGCCATTGCGCTTTCACAGGTGCGGCAGAGCAGCAGGGCAGGGCTGGGCGGTGGCTGAGACAGTGCTGACGCAGCGCATGCAACAGACTGTACGCCCGCTGCAGCAGCCACCTCCTCACCCATTATGCCTCCCACCCTCCCACCCTTGCACCCACACATACCTCACACTACTGACACCTCACCCTCTAATACCCCTATCACCCCCAACTCCTCACACCCCTCACACCCCTCACCTCCTCACATCCCTCACACCTTTGCTTCCTCACACCCCTCACACTCACTGACATGGACTGGTGTCACAGGCATGCATGCCTGCATGCTGTATGCCTCATTTCCAACAAGAGGTCAGCCATGTGTGACAGCATTACTCAAGATATGATATGACTCCATGAGCTTGCACCTCCATGCACCCCGGCAGCATTGGTGCTTGCATGCAACGGATCATGGGATGGCTGCTGTGTGCTGTGTTGTTAACCTTGGTGGCATACAGCCCACACCAACCTCAGTCTGTGCATGACCTGTCATGCTGACTGCTTCTCCACTGTGATTACCACCGCTGTGCTCGTCACCAACACCACCATCACCAGGCAGTTGGCGTTGTTGCTTGGCCTGGTATGGCTTGTATGGCTGCTGGGTGTTCTCACCTTTGGCCCTGACACCACTGAGCCAACCTAAACATCACTGAGCCCTATCCACACGACTGCATCCTCATACCCAGGCAGTGCTAAGGAAGTGGTCAGTGTGTGCAGCCAGCAGGTCGCCAGGCCTTGCCTGATGTTGCCCTGCAGGCGCATGTGGCCCGCCTGGCCCCTGGCCTCAGCGTGGCCTGCAGCGTAAGGCTGCTGAAGGTGGGGGTGCAGCTGGACCTGGCCCTGCAGCGCTGCCCCTGGCACCCCCCTGGCGCCAGGCCCGTGGCGGTCAGCAACCAGGCGGTGGTCTCACAGCTGGCCCACACCCTGAAGGTCAGTGCCTGGCATGTGGGAGCGTATGGGAGGGGAGGGGTTCAGGCATGGGGAGGGCAGGGCGAGGGGGAGGCCGTGAGGGGCGGCAGGGCCAGGGCTCAGGCAGTGTCTGCAAGCTTCTGACTGGCTGTGGCTCCTCACTGAGGTGCAAGGTGGAAGGGGTTGGGGGCAGGGTCAGGGAAAGGGAAGGTGTGGCTGATACAGCTGTAACCAACCTTGCTGTAACCAACCTACAGCTGTAAACAACCTACAGCTGTGACCAACCTACAGCTGTAACCAGCCTACAGCTGTAACAGCTGTAACAGCTGTAACCAACCTACAACTGTAACCAACCAGCTGTAACCAACAGCTGTAACCAATCAACCAGCTGTAACCAACCTGATACAGCTGTAACCAACCAACCTCAACCATCCTTGACATCCTTCACCCACCCACCCACCCACCCACCCACCCACCCACCCACCCACCCACCCACCCACCCACCCACCCACCCACCCACCCACCCACCCACCCACCCACCCACCCACCCACCCACCCACCCACCCACCCACCCACCCACCCACCCACCCACCCACCCACCCACCCACCCACCCACCCACCCACCCACCCACCCACCCACCCACCCACCCACCCACCCACCCACCCACCCACCCACCCACCCACCCACCCACCCACCCACCCACCCACCCACCCACCCACCCACCCGGCTGCTTCCCCTCTTCCCTGCCTGCCAACCTGCTGCCCTGCAGCACCGACTGTGTACCCGCTTCCGCTCTCGCTCCCGCTCCCGCTGCAGCTTGCATGTGGAAGGGGCGCAGGCTATGCTGCATGTGGTTGAGGCCCTGCATGCCACTGACGCCGCCCTGGACCCGCCCACCTGGCCCCCTGCTCCCTGCCGCCTGACCCTGATGCCACAGCTGGTGGACCTAGGAAAGCACAGCAGCAGCAGCAGCAGCGGCGGCAGCAGCGGTGACAGCAGCGGTGACAGCAGCGGTGGCAGCAGCGGTGGCAGCATGGGCCAGACTGAAGGCACCACTGCTGGGGTGTACCCGACCTCACGTCTCTTAAGCTATCAGGCTGCCAGGGGCTGGGGCAGGGGGCACCTGGAAGTGGGCTTCATGGGCCATCGCCTGCAGTACTTGCTGCACGTGCAGCTGCAGGCAAGGGCTGACCCTGACCCTGACCCTGACCCTGACCCTGACCCTGACCCTGACCCTGACCCTGACCCTGACCCTGACCCTGACCCTGACCCTGACCCTGACCCTGACCCTGACCCTGACCCTGACCCTGACCCTGACCCTGACCCTGACCCTGACCCTGACCCTGACCCTGACCCTGACCCTGACCCTGACCCTGACCCTGACCCTGACCCTGACCCTGACCCTGACCCTGACCCTGACCCTGACCCTGACCCTGACCCTGACCCTGACCCTGACCCTGACCCTGACCCTGACCCTGACCCTGACCCCGACCCTGACCCCGACCCTGACCCTGACCCTGACCCTGACCCTGACCCTGACCCTGACCCTGACCCTGACCCTGACCCTGACCCTGACCCTGACCCTGACCCTGACCCTGACCCTGACCCTGACCCTGACCCTGACCCTGACCCTGACCCTGACCCTGACCCTGACCCTGACCCTGACCCTGACCCTGACCCTGACCCTGACCCTGACCCTGACCCTGACCCTGACCCTGACCCTGACCCTGACCCTGACCCTGACCCTGACCCTGACCCTGACCCTGACCCTGACCCTGACCCTGACCCTGACCCCGACCCCGACCCGGACCCGGACCCGGACCCGGACCCGGACCCGGACCGCAGACAATTGGCAACGACACTCCGTGGGCCACAGGCCACCAGCCAGCTGCCAGCAGCCCCGCAGCGGCACCCGGGAGCAGTGGGGTCAGCATGTGTCATGCAGCAGGTGGGGGGGCCACACTCGGTACAGGTGCTCAGGAGCAGGCCATGCAGGCTGGGGCACCAGGAGAGTGGGGTTGGGGTGGGTGGGGCATGGGCTATGAGGGGGGTCAGCCCAGGCAGGTGCGTGTCACGCCTGAAATGCTGGGGAGGCCCTGGGTGCTGGCTGCACGGCGTCTGGGGTGGAGGCAAGGGCAGCAACAGGGGCAACAGGGGCTAGCCCCACCCCGCCCCTGCCCTGCACCTCACCCCGCTGCCACCCCTCCGCCGCCCCCCTCCCCCTCTCCCCCTCCCCATAGACTCAACAACTGAAGTCCCATCCAGCCTGGCCCCAGGCAGCGTCAGCAGCGCCGGCCAGGTCAGCCCTGCCTGGGTGAAGTGGGCGCTGCGGGCCCTGCAGGTAGGGCAGCAGCAGCAGCTGCCCCCGCGGCCTCCACCGCAGCACAGGCGGACCTGCGCTCCACCTGGCCCACTGCCACTTGCCTGCTGCCCGACACCTGCTGCAGCTGCAGGCTCCCAGGGCACCGCCCCCTCCTCCCCCTCCTCTCCCACCTCCCCCTCCTCTCTCCCTTGCTTCCTCCCCTCCTTTTCCTCCTCCTCCCCCTCCTCCCCCTCCTCCTCCCCTTCCTCCCCCTCCTCCTCCTCCCTTCCTTGCTCCCTCCCCTCCTCCCCCCCCTCCTCTCCTGCCTCCTTGACTTCCCCCTCCTCCTCCTCCTCCTCCTCCTTTTCCCACCCCTCCTTTTCCTCCTTCTCCCACCCCTCCTTCTCCTTCTCCACCTTCTCCACGTTCTCCCCTCCCCCCCTCACCCACCTCTAAGGTTGCCGCTGCTGCTGTTGCAGCCCCTGGGTTGTGGAGGTGGGGCCGGGTAGACCCACCCCCGGGGAGCCAGGCAGGGGCACAGCCGCCAGGCCTAAGGCAGCTGCCAGCGCCCGATGGCTACCCCCTGCAGCACTGCTACGAGCACCAGCACTGCCACCAGCAACAAGAGCAGCAGCAGCAGCACCAGAAACAGGACCAGGAACAGGAACAGGAACAGCAGCAGCATCAGGAACAGCACTGCCACCAGGAGTGCCATCAGCACCAGGAACAGCAGCAGCAGCAGCAGCAGCACCAGGAACAGCAGCAGCAGCAGCAGCAGCAGCAGTGTGCCCCCCGTCAGGCCTTGGTCACAGAGCAGCAGCCCGCACTGCAGCGCCTGGTGGTCAGGGCTGACTGGCCCTCTGATGAGGAGCTGAGCCATGAGGTGAGGGGGAGGCAGCCAAGCGCTGGACCAGGGGGTGAGGGGGCAGCAGCGGGCAGCAGCTGTGCAGACGCTGTCCAACCGCATACTCCCACATCCCCCCCACACGCTCACATGCTGGCTTGCCTGGCTGGGAGAAGGGGGAGAGGGAGGGAGGGAGGGAGGGAGGGGGGAGGGGTAGGAGGGAGGGGGCAGGCTGCTGCACCTGATGCACCTGATGCTTGTTTGTTTGCTTTGCATGGCTTGCTTGGTGCTGCTGCTCACCAGGCCCCTGACTCGCCTTGACCATGTAATTGCTGCTGCTCAGCCGGCTGTGGGGGCGGTGGCAGTGGCGGCATGGCAGCAGACTTGTTGTTGGTGCTGTGGGGGTGATGGCTGCAGCGGGTGCTGCTGGCTGACTCTTCCAGGCCCGTGCCCCTCCTTGCCCCCTTGGCTGTGCAGTTGCAGTGCAGCCTGCAGCTTCAGGGCAGCTGCCTGCTGCTGGCGGAGGGTGAGCTGGAGGCGGCTCGTGCTGTGAAGGCGCTCCTGGCTGCTGCTGCTGTGTGGCCCGCACCCCTCACCTCTTACACAGGGGCAGGGGCAGGGGCAGGGGCAGGGGCAGGGGCAGGGGCAGGGGCAGGGGCAGGGGCAGGGGCAGGGGCAGGGGCAGGGGCAGGGGCAGGGGCAGGGGCAGGGGCAGGGGCAGGGGTTCCCCACCTTCATCCCAGCCCTCAGCAGGCAGCTCAGGAAGCGGCAGACGTGGGCGCGCTCCTCCCTTCTCACCACACCACCAAGGCTGATGAAGTGCTGGTGGTCAAGGTGAGGGGCTTATTAGGCCCAACAATCAAGGGAGGACACCCTTCTCCTGGCTGCCGCACCCACTCAGTGTGTCTTCCCTCCCTCCCTCCCTCCCTCCCTCCCTCCCTCCCTCCCTCCCTCCCTCCCTCCCTCCCTCCCTCCCTCCCTCCCTCCCTCCCTCCCTCCCTCCCTCCCTCCCTCCCTCCCTCCCTCCCTCCCTCCCTCCCTCCCTCCCTCCCTCCCTCCCTCCCTCCCTCCCTCCCTCCCTCCCTCCCTCCCTCCCTCCCTCCCTCCCTCCCTCCCTCCCTCCCTCCCTCCCTCCCTCCCTCCCTCCCTCCCTCCCTCCCTCCCTCCCTCCCTCCCTCCCTCCCGCCCGCCCGCCCGCCCGCCCGCCCGCCCGCCCGCCCGCCCGCCCGCCCGCCCGCCCGCCCGCCCGCCCGCCCGCCCGCCCGCCCGCCCGCCCGCCCGCCCGCCCGCCCGCCCGCCCGCCCGCCCGCCCGCCCGCCCGCCCGCCCGCCCGCCCGCCCGCCCGCCCGCCCGCCCCGCCCGCCCGCCCCGCCCGCCCGCCCGCCCGCCCGCCCGCCCGCCCGCCCGCCCGCCCGCCCGCCCGCCCGCCCGCCCGCCCGCCCGCCCGCCCGCCCGCCCGCCCGCCCGCCCGCCCGCCCGCCCGCCCGCCCGCCCGCCCGCCCGCCCGCCCGCCCGCCCGCCCTCCCGCCCTCCCGCCCTCCCGCCCTCCCGCCCTCCCGCCCTCCCGCCCTCCCGCCCTCCCGCCCTCCCGCCCTCCCGCCCTCCCGCCCTCCCGCCCTCCCGCCCTCCCGCCCTCCCGCCCTCCCGCCCTCCCGCCCTCCCGCCCTCCCGCCCTCCCGCCCTCCCGCCCTCCCGCCCTCCCGCCCTCCCGCCCTCCCGCCCTCCCGCCCTCCCGCCCTCCCGCCCTCCCGCCCTCCCGCCCTCCCGCCCTCCCGCCCTCCCGCCCTCCCGCCCTCCCGCCCTCCCGCCCTTCCCCCCCTCCCCCCTTCCCGCTCTGACCACCCTGACCCATGTCAGCCCCTGCCCCCCCCCCCTCCCCCTCCCTCCTTGTCCTCCCTCCGCCTGCCTGGCTGGTCCCCCCCCCCTTGCCTGCCCCTTCTCCCTGCCATCCCCCCCTCTCCACCACCCCCTCCCCCCCTGCCTGCAGCCCCGGCCGTACCCTGACGAGACTGACTCACCCCACTGGCAGCTCCTGCCCAGCTTCAGCGGCCTGGCCTTGCACTGCCACCTGCTGCCCGCCCCCACCCTTACCCACTATCTGCATGGCGCATGGCACTACGCCAGGCCACAGCCAACCGCCTCCAACTACCTCCACATGCAGGGGGAGGTGAAAGGTGGTTGGGACAGTTGCTCCCCAAATAGCAGCCAGGGCTGTATTGCTGGATTGGTATGGGGAGGAGGTGGGGGTGGGGGTGGGGGGCAGGGGGGGAGGGGAGAGCCTGCTGCCGGCCACCAGCCCCAGCGGTATCAGGGGGTGCATGAACACCGCGCACGACAGCAGCAGGAGGAGGGGCTGCAGCAGGAGGGGCAGCAGCAGGTGCAGGGGCAGCAGGAGGGACGTGAACTTGCGTGGTGGGGGGGGCTGCAGGGATGGGTCCAGCCCCGGGAGGAGGAGCTTGAGTACATGCGGCAGCAAGTGGCCCAGGATTCACTAGAGGAGCTGGGTTCGGTCCTGGGTGAGGAGGGGGAGGGGGAGGGGGAGGAGGGGGAGTGTGAAGAGTGGGGCAGCGCCGAACATGACCTGGCCATCAAGGCATGGGGAGGGGGGAGAGCAGAGGGCTGGGCTGAGGTGGAGAAGGTCCAGGAGGGGTGGTGGATGGAGGAGGAAGGGGAGGGGCAGGAGGAGGAGGAGGAGGAGGAGGGCCAGCTGGTGTCGTCACCCCCCCCTCTCCTCCGCTTGGAGCACCCCAGCGGGGCCAAGGGCGGCGGGCACTGCAGCCTCACCACAGCCCCTCCCCCTGCAGGGCAGCAGGGGGCCAGAGCACCCCCCAAGCTCGCTGCCAGCCCCCACGACCCTGACTTTCCCCCCTCCTCCCCCCTCCCACTTTACCCCTCGCCCTCTCCCCTCCAATCCCCACCTCCACCTCCCCCCTCTACCTTGTCCTCCCCCCTGCCCCCTTCCCCCTCGCCCTCTCCCCTCCAATTCCCACCTCCCCCTCCCTCCTCTACCTTATCCTCCCCCCTCCCCCCTTGCCCCTCGCCCTCTCCCCTCCAACTCCCACCTCCCCCTCCCCCCTCTACCTTCTCCTCCCCCCTCCCCCCTTGCCCCTCGCCCTCTCCCCTCCAATTCCCACCTCCCCCTCCCTCCTCTACCTTCTCCTCCCCCCTCCCCCCTTGCCCCTCGCCCTCTCCCCTCCAACTCCCACCTCCCCCTCCCCCCTCTACCTTCTCCTCCCCCCTCCCCCCTTCCCCCTCGCCCTCTCCCCTCCAATTCCCACCTCCCCCTCCCCCCTCTACCTTCTCGTCCCCCCTCCCCCCTTGCCCCTCGCCCTCTCCCCTCCAATTCCCACCTCCCCCTCCCTCCTCTACCTTATCCCCCCCCCTCCCCCCTTGCCCCTCGCCCTCTCCCCTCCAATTCCCACCTCCCCCCTCTACCTTCTCGCCCCCCCTCCCCCTTTCCCCCTCTATCTCCCCCTCCCCCCTCCCCCTTCCCCCCTCCCCCTTCCCCTCCCCCCTCCCTCTTCCATCCTACCCATCCTTCCCCTGCACCCCTTCCCCTCCCCCTAGGACTCTGGGAGAGCCATGCCAGCGGGCAGGGTGCCGCCCTGCGCTCCGGCCTGGCGCTGCAGCTGCTGCAGGCGCTGGGTGCAGCCCGGGGGGTGGTGCATGTGGCCGCGGGGTCCAGCCTGGCGCGCACCTGGCTGCTGCGGGCCGTGGCAGAGGCCAATGAGGTGCTGGAGGCCGGCGGCGGGTTGCTCGAGGCAGTGCTGCTGCCTCAGGGCTGCCAGGTGTGTGGGGCACGGGAGGGGAAGGGTGTAACAATGTGAGGTTTGCGGTAGGACCAGCAGCGGGGGTGGGGGCCAGGGAGGATTTTTGTCCTATGTTATTCCGCCGCGTGAAGGTCACACTTCTGTTCATCTGTTGGTCTGGGGCTGGCGGCTTTTGTTGTTGCTGTGGGATGAGCGTGAGGGGGCGGGTTGCGATCGCACTGCGTCACGTCCACCAGGGCTCTGTTCAAGGGCCTCCTGTGCCGGCGTGACTACACAGGCACCCTCACCCAGCGCCGAGCTGCAACCGCCCGCTCTGTTCTCCGTGCTGGTGGCGCGGAACGCGCAGGCGGGTCAGCTGGCCGACCCAAACACAATGCACGAGGAAGCTCTGCTGCGCCCAGTGCGACAGCGAGATTGAAGATTATGCTGTGAAGTACTACTGCTGATATCCAAACGTTTGACATCCTTTCAGCCCTGTACTGAGCAGCCATTCGCTTGTGGTGCATACTATTGAGATCTTGTCAAGCTATGCTTAATTATCAGGCACGGATGCAGAGTTTGGCACCGACACAAAGTTTGCAGTACCTTATAATCATTGTCGAAGCTGCTGGTCGCTGTTGCACAAGCGTGAATACCAGCACGCATCAGCAACCGCTCAGGGTCAGTTCCTTTGACGAGCCTGGCCATCGTCCATCACACATGTCAGGTCCGCATGTCCTTCGTTTACTAACTTCGTTACGGGACGGTGGGCGCGCAACCTGAATCTTGTGCTTATGTTTGCAAAGAGAACATCGAAGTCGCGTCGGGCATGTTTTCCCTGCAACCATGTCTAGTACACCGCAAGTCGACCATGTAGAAGCTGCAGCTTACCGCGCGTCTCAAGTGTGTCTCCGCCTCAAGGTTGACACAGGACCGACCTTGCATGTCGCATAAGCATGCGGTGCAAGGAGTCAGGGCGTTTTGCGTGCACTAACAGGATCACCTGCGCGCTAGTGAAGCGGAGACATCCACGAGGGAGCGATACAACCGACGTGCAACTAAAGACCCAAGCAGGTGTATTTGGTTTTTCCCGCTCCTTCCTCCCTCCACCACTGTGCGGCGCCAGGAGCAACCTGTCCATGGCAGCAGTACCACCACATCTTCACCACGATGTGGCAAAGCTAGCTGCATCATGGCTGGCAGTGCCTCACCAGCGCTGTGTGTGGGCTTGCTCCTGCAGCTGTGCAGCGGTGGTTGAGTCGGTGCTGCGGTATGAGCTGCTGGATGAAGCCAGTGCAGGCTTCCTCATCCGGGACCTGGCAAGGCCTGGTCAGTGCAGCTGGGCCGTAGTCGGCGATCAGAGCTAGCACCTCACACCAGCACACCAGCGGTGTAAAGGAGCCAGTGTGGGTGGGCAGCAGTGGGTCAGTAAGGAGCCAGCCGTGAGGGCGGCAGTGAGGAGCAGCATTGGGGCATGTGCCTGGAAAGGGTAGGTATGTGGCAGCAGCAGCAGCAACGCTGGCAGTGACCTTGTGAGGGTCACCCTATAGCAATGGTGTGACCGGTCAATAAGACCTCAGCTGCAGACCCTGCTTACAACCTTCCCAGCCGTCACTCAGCCGCCCTCAGCCATCCCCAGCCCCTTCCCTCTGCCACCAGGGCGGGGTGGTGGCAGTAGCAGTGGCGGTAGCAGTGCAGTGACAGCAGCAGTGCAGCAGCAGCACTCCCCTGTCACTGCAAGGACCGGGCTCCTCCTCCTCCTCCTCCTCCTCCAGCCAGTGCTGTCACCAGTGCTGCCGACGCACTAGCTCGAGTAGCAGAAGCAGCGTAGTGGTGGCAGTAGCAGGAGCAGCAGCAACAGAGTAGTGACAGCAGCAGTGCAGCAGCACCCCGCCCCTCTCACTGCAAAAGACCTTCTCTCCTCCTCCTGCAACATGCTGGCAAGCCCCTGCTGCACCCACCCACCCAGTGACAACACCTGACCCAGCCACCACACCCCCATCACCACTACCACAGCCCCTTACCCCCCACACACAGCCTACTGGCACTTCATGTCACATGCACCTCATGCAGCCCAAACCTTCATCTCTCTGCCCCCCTGCCTGCCTTCCTTACCCTCCCTCCCCACATCCTTCTTCCATCCTCCCCCTCTTACCCCCTCCCTCCCTCCACTCACCCCCTCACCCTCTCACCCCCTCATCACAAATCCATGCTCCTGCTGCTGTGTGACGACCTGGCCCTGCCCCTGCCTGCCACCCGCCCTGCACCCAGCTGCCCTGCACTGACCCGGCCTGCCCCTGGCCCCTGGCACCTGCCGCCCCCCCAGGGAATGCTGAGCTGGCGCTGGCCACAGCACAGTACCTACTGACCAAGCAGCCACGCCTGGGCGCCACCGCCAGCGTGGTGGACGCTGCACTCACTGTCGCCGCCACCTCCTGCTTCCGCCCTGATGCAGCCAAGCAATGGTGGGGCCAGCAGTAGGCAGCAGACAGGCAGGCAGCAGACAGGCAGCAGCAGCAGCAGGCAGCCAAGCAGTGGGGCGGGCAGCAGCAGCAGGCTGGGTGGGGCAGGTGTCCGGGTGCAGATGGTGGAAGAAAGAGTGAGAGGGGCATGGCTGTAGAGTGATGCACTGCCCCATGCGCCACCATGTGGGGGCAGGTCTTGAGAGAGGTTAGGGAGGAGGGTTGGGGGAAGGCAGGGTGCAGGTGGGAGTGGAGGGGGGGAGCAGGGCCTGGCAAGAGGACCCTCCGCCAGCAGGGCAGGGGGTGGTCATGATGTCAGTGTGACCATGTGATGTGCCATGTGTGGGTTACCTGCTCATCATGATGCATGCATGCAGGTATGGGTATGGGTCCCTAGACCATGACCTGCTCACCATGGTGCATGCATGCATGCATGCAGGTATGGGTGCCGGGCTGGCCTCCAGCTCCCTCCCTCCCTGTGTGCCTGCAACATGGTGAGTTGGTCATGGTCAGGGGGAAGCTGCCAGGCAGCTGCTGCAGCAGAGGGTAGTTGGCACAGAGTAACCACAGAAGCAGCAGGCGGCAAGAGAAGCAGCAGCAGGCAGCAGCAGGCGGCATGAGCAGCAGCAGGCGGTGGGCGGCAGCAGCAGGCGGAAGCAGCGCAGGGGAGCGGCCCTAGGCAGTGGTGTTGTGTGCCTGCAGGCCATCACAGCGGCATCACACTCCGGGGACGTGGATTGGGCGCTGCAGGTATGGGCAGGGGCAGGCAGGGGCAAGCAGGCTAGGGTAGGCAGCTGGTACAAGGCAGGGAGAGGGGGCGGGCTGGGGCACGCTCACTGCTCCTGCTGCTGAGTCACTCCACGTGTGGGGGCAGGCGGGAGGGCGTGACCCTGACCCTGACCTGGCTGCTGCAGGTGCTGGAGGACATACGGCGGCAGGGGCTGCAGCCCAACGACTACACCCTCATCATGGTGCTGCAGGCTGCAAACTATAAGCGCAGGGGACGGCACAAGGTAGGTCAGTGGCTGAGGTCTGGCCAGCAGCAGCAGCTCCACCCTCCCTTATCAACCAACACCCACACTCCCTGCTGACCTGCTGGACCCCCCTCCAAGCCCTCAGCTGCTGCCCTACAGGCCCTGCTGCCCCTACCGCTCCCCTCATTGCTGAGTTGTGCTCCCCCCCTCCCCTCTAGACTTTGCCGGCCTCCCCCGTGCACCTTCCTAGCACCCTCTCACCCTCCCCCCCACCCCTGCCCTCCACCCCCCCTGCCCTCACCCCCCTTGGCTTGGCCCATGTCCCTGGTGCAGGAGGCGGTGCAGGCGCTGGCCTACCTCCCGCCGCACCTGACGCTGTCCTCTGAGGTCATGGACCTGCTGCTGGCAGTATTCGAAGGTGGGGCAGGCGTAGCATGCAGGAGGAGGAGGAAGAGGGGCACCCTCTCACACCTGCATCTCACACCCTGGCTAACACCCCCTGCTGTACACCCAGCCCCAGCACTGGCCTGGCCCTTCCTGCCTCAGCCGGTCACATCACTGTGCCTGGGCCTTGCCTGCAGCCGCCATCTTCCACGCCGCAAGCTTAGAGCAGGCGGAGCAAGTGTTTGAGGAGGTGCAGGTGGGAGGAGCGAGGGGGAGGGCCACAGCAGCCACCAACGAGGCAGCAGCAGCAGCAACAGCTGCAGTGTCAGCCACTGTGGGGGGGGCCAATGCCAGCGGGATCAGCCATCACCCATGGGACATCGTTCGTCAGCCCCACCACTCTCCTGCTGCCGCGGCTGCCAGGCATCAGCCCACCCCTCTCCTGCTGCTGCTGCTGCCCACCAGCTGCCCACCTCTCTCCTGCTGCTCCCGCTGCCAGGCACCAGCCTGCTGCTGTGGTGCGGGTGGCGCTGCAGGGCCTGGGTCTGGCGGACTCCACCCGCGTGTACAACGCCCTGCTGCGCTGGTGCGCCCGGAGGGGCCACTGGCGGCGTGCGCAACAGCACTTTCAGGCCATGGCGGCGCAGGACATCCCCGCAGACACTGCCACCTTTCACGCCCTCATCAATGCCTGTGTGGAAGGTGAGGGGTTCAGTGAGAGGGCGAGGGGTGGAGTGAGAGAGTGAGGGCCGGAGTGAGAGAATGAGGGGCAGGGTGAGCGGGTGGAAGCTTAGGGGTAGGGTGAGGAGGTGAGCCACCGCTTCTGTCGTTGCTGCTGCCTGACTGGTCGACTGAGAGGGTGTATAGTGAGAGTGTGTAGAATGAGAGGGCATAGAATAAGAGGGTATAGAGTGAGAGGGTAAGGCTCTTGCCTCTGGTAGTTTCATGCCTCTATTGAGGCCATTATGCCCTCGCCATGTGCGACATGTAGCAATGTGGGCCCCTTTCCACCCCTTGTGACCCAACGCACTCGTAGGACTTAGCATCCCTGCACGTCCCTGCACTTGGACTGACCTTGTCCGTTTTGGCTAAATCATTGCCCCTATATAACTGAAGATGTAACCGATGTAGTAGTCAGGTCCAAGAAAAAGGCGGCAGCTCTGTGGCTCGTGGCATTTGTGCAGGGACGTGCAAGGAGGTGCACAGATGCCGCCTTTAATTGTTTATGACTTGATTTGTTTAGGGGTAAATTGCTTACATTCTAAGCTACCTATGGGCAACAATTCAGCTCGGTCGGACAAGGTCGGTCATGTGCAGGGACGTGCAGGGAACCTGATTCCTTCGAGTGTGCTGCGCTGCAGCCCTTGCCAGCATTGTCGGCAGGGCCATATAGGCATGATTGGCCAGGCTGAAGCTGCTGGCTGACATCAGCATGGACACCACAGGCCTAGCAGTGAGACACAGGGTCACAGGGTTCACGCACACCAAAGGGCTGGCATTGAAACACAGGTCACCATGGACACCACAGGGCAGCTGCCAGCCAGCTTCTTCCCGCCTCACTGCCCCACTGCTGCTGCTGCTGCTGCTGCCACCCTCCTGGCCTCAGGGGGTGCCCTAGAGGCAGCCTTGGACATCTATGAGTGCCTGGTGGCCGGCCGTGAGGTGGCTGAGCCTATAGCTGCCGACATCTCCACCTACAACGCCCTCATCAAGGCCTGCCATCAGGTCAGCCTGCACCACCACACTCCAGCTGCCCGCCCTCCATACATGCCACTCTTGTCAACGCAACAGAAGGCGGCCAAGGCTGTGCGCTTGAAACTCACATGCCTAAATTGCGGCGCTCGTCCCTACCGGTTGTGAAACTCTGCATGACGCCGCGCTCAAGTCTGCATTGCGCAGGCCGGCCTGCTCGAGAAAGCGCTGGAGATCGCGAGCTGGGTGATGTCTAGCGGTGTCCAGTTTGACGGCACCACCTACGACGAACTGATCGCAACCCTAGAGATCGCCCAGCTGTGGGACGTCAAAGCGGCCAAGGGCATTAGCTCCGGCTCCTTCCTCGCCAGCAAGGTCGAGCGCAAGGATCACTGCTTTGCGGCGCCGGGTTGTGCGCCCGGCGCTGGGCAGTTGACGTGGTTGGAAGCCAGCAGGAACCCGGTGGCGACGGTGCGTAGCGGCATGGAGTTCACACTGTTCCCGGATCAGCTGCGACCCGCGCCCTTTGATGGTCTGCGCTTTATGTACCTCGACCACCTTGAGGTCCGTCTGGGGCACAGAGGGGATCAGGAGCAGGGTACAGAGCTGCTCCGTGTGTCTACTCAGTACACACAGTTGCTGCCAACAACTGCCAGCTAGCAAAGTGTGGAGTCCAGCCACGCCTGGTGCCCAGCCTAAGGTTGCTAAAGAGGCCCCTTCAACGATTAGGTGGCAACCACAGGCAAGCTGTATGTTCACAGGCAGAAGCGGGCAAGGTACAAGACTGGCCCGTGTTGCTGAGGGGTGCAGGACCTCCAGGAGGAGGCGGCGCTGGCTGCCCTCAAGCTCCGCACCTCCAGCTGGGCCGCCAGCACACTCATGCGCGGCGGGCGTGGCCAGACCGGCAAGCACACGCCCCCCGCATGCACCTCCGCGCCGGAAGCCGCGGCCAGCTCTGGCATCTTCACCAACAGCTTTGGGGCGGCGTCAAAGCGGCCTGCGCTACCCCCACACTTGCCCCGCATCCTGGCGCCGTTCACCCCAGGCGCGCTGTCACGCGCGCCCAGCTTCAAGTAAGCTGCATGCTGGAGCCACAAAGTCTGAATGCAAATCCCGTATCAACTGCTTGCTGTGCTTGGCTCCCTTCTTCTTTGCTCTAGATGGACAGAACAGTGCTTCATTCCGCCCCAAAAAGCTGATGTTTGACTACTGCCGCGGAAACAACTGGTTGCCAGCCGCGCTTTCTCCGCCTCTTCCCAGTTAGCCAGAAACTGTGTGATCTGCTCATTGTGCAGGGGCCTGTCGCTTGAAAATGTGCACGCAGCCAAGCACAGGCAGTTGGAGGGGTCGTCGCCTCGGGGTAACGACCGAGAGCACCGGGCCTCCCTTGGTATGTCCCGAGCCTCGCTCCAGCTGCGGTCCAAGGCATCAGGCGGGCTGGAGTCACTACCGAGCCTCACTCAGCGTCCTGTACTGCCTAGCGCGGTTGGTGCAGCTAGCCCGCAGTGAAGCGATGGAATGTTTGTTTTGAAATTGATGCATGTTTGTTAGTGCAGTCTGGCGACGAGCTCGCACTGCACCGCGGCGCGGTCCGCGCTTCCGGCGTGTCATTTGTCGTCAAATCGATACATGTTTGTTAGTGGACAGGTTGCGATGATCAGCAATGGCCAGGCTATTACAAACCTGCCGCAATCCCTTTGACAGGCCCTGTAAGCTGTGGTCGCCTTCGCAAACAACACGCAAACTTCGCAAACAATGAGATATGATATGTCACAGCCGTTGGGCATATTTGCATTCTGGTCCGCAGAACTCGCTATGTGATCACGTCGACTCATCTGCTAGTATTAGAAGGCTTCAAGGAGAGTTGCATCCGCGATATTATGTTGAATACACCGGTATGATACTAGCGGACACTATAAGCAGCAGTGGGGCTAGACCGCAGATCGCAGCTGTGAGGCTAGACAACTTCAGGAGTTCACAGATCGCTTGCACACGCGAGCCCGGTCCACATGTCAGGCCAGCATTGGCAGGAAGGGAACACCGCAACGACCCCGAGGGTGTTTGATGAGCCTGACGAGTTTCAAGAGCCTTTGCCAGCTTTAGCTTCGGGCGCTGTCATCGGTACCAGGGCAGAGTTGCAGCGGGTAAGTGACCATCTTTAGGGATATTTAGAAAATGCCAATGAAAAGCGGAGCGAAGCGGGGTGCCCCCGAGTAGTGAAGTTGCAAACACAAGACAGCTAAAGCAACACCAAGACCGGACTGCGGCGTGGTTGAAGCAAATATATGCATGGGTAGCTTGAATGGCCTGGGCGAGCTCCGTGACTTGACCCCTGGACGCCTCCTGTGTGCGGATATCAACGTCCAGCTGCTGGCACACTGAAGAGCGCGCCGATTGTGACAGAGGTTGTAATGCATGTCGTGTGACTGCCTGCGGTCAGGTGTACCACCTATCGCGGGAGCAAGCAGCTGAGGAGTTACACATCAGTCTGGCACAACTCAAACGCACTTGCCAGCAGCTTGGTGTTGTGAGGTGAGCATGGGTGAAGAAAAGGTGTGTCCTTCATATGTTCTTCATGACCTGCATACTCCCTGCTGCCGCTGCATGGATGCTATTGAAGATGTCAACAAGACTGATAACACAACAAGCTTGCGATGGCATGTGCTTGCCGCTGCAGGTGGCCTTACCGGAAGCTGGACAGCCTGTACCAGCTCCGCTCGCACCTTGAGAAGCATCCCAGGCGCCACGCGACCCTTCAGCAGGTGAGGGCAGGCTGATGCCACTACCCAGCAAACCTCACACACCCTGCGCCAGCCTGGCTGACCCTGCCCACCTGCAGCCTGCAATGGAACCTCCCATGCTGTCACACCAACCCTGCTGCTGACATGGGCATAGCGCGCCGAGACAACATCACGAACATTACAACATTACAACATTTAACTTACCTTGACCCCAGCATGTGTGTGCACAGGCGCTGCACACACACTCCTATTCTTTGCATTGTGCATTCGGAAGGCGCATAAACGTGCCCTTGATGTGTTAGAGCAATTGCTCATCAGCCTCAAACTGGGGTGTTGGGGGGAGCAGCAGTGCACTCAACCTGACCACCACGACAGTGCACCGCAGCCCACGCACCTTGACAGTGCACAACCTGAGCAGTGCACTAAGCCCTATGCACCTTGAGTGCCCTCAGCATCATGACAGTGCACCACAGCCCTCGCCCTCATGCTCTTGATCAGGGCTACAATGGGCCCTCCTCCTCAACCCATGCTGTTTCTGCCATGTCTCTTGCTGCCCTCCTGCAGCAGCCCTGTGCAGTGTTGACCATGCCACAGCCCTACCTAGCCTCCCTTCCCATACTGTTGTCCCCACCGGAGTCTTCACCAGGGTTCTTGGCACAGCTGGTAGTGTAAAGACAGCAAGTGTGATGCCTGGCACTTCAAGTGGACCTGCACACAGATGCCAAGATAACGGCAACCTCAAGCGTCACACTTCTGTGCGATGCCCTGTCCTGTTGCAGGCCCACCTGCGCGAAATTGAGCTGGAGCTGCAATTAGTGTACAATGACCCTAACCATGAGGTCGGACCTGACCTACTGGCTCTGCGGCGTCACTGCTGGAAGCAGGCCCAAAGAATCAAGAAGCGTGCTAGCTGCAGCAGCCTCCCCTCCGCCTCCGCCTTTCAAGCCCCAGCGACCCCCAATGGCCAACAGTCTTCCGGCAGCAGGCAGCGCCCCACCTCTCTTACTCCTGGCGCCCATGCCGAGCGTCTTTGTGATGATGACAGCAGTGGCAGCGGTTCACTGCACTGTCCCGGAGGCTCACGGCTGGGGCCTGTGAGCACAGCTGGCTTTTCAGCAGCCACTATTCGAAGGCAGGGAGTCAAGGGCGAAACTGATGCTGGCCTGAGCGACTGGAGCGCCGCAGAAGTCAAGAGCGAGGTGTTAGATTGGGGCAGCGGCCACGCTCAAGAGCAGGCTCCTGTGATGCGCGACGCCGTCGAGCCCTGCCGCACCAGCTTCAAGCGCAGCTCACTTGACCACCCACATCGCAGCCGCACCGAGCTGCACAACCACACACCACTCAAGACACACGAGCTGGTAGCCAATGAAGTATGCCGCCAGCTTATGCCCGCTTTTCAAGGCTTACACCCACGAAATGACGCGTCAAAGTGGCAGGGCGCAGGTTCAGGACTCTTGCCCAGCGTCACACCCCTGCTCGCGCCGCATGCTGGAGTGGCACAGTGCAGCGAGTGTGACGTCGACGGAGCGTTGTGTGGCAGCGCGCGGGGCCGGGGTAGCAGGTCTGGGGCGAGCACGGCGCCAATGCCGGCCAGGTTAAAGAGCCAGCCATCCCTGCTGGCAGGCGTGCGCTCCCTTGGCGCAGAAGTTGGTGTACAGCATCCGCTGCCCGCCGCCTCAGCATGCGCCAGCCCCGTGCTCATCACGGATGTTCCGCTGTCCAGCTACAGACACTGCAGTGTTGTTACTGACTGGGAAGCTGATGAGCACTGGAATAGCAGCTACCCGCCTTCCCCCGCACTGCCCACCTTTGGCTCCCTGCCCTCCCCCACAGGGCACTTCTCAGCTGCAGGACCCTCTACCCCTATTCAGCAGCGTCCCAGCCTGCTGGCAGCGCCCTTCGCCCATGCCTCCATGCCCAATTCATACCCTACAGACAGCACCCTCGGATCCCACAGCCCTTGTGAGGAGGACGTCTTGCTGCCATACCCTGCAGGTGGCAGCTGCTGCCTAGAGCCCAACAGGGGTGACCCACTGGGGTTGGGAGGCAGTGGCCTGCCCGGCACCCAGGGCATCACCAGCGCTGTGTCACCTTGTGTCAGGCTTCCCGGGGCCGACTTTGGCTTGCCGCCTTTGGCTTTGCAGCCCCTAGCCTGGCCACCTGCTGCCCGACCACCTCCTGCCTCGCCTCTTGGAGCTGACAGTAGCCACTTGGCACCCACGCCCGGGCTGGACATCAGCAGCGGTGGTGCTGGCAATGCGTGGGCTGGCTACCACAGCCTTAACTTTATGCTTCAACTGCCTGATGATATCATGGAGGACGTGGACTGCATGGCCATGGACATGTATGGTGGGGTGGGTGCACTGGAGGTCACAGCAGGGTGTGTTAGCGGGGAGGGTCAGGATGTGATGCCCTGGTGGTCTGTTTCTCTAGAGCTGCAAGAGGACCTGCAGGCTATGCTGCGGGCTGAAGGCCAGCTTCCATGTTGATTTGATCCGGTGCAAGCAGGCATGGTCCAGTGCTCCAGCTTGCAGCATATACAGGGATTGTTTAGTCTGGAAAGGGGACGAAGGATGTGTGGTCAGTCTGGCTAGTGTCCAGGGAATTAGGGGCCACATTGCCTAGTCAGGCGACATCCACATTGCCCAGTCAGGCGACATCCAAAAAGCTGACGGCAGAGGCACAGGCCAGATGCAGGTGACACAGTAAACAAGGATTGTGCGGCAGGAGAGGTGAGCAAGCCTAGGGGTGGTGTAGCGTCACTCACTTCAAGGGTCAGACAGCAGTGGTTTAAGCAGTGGGAGGTGTAGGTACAGCAGGGGCAAGGGTGGTTTGAAGGAGGTGCTTGCATGTTGCACAAATGGCTGGGTGATGACCAGCACATGCACATAGCAATTAGCATGAGGGATACAGACGTTGTTAGGAACATGGTTTGATAGAGCTGGCTGCTGGGAACTCCTGAGCCTCCGTCAGCGGGTGGGTGAGAGGGTAGGGGTGGGGTTGGGCAGTGTGAGCGGTCGCATGGGGAGGTGGTGGGGCATGACATGCGCATCCTGTCTGTGGTGGGTTGGGTGTTGAGTGGCTGTCTGTCCTGACCTATTCATAGCAATGGGAGGGGTCATGCACTGGAGGGAGCGCCAAACATTTTAAGCCAGGCTACGCAGGCAGTGTGCCCTGTAAGGAGTATGAGAGGAGCATGAGAGGGTGTCTCTCTGCACCTGCTTTTGCTACACTGCCCATTGCTTATGCAGCTTCATGTCTTCTTATGCTAGATTGTTTTCACAATGAGCACCTGACAGCAAGCAATGTGCACCTGACTGTGCGTTGCACTAACAATAAGCCGTCTTGTGTCACAGACCACCTCTGTGTTGTGATGATCCAGCTGCATACTCGGGCCACAGCAATGTGAGGGGCAAGTAGCACACATGTACGGCACTTCAGCCTTTCGCTCGGTAGTGGAGTACTCGGGCATTGTGCAAGGATAGCAATGTTGAACAGTGGTGCAGAATGCAGGGAGGGTAACGTCGAGCCTGCCCCAAACGAATGTTATGCCACCTGCGAAGTACATGGTTGTATGGGTAGAGTGGCATGGTTGCCTTTGTTATGAGGCGTAATAGAGTGCGCGAGGTGATAATTACATCTTCTCCTGTTTGGCTGGAACATTAAAGCACACGCACATGATGCACAGCTGTTGTATGTAGTATACTTGTAAACAACTATGATCTTTTGACACACGCCAACGTGATGGGGTTGGTAATCTTCATGCAAGCAATCACTCAAGACTGCGCAATTTTGACCAGCGTTTACCACACTGGCAGTTGCGAATTAACGTGCGTCTCCTGGCACGCGGCGCGTTAGTTCTAATGGTTGAGGCCATGCCGTTCAAAGAGAACGCTGTCGCACTTAGTATACTTGTAGGATAGTGTGCGCCCTGTGACCATCGTTCTCCAAATCAGACCCTCCCAACTCTGACTGCCATTTACACAACCTTGTCATGGATGTCCCGGTGCCGGGACGTGTTCGATTGATGTAGCACCGCGCGGCATGCGATGGCCGCTAAGCCTGCTACACGCCCGATCAGCCGGCCGCTCTCACAACATCGCGTAGCGCAAGTGCGCTGTAGAGATTCTTCGCAATAACGTGGTGGTTTCGTAACGAACCAAAATGCAAGTACAGCCAGCGATTTGCATCCCTTCCGGCTCAATTAACCCGACATTGTTTCCTTGATGTAGGCGCGCACCCAGTCCTATATCTGAGCGGGCATGGCACGAAATAGTCCTAAAGCTTACAGATACGTCCAGCTCACGGTAAGGATTGACATGTGCAGCCTACACATGCTTGCTTTGTTGCTTATAAGACCCATGTGGTATGAAGCAAAATGACCCGCCTTTGATGCCACTCTCATCGTAGGAAAAGCCAATGTTGCAAGAAACCATCCATAAGAAACCACCATATGAAGTCTCTTACACCATGGTTGGCAACTGTAGCCCCTCCTAGCCTACCACCACCTCCTCACCCCACCCTACTACCCACCTACTTCTCCGCTCTTCCTCACGTGCCCCTTAACATCCCTGCCCTCCCCCGACCCAGCAGCCAAGAGCAAGCCCCATCACCCTTCACCAACCTGTCGGTAAGTGGCTAAAACGCAGAACCTCTTGGCCCAACCCTGCCCTGCACCATGTGCTTACCACCAACCCCTCCTAGTCTCAACACCCCTTCCATGTTGGCATCCTCAGCCATTGCATCTGCCCACATGCCACTAGGTGCCCGCCCCGCCCCGCCCCGCCCCGCCCCGCCCCGCCCCGCCCCGCCCCGCCCCGCCCCGCCCCGCCCCGCCCCGCCCCGCCCCGCCCCGCCCCGCCCCGCCCCGCCCCGCCCCGCCCCGCCCCGCCCCGCCCCGCCCCGCCCCGCCCCGCCCCGCCCCGCCCCGCCCCGCCCCGCCCCGCCCCGCCCCGCCCCGCCCCGCCCCGCCCCGCCCCGCCCCGCCCCGCCCCGCCCCGCCCCGCCCCGCCCCGCCCCGCCCCGCCCCGCCCCGCCCCGCCCCGCCCCGCCCCGCCCCGCCCCGCCCCGCCCCGCCCCGCCCCGCCCCGCCCCGCCCCGCCCCGCCCCGCCCCGCCCCGCCCCGCCCCGCCCCGCCCCGCCCCGCCCCGCCCCGCCCCGCCCCGCCCCGCCCCGCCCCGCCCCGCCCCGCCCCGCCCCGCCCCGCCCCGCCCCGCCCCGCCCCGCCCCGCCCCGCCCCGCCCCGCCCCGCCCCGCCCCGCCCCGCCCCGCCCCGCCCCGCCCCGCCCCGCCCCGCCCCGCCCCGCCCCGCCCCGCCCCGCCCCGCCCCGCCCCGCCCCGCCCCGCCCCGCCCCGCCCCGCCCCGCCCCGCCCCGCCCCGCCCCGCCCCGCCCCGCCCCGCCCCGCCCCGCCCCGCCCCGCCCCGCCCCGCCCCGCCCCGCCCCGCCCCGCCCCGCCCCGCCCCGCCCCGCCCCGCCCCGCCCCGCCCCGCCCCGCCCCGCCCCGCCCCGCCCCGCCCCGCCCCGCCCCGCCCCGCCCCGCCCCGCCCCGCCCCGCCCCGCCCCGCCCCGCCCCGCCCCGCCCCGCCCCGCCCCGCCCCGCCCCGCCCCGCCCCGCCCCGCCCCGCCCCGCCCCGCCCCGCCCCGCCCCGCCCCGCCCCGCCCCGCCCCGCCCCGCCCCGCCCCGCCCCGCCCCGCCCCGCCCCGCCCCGCCCCGCCCCGCCCCGCCCCGCCCCGCCCCGCCCCGCCCCGCCCCGCCCCGCCCCGCCCCGCCCCGCCCCGCCCCGCCCCGCCCCGCCCCGCCCCGCCCCGCCCCGCCCCGCCCCGCCCCGCCCCGCCCCGCCCCGCCCCGCCCCGCCCCGCCCCGCCCCGCCCCGCCCCGCCCCGCCCCGCCCCGCCCCGCCCCGCCCCGCCCCGCCCCGCCCCGCCCCGCCCCGCCCCGCCCCGCCCCGCCCCGCCCCGCCCCGCCCCGCCCCGCCCCGCCCCGCCCCGCCCCGCCCCGCCCCGCCCCGCCCCGCCCCGCCCCGCCCCGCCCCGCCCCGCCCCGCCCCGCCCCGCCCCGCCCCGCCCCGCCTGTTACACCCGACTGCGTCAAAACTTTGTCACGAGCTACACGGAGATTTGCGCCCCAGACCGTCTCACATTTGCGGGGCCAATGGCGGGGGGTGACCAGAGATCAAGGACATGAAGTCAAACTTCAAGGAGCTGAAGACAGAGCTCAAGGAGCTGAGAATGGATGTGAAACAGGATATGGCAGAGATGAAAAGAGGTATCGAGGTGTTGCTTCAGAGGAAGTAGACACAGAGCTTTACAGGCATGTTACGGATCACCCCCGCCATAGGCCCCGCACGCTACCGTACCAAAGTGTAAAAGCGCTTTTTCTTCGCTGGGTGTCGGCTTGCGTTACGCTGGATTTGTCAAGCCATTGCTGGTGCGAAGCCTCTTTCTCTGCGCTTTAGGCCCGTGACGACTTACTCTGCTCAGCTGGCAGCTCGATGGGTGCAACCGGTGAGCGACTTCAGCTGCTACGCGTCAAGCGGAGGCGGTGCGATGCGGTGGCGGAGGCTTTCGGTACGCCTACACAATTGCCACGCCAATCCTTGTCCATTGCGTGCCCACTCATGCATGCTTTCTTCTGGCCGGCAGTTGTTCAACTGGTGCATGCTCCTGGGCCCCTCACTAAGCGCATGCGACCTGACCAGCTACTGTTGCACCAAATTGAAAGCAATCTGCACCTGGAGGAGAAGGCAGACTCAGAGTCGGTGGATGTAGCTTCAGCTAACCCAGAACACCAAGCAACTCCCAGTGAACACAGCTTGCAAGTGTGTAGAAACCCTGGCAGGCGCTTTGTGCGCATCGCCACACTAACCCAGGAGGCACTTCAGGTGAGCCACCATGCTGACTAAACTTCTCTCGCCAGTGCACAGCCTTGGCCTTGCCAGGCAATGGCGAATTGCAAGAGTGGTCACCAAGTACTGCTGGGACCCTTCTGAAAACCGATTTTGCTGATAGATGCATGCGCATTATGGTAGGTCATTAGCTGGTTGCCGAGCTACACAGGCCTTGGGCGGTGAGGGCATTGTGTCAACACTATCATCATCATCGTCAACACAACCACGCACTTGCTGTTGATGAAGTGATGCAGCAGATGTCACGGGCTTACCTGATGCTGGCATGCCAGCTGCTTTCTGTGTGTCTTGCTTGTCTCCGTGTACCTGCATGCAGAGCTGCTCTGCAGCCAAGCTGAAGCAGCTGATCTCTGACGTAGCGGCTGTGAAGCCCCCTAGACCTGCTGCCAAGCGCTCCAGCGCTGGTTCACACTTGATGCCCAGTGGGGTGGCTGCCACCATGGCCGGGGCAGTCTCTGCCACTGCCGGTGTTGCCTTGCCCGCTGACATGCTGACTAGCAACCGGGTAGCAGAGGTTGACTGCCTTAGCCAGTCAAAATTATTGCAAGCTGCAGCAACAGGTCGCCTCGCTAAGCCCGAGCATGTGCCAGCTGCTGCCGCACTGTCCACTGCGTCAGTGACACTTCCATCCCCGCCTCCCACACCCACACCTGGCCAACCTCCCAGCCTGGACGCAGTGACGTCACACTCCAGTACCACAACAGTAGCCACGGGTCCAACCAGCCGGGCTTGGCCCAGGATTCGGCGCGTAGTCCTACCTGGTGGAGCTGGCCCCACCCCCAGCCCAGCTGCTGCTCCCCCGCCACACAGCTCCACAGCCCAGCACCCCATCCAAGGCCCTGGCACTGTCCCTACATTGAGATACCTGCAGGTCAGACCTCGCCCTCCCCTTCCCTGTCGCCCGCAAGCCCCACTGGACAGTCTAGCTGCAGGGCAGGTCCGGGCTGAGACCTGCGCCTGCCCCAGCCAGGCATGGGTCCCATCACCTAGCGCCCTGCAGGACCACACAGCACCCGACCAGGCAGGCGACCCGCTGTTAGACACAGCACTGTTCCGGCTAATAGATGTGATTGCAAGCAGCACACAGGCAGGGGGTGAGGCAGGGGGGGCCATGCGCATGGCCGGGGCATCGGCCCCAGGGCATGGAAAAGGTTCAGGGGCGGGCGTGGGTGAGGCAGCTGTGGTGCAAAGGGATGCGTCGCTGATAAGACCGTCAGGGCAACAGCAGGCACAGCAAGCAGAGGAGCTTGAGCGGCGCGAGCACAGTGTGTACTTTGATATGGTGAGTGATGGAGCAAACCGTGTTCTGACTTAGCACTCACCTGTGAACATGTGAGATGGGGCCCGACCAGCATGCATGCACATATGCATGGGGAGTTGCATGACTTTAACAGGAGTTACCTACATACTGACCCTGGGCAGAAGAAGCCCGATGGTTGTATTGAGTGTTGATGCCATTCCTGACCTCAACCATCTCCCACCCAATGCCGCCCAGGTCAAGGATTACATGACTGAACAGGGTCAGACCCATCAGCAGGAGTGTGCTTTGAGCAGCCCCGGGGGCAGGGCTGCTGAGGATGACCTCTCCTTGAACAGTGACGACGAGGCCTATGTGTTTGACATGTATGTGGCCATGGAAGAGGATGGGGTGGCGGCAGGGAGCCAGGAGGGGGCCGCAGACTGCCCGGTCATTGAGGTGAGGGAGGCTTGTGCTGGCCCCGCCAGGCAGCCAGGGTGTGGAGGGCTGCTGGCCAGAAGCTAACACTGGTGTTATGATCCGAGCCCTGTGTTATACCTTCGATGAGCTGTTGCCCAGCCTCGGCCCAGACTGTCATGGACAACATCATGATCATCTACAATATGATCAATATAATCATACTGCAGCATGCGCCAGTCAGTGCTGTCGCAGCACACATGCCAGGGCTGGGAGGGGTCAGGGAAGGGGGTTGAGGGCATAGCTTTGCACCTAGCTTCCCATGCAGCTAGCCCTGGTGGCCAGCCTTGTCAGGCTATGTGGTCATGGTGCGTGGTGTCGTCATGTGTGTCTTGGGGTCGTCACGTGTGTCGTCATGGTGTGCGGTGGCAGGTTGCTGATAGCGATGACGAGTTCTACTGGACATGGAGGGAGGCGGGGGGTGGCAGCAAGCTAGGCTCTGAACATGATAGCGAGGACTCCAATGCCGAGTCCTTCTACGCAAACAGCTATCCTGATGAGGATGCGGTAAGCTGCTAGCTGCTGCTGCAGGTGCATGCCCTTGATGGAAACAAACACCATGTATCATCATGTTTGGGCACACTCTCCTTATGCCTGAAATGTTGTGTAGGCTAGGACATTCCTCGGCTTTCAGTTTCTGTTCTTCCCAGCTTGTTTGTCATTCTTTATTTAATCTTTGTAGTTGCTGTGGCTTGGGTTCTTCGGGCCTAGGCTTGGTCGCAGAGGCATTGCAATTGATGAGCCGGTGTGTGTATGAGTGTGTGTGCAGGATTGGGATGAAGATGCGAGCGGGGACGATAGCGGCACGCATCGTTGGACTTGCTGCGCTGACGACGAGGAGTTTGACGCGGACGCCTACGATAGTGGCGCTGAGGCCAAGCTGGAGGGCAAAAGCCAGCAGGAGAAAACCAGAGCAGCTGCGCGGAGTTTTTTGAGGGCTGCACTAAGGCGCGGAGTTTCCTGAGGGCTGCATTAGACTGGGCTGCATAGGGAAAGGAGTACGAGCCCATCGCGGACACGGAGACCACAGTTGCGCGCAAGATGCAAAAGAAGGACGAGCAGCCCGCCCGGCATGTGGTGGCGCAGCAGCGATGGCAGGAGCAGGCCCGGGCGCAGAAGCGGTGCAGCGCAGCAACGGAGAGGCGGGGGTCTAGTTCCCAGGAGCGTCAGCTTCTGGCTGACCAGGCCACAACAAACAGCATAACAAACGTGTTGGTTGGGAGTGTCCTAGAAACGAAATATGCATATTGTAGGGAATGCAGGCTGTACAGAGTTCATCGAACCTAGACGTTGCCATTAGTATTGCTCGTAACATCACCAAGACTGTTTTCCGGAGGCAGGGCTGAATTTAGCAACATGAACATTGCATTTTACATTCATAGTGCAAAAGATGCGCACCTGTGGGTGGGCACTGCATTTGTTTAACAAATTTCGCCATTACTGTCCATGCAATAAAGCCACACAAATACTAAACTGGGCCAGAGAGGTTGGGAACTAAGAATGCAGGCCACGGCTTTTGCAGGGCGATCCCTCGCCAGGCCATTCGTGCAATTTGCTGTGGCTCCATCGCGTCGCGCCTTGGTGGTCCAGAACGCACAGAAGAAGGGTCAGGGCTCTACGAACAATGGACGCGACTCTAATGCCAAACGGCGTGGCGTCAAGGTGTATGGGGGTCAGCCCGTGAAGGCTGGCGGCATCATCGTGCGCCAAGTGGGCTCAACGGTATGGCAGGGGTCCCAGCAGACGCTCGTGTTAATACAAAGCATAATCCTCCCAGCTGCTGGTGCAACCTCCTTGCGCAGTGGAAGGCCGGCACGAACACAGACCTGGGCAAAGACTACACGCTGTTCTCAACAGTGGCTGGCATCGTAGTATATGAGAAGAAACGGGACCATCCCCGGGTGCGCTCCACTGGTGTCACGCATTACATTGGGAATGGCAGATGCCGCCTGTGAGGGTACAGCCCTAACATTCCCGCTGGCGGTGCGTGCAGGTGCATGTTTACCCGTATGGCCATGAGAAGGCTAACGAGGCACTGGCAAAGACACACACAAAGAAGCCAGCGGAAGGCGTGTTAAGCAGGCGCCAGCGTCGCTTGAATGCCTGGCGAGGTGTTCCACGCGGTACAAAGCCATCAGCAGCACTGCAAGCGGCTCAGGCAGCCCGGGCAGCAGCACCAATCCTGGACACAGCAGCAACAGCTCCAGAGGCAGCAACAGCATAGTGTATGCCTCCCAAGCCATGCGACCCCAGGCAGTTCATCAGATATGCCGGTGACACGGAGCTTGACTTAGGACATGGCAAGTCCTGCAGCCTGATGGAACTGCCTGAAAGGTGCTGCATTTTGCAAACTGTGTACTATTCAGCTGTGAGCCCTCATCAAGGTCAGTGTGCAAATGGTGTTCACTGATGTAATGTCTTGAAAACACAAAGTATGGGTTAGGGTTATAACTTTGGTGAACGCCAGCGCAAATAGCTGCTGTACTCTAGAGCTGGAGTGCTGGTTGCTAGTCTCCGGCAGCAGCAACAGCTTAGCAGGAGCTATGATTAGAAGAATTGTTTGTATATGTAATGGACCTCATTTCCGCTTGACTGCAATTTCCGGCACTCCGGCTAAATGTTGACCCGATGCACCCCTCAGCACGGCCATTCCGCTTTGATATCGTTGCTGAATCCCTGAGATGTCGCCGAATAAGAAACGCAAGCGCCCCGTTACCCCTCGCCCCGTTACAGAGAGCCGCCAGTAAGCCGCAGAGCTTGACGGAAGGCTGGACACCCCAGATGCTCATTGACGACGCGACGCGACGCACCATGCGACATTGTGTGCACCATGCGACATTGCGACTCCGTACATCAAGTCCATCAAGTACACTGTGCTTTCCCGTGTCTGCAGGTGCCAGTGGGAGTGGGCAGCAAGACCAGGGGCAGGGGCAGACTGTCAAAGAAGTCAAGCGGCGCCAGGCCATTAAGGCTGCCTCTCGTGGCCTTGTAGAGGGTCAGGGTGAAGATCAAGGTGAGGTGTGGAGTGTGGGCTAGCCTGCTGCAGTTGTGGGCTCACCAGCAGGGCCTGACTGCGCAGGTGGGGTTGCTGGCCCCTGCTCATGCTCTTGTTGGGGCTGATCTGCTGCTGCAGGCAGGGTGCAGGCAGTTGGAACCAGACTACAAGCAGTGCATGGTGCATGTGGACACACCCATGCGTGCAGCAGCAGCGTAGACCTGGCCAGCTGATGGGGGCTGCATGTGAGGCCAGGGTCAGGCAGCGCACCTGGCTTAGCCACACCAGCAGCCAGCCGAGGAGTGCATCTTCATCAGCTGTGTTCATCAGATGTGTTGCAGCTGCCTTGCCCCTCCCTACCTGCCACCCCCGCCATTGGCTGCACCCCTGATAAAATCTTCCTGGTTTTTACGAGTTTCATAGCGATTCTCGCGCAGGGCGGTGCAGCTCACTAAAGCGAAGCTAGCGGGCTGCTCGGGCTGATGTGCACCTGTGCCGGGGCGGGCGGGGGTGCTGAGAGATCGGGTCGCGTTGAGTCGGGAATAGCCTACTTAGTGGGGCTGTGATCAGAGAACAGCTATTCAGGCGTTCCCAACTACCTGAAAACCACCCCCCTGTGATACGAAGCCCGTATCTCCGCAGCCACTCAGTCAAAAATATATGTAAACAGTGCTTTTAACAGAGGAGAGTCATATCTACGAAATGGCAGACGCAGCAAAAACTATCTCGCTCTCAGCGGTGCTCAGTGCCTGTCCAAAGATAAGCATTTGAATTCATGCGATTTCGCCACATGCGAGGCGCGCCGCACTAGCACGCTTCGCCACGCTGTTGTGAATGGCACCTGCAACACGCAGCAGCAGTCGGAACATGTTTTGCTTTTGGCATGTGGACGCGGCGACGGCAGTCGTGACGACTGGATACCACTATGAGCTTTTGGAGCTGCTGCTGGCGCTAGTGCATTACCGGCTGCTCTACTACGCTTAAACAAGGTGCTAGGTGCAGTACGTGGTGTTGTCTCACCTTGCTTTGCTGCCCTCGACTTGTTAGCTGCAGGTGCCCCACGCTTACGGGACGTGCTTGCCGCTGCCAGCTGTTGCTGCTGCTGAGGGGGTGCACCAGCAGGCTCAGCCAGCTCAGGGGTGGTGCCTGCAGGTGTCAGCTGCTGCTGAGGGGGCGCAGCTGTGGCAAGCTTCCCACGGATGTGGGTGCACACCAGTGATTTTTTTTTGCGTAATACGTAACGATCGGAACCAAAAGCTCGTTTTCTAGGCCTGGATTTCGTTACCAAACGGATCCTTGCGTTGGCTGGCCTCGGCTGCTTCGTAACCGAAAAATGTCTTTTTATGTATAAAATACATATAAATACATCTTTTGGCATAAGAAAATGCTGCGATACTTGTTTTTCGTTACCAGTCGGGACCAACTGCGTAACCAGCCATGTGATGGTCCTGGACCCTTCGTTACGAGCATCAGCCTGGCTGTTTTGAAAAAAAAAACACTGGTGCACACGTGGCTCAGTAGCTTGGGTACCCTCCAGCTCGTGTGTACCTCCTGCTTGTGAAACTGGAGGTATGACTGAAGCTGCTTTCCTGTCATCTTCATTGCCTCCTCGACAGTTGTGTGGCCATAATCATGCCCCCCCAAGGCAAGGGCATGGGCCGCTGCAAGCCGTTGTTGGCACGCATGGTCACCCACATTAATCACAACCCTTCCGACCTTGTGCGTTGCATCTGTGATCTGGCGCTCTGCCTTTGCTGACCGCTGTGCTGCAGCTGTGGCATCCTCCTTACGCCGCACTTCAGCACGGAGCTGACCCATATGCTGCTGCAAATCATGAACATCCACAGTCTTCATGGCCTCCTTGCATGTGTGCAGGGACATCAACTGCAGCAGAGCTGGCAGCTCCATGTACCTGCCACCACCATGCTTCAACAGCTGCAACAAGGACTCCACTGGGGCATTGGAGATGGGGCAGGCAAGGTAGTACTGTTCGAGGTGAAGGCGCAATGCGGGGCTGCCAGGGTCGCCGTTCACAGCCATGGCACGAATGTCAGATGCATATTGACGCCAAGTGCCATAAGGGTCCTCTTGCTGCTGCTGCTGCTGCATCCGCTGCTGCTGCTGCTGCTGCTGCTGCCCATCCTCAGGCGGCGGCAGCCGTAGCTCGGCATGGTACACCACATCAATCGCCACTTCCATGCGCGTAGCTTGGTCTGAGCTGGCAAGAGCAGCGAAGAGGTGGGGCAAGGCCATTTGAGCCTGCACATGATGCTGGTAGTAAGTCCACATAGCACCACAGTGCTCCTGCAAATAGGTCGCAAGCTACTGCTTCTGCTGCTCGCGCTGATCTGCTGGGGCAAGATATGCACCCGACCCTGGAGGCGGTGTCGCCGTTCTGCATGCCACCTGCTGCAAAGCCGTGTGCTCACCCTGCAGGCTTTGGTGTGCTGCCTGCAGGTCGCCTAGGTCGCCCTGCAACCCTTCCACTGTGCCCATAAGGGACTGCTCCACATCCCTCAACCGCTGCACCTCAGCCTGCAGATCACGGTTTGTCGCTTGTGCCGTACAAGCTGCAGCCTTGATGTTGTTAGGGCAATGCAGATAGCCAGCCCTTGGCGACTTGTTTAGTGCATGGAGATGAGCACTCTTTGCCTTGCTTAATTTCTTCTTCTTCATGGTTTGGGATCAAGAGGTGGCTGAGCGGGGCTACGGGCTTGGCTCGGTGGTCAGGGTGATGGGGGGTGATGGATACGGAGATGGGTGAAGGAGAGGTAGGGGGGAGATGGGTGAAGGAGAGGTAGGGGAGAGGTAGGAGGCGGGGAGAAGGAGAGTTAGGGGGCAGGAGGCTGATGGCAGGCTGGGAGGAGGGGCTACTGGGAGCTGGGCGGGGTAGACGAGGTTGGGAGGTGGTGGGTTAGGATGTGTTGGTGGTGGCCACGGAGCGGAGTGGTAAGCCAAGCTCAGTCGGCTCCTCGTGCACCTGTAGCCATCAGCATGTGTACCGTGTAAGCGGTATAACTTGTCACATACAAACCCAATGATTGAGCTGCATAGTGCCATGGACGCGTTAGTGAGTATGCTACAAATGGTATGTGTGAGGTCAGGCTGTTTGTTCAATGGTGCAAAACATAAAGTGGATCATAGCTGGAGGGGGTGACTAGTCCCTACTGTGCCGCCCACCATTACAGCGATACAGCGCTGCCACACACAAACCGGGGTTCCTTCACATCCTCGCCAAGCGGCCTGCACCATCAGGAACCTCGCGCAGCCATGTTTGCCGGACTTCAGTGGTGTGCGCCACCGACATGTCGTGCATCGCTAACGGATAGCCAAAGACGTAGCTTACCGGTGTAGCTAACCACGGTCTGCGATTGGGACACATTCGGGGTCACATGTGGCTGCCCGCATCGAAAGACTCCGATGGCGATTCCAGTCTTACATTAAACGCGCAATATCACATCGCAGCAGACGCAACAAACGTTACATCAAAAGATTGAGTAGGTGGGCTGCAGTTGCATGAAGATTGCCAACCCCATGTTGGGAACGCCTGACAGCTATCGGTCACCCCTCCCATTGAACCACCAACCCCCCTAACGATAAGGGACAACGGCTTTTCCGGACTCATCTCTGCACGGGTTTACATGCGGATTGAAGCGTCGGAATGCGGCCGCGCTGAGGCACCCGCCGAGCTGGTCGGGCATGTTGCCGGGTACACGACCCTACCGAGCCTGCGGACTTGATGTACGCTGACCCAGTACCTGTGAGGCCCTCATTGACGCGATGAATAGTGCGCGATGTGCGAGGAGCCCGACCCCATGTCCAACATCGTGACCAACATGCGCTGGCTCAGGGGCTCTGAAACTTGGAGGAGACCACAGTAGGAGCACAGCAGTGGCAACTGCACCGATCCCTTGTTTACTAGGCTCCAAGAGGTGGGCTAAACCCTCCATGCTGCCCCACTATGCTGATGCCAGTCTGGCAACCATCGAAGTGAATCGAAGTCTCCAGCCCTGCGTCACTAGCTAGGGAACTCAACTGTGGACCACCTGCCAAGTTCTCAACTCTTATCAAGATTTATCAAGAGGGGTTTTAGAAGCTGGCGTGTGCACATGCCTGCAGGTATGGGCTTGTACTCCAAATCCCACCCCTACAGACGGAAGGGGGGCCATGCTGCCCGCTGTGCGTGTTGTACGAAGTCTACGCTAGCTGGCAGCACTGGCTGGGTGGAAATCCATGTAGAGGGGGAGGCAGCTTCTTACAGATCCGGATGCAATCACACAGCCATTGGCCAGGTCACAGCCATGATGTCTGAAGTCATCAGGGCTTGCAGCAACCTGGAGCCTCAACAGGTTCCACTGGCCCACAGAGCATGTGCTGAGGCTGCTGCAGCTGCGCATGCTGTGTGCCAGCGGCTGCGGGGGCAGGAGCCAGCCAGCCAGCTCCAGCCCATGCCCCGTCTCAGCTCCACACCCACGCAAGCACCTGCACAGCCTGGGCCAGCCCATGCGCCCTGCCCCCACCATCTCCCAGACCAACCACCCTCGCACCCATCACAGTCCCAGCTGCAGGGGTCCAGCCAGCACCACCCGGCCCTGTCAGCACCGCTGCACCTACCAAGGCTCTCCATCCTCACCAGGCCTGCCACCAACCCTGTGACCTCACCTGCCAAGGAGCAACAGCCCATCATGTGAGTGCCCCAGCTGGATGATGGGCTAACATGGCATGCCAGCTGCACAGCATCAGTTGCACCCTCAGGTTGCAGCCTGTTTGAGCCCATTCCACCTAGCACCCTGGTGGCAGCACCACTCGTCACACTCCCGTGTGTGGTGTCATGCAGACACACCACTGAGGAGCAGGACGAGCAGACCATGCCCCCAAGCATGCCCAAGCAACAGCAGGACTGGGCCACTGCTGCCATGGCTGCAGGTCAATTGCTGCTGCAGTTCTCCAGCAGATACGGCAAGTACCCGCACTGTTGCGCCTTCTGCGGTCACAGCCTGATAGCAAGGTGCTGAGGTACAGCTTGGCCGACTGGAGTTTGCGCTGCAACACATCATGCAACCCAGGTAACAAGGGAGGGAGCAGCGGGGCGAAGGGCAGGGGCGTGGGGTGGGGCTGGGAGTGGGGACAATGGATGAGGCACTTGTGAAGGTGCAGCTGAAGGTACCGCTACCTGCATGCTACCTGCCCTGCCCTGATGTGTTGCAGGCCCTTCTCGTCATCCCCGTTGGCACCATTACCTAAGGAGCAGGGTCCCAGCACCCCCGCACCCTTGCAGCAGGGGGTCAATACGCCGGCTGACAGCATGCCATCAGCCTCCATGCAACCACTATTCCAGCCCAGCAGCCCCAGCCCCAGCCCCAGCCCCAGCCCCAGCCCCAGCCCCAGCCCCAGCCCACCCGGCCCCCACCTCTCCCCTCATCCCAGCCCTCGCCACCACCTCAGCCCTCATCACAGCCCCCGCACCAGCCCCCACCCCAGCCCCCCCGGCTGCCTCAGCCCCAGACCCAACCCCTGCACCTGCCCCTGCCCCAGCTGCAGCCCTAGCCAAGTCCCCTGCCCTTGGCACGACCAAAACTTGGCCTGTCTGCAGGCCATTAGCCCTGCTGAACGGAGGTGGAGGCACGCTTATCACCCAGCACCATACAGTCCCTCAGAGAGAGGGGGGCTGCCAAAGCTGCAGCATGTTGCTGCCCCCCTCACTCCCCCTCCCCCTCCCCATTCCCCTCCAGCCTCCCCCCGCTCCAGCCTCCCCCCGCTCCAGCCTCCCCCCGCTCCAGCCCCAGCCCGCCCCCGCCAGCCCCCACTCCCGCAGCTGCCACCCGTGCTGCCACAGCGCAACACAGTGCACCACACACCGACAAGGGCAGGAGCAGGGAGAGGGGCAGGAGCAGGTCAGTGCAGGCTGCTCCCACCCATGATCCCGCCACGCATGCGGAGAACCAGCAGCCACAGCAGCAGGAGCCGTGTAAGCGGAGGAAGCGTGGATCAGCAGCAGGCCCCCGTGACAAGCACACTGAGCGCATGGGTCAGGAGGTGATGGAGGTGTTTGAGCGATGTGGCTCAGCAAACCAGCAGGCTCAGCTGTTGGACAGAGTGCTCACCAGCCCCCAGCTGCCGGTGGCTGTGCAACAAGCCATGCAGCAGTGTCCCACCACAAAACAGAGGGTGGCATGCTTACTGCTCGATAGAGTGCAGCTGCTCATGGACTCCGGCACGTGTGGCAAGAAGGGGGGCCAGCACACAGATGACGTGACAGCAAGGAGAGTTCTGGCACGCTTGGTGCCTCCAGAATTGCTAGAGCAGCAGTGCCTCACCCTTCTGTGCTCATTTGCACCAGACAGCGTGAAGCAGCTGTGCACCTTGGGCAAGAAGCTGAGCGTGAAAATGTTAAACGAGTATTGCAAGGCAGTGGGGTTATATGTGCCAGCCCACACCTTGCGTGCTGACCTACGGTACATGGTACTGGAGCATCTCAATGGGCAGGCAGAGTGAGCTGGCTGTGTAAGATGACGTTGAGAAAATTGGGCTCCATGCGTAAAGTGTACCGCAGTGTACCGCAGCGGAGAACTCTGCATCCCGCGTTGTGGGTGTTGTTAGGCAGCACTTGAAAGGCCCATCGCGCAGAGCGGAACCGTTCGCGTGCCTGGCAGACTGCCGGTCACCGTGGGTGCCAGCAGCTCGGGCGCGCAGACGCAAGCGCGACGCAAAGATAAGGCGTTCCGCGTTCAAATGACAACTCAACTCTCACCAGGCACGCCGCAAAGTCAAATGTCTCTTACGTGGTGCTTCAATGGGAGGGGTGACCTATCGCGCTCAGTGGCCCAGCGACATGGACGGGGATTTATTTTTTGAATTTCTGTCGGGCGCTGGACCCCCCCTGACATGTGTTCTAGTGCTAGTGCTAGTGCTGATGAGAGTGATGGTCCGGCTTGTGGCCTGTCCCTGCACCCGAACAGCGTGCAACTCGTGTCCGCCACCCCATGTCAAACTACCTTGAATTGGGCACTATTCCAGGCCGAATATCTGTCCAACCAGGACGTCGAATGATGAACTGTCAGTTTTGTGCGACTCCTTGTGTGGGTTCTTAAGGTGTCATAAGAACAGAAACTCTTGTCTTCATCTGTGGGCCGTCTGTGATGCTCCAAAGTAGACCCCCCTGCATCTTACACCCAACCATATCCATTGTCCGCCTCATATTCAGCCTCCAGCTCCTCAGTTCTCAGCTCTCTCAACACCAAACGACGCAAGTCCCGACGTCCATCTTGCCTCTTCCACCCCATGTGCATGCGATATCGTTCACAGTGTTTGTTGGTCAGTTTGCCAAAGCACACCTCATCATGCAGCAAATCGGAATGGTACAACATCAACAATGCATAACACTCTTCGTCCTCCCTCACCTCCTTCACAGTGTCTTGAAACATGGGCATGGGCTTTAGTGGGGTGGTGCTGTCAGGCTTCATGCACGGTAGGCATGGCACCCTCATGCACGTGCTACATGCACAAGCAGCCATGGCCCATTTAGGCTGCTCCCTGTCCGGTGTGAACACCATGCGGTGCATTGCCCTGCACCCCTTTACATCATCATGCATGCGCTCCACATCAGCCTCTGGCATACTGCATACTGTTCCTTGCCTAGCGTCGTCCAGCACCAGGTAGCGCCGACGCATGATGTGTCCACGTTGCCGGTGGCTGGCACTGGTGTCTGGCATGGCACAGCGAAATGCTTGTTAACCCAATCTGTCAGCACAGCAGCCCCACACACTTTCCCCACTAGTTCTGGATGGACTAACATCTGCTCCCTCCACTCCCTCTTAGCCACCCCACCCTCAGAGTCATGCGTGCTCTTGAAATGCGATGTGGCACTGCTGAGTAGGGCAGCCCAGGGATGCGCAATGCATGGGCCACACTATGATGCCCGCAATGCCGTTGACCTGCCGGGGCGTCGTTTGATGGCAAAAGTAACACTTTGGAGCAGGGGGCAAGGGAGCAGGCCGGGAAGCAGCGGGTGAGCTTAAGAGAGGGTCTCGATGCGTGCTGGGACGTTGCAACACTGCTGCGTGCTAACCTGAAAAGTTGGCATGTCCAATCGGGGTGCAAAATTCACGCCGCTCTGGGTCCAGGCTGCCTATAGCCGTCGCTAAATGTATGTGCGATGCTTCAGAACACGTCGCGTGTTGGGGGACAGCCACCCGGCAAAGCGCTGGGGCTGGCTGCACTCTAGTCAGGCCATAAGCAGCTCATCGCACGAATCGGCGGCCTCATCCGTGCAGAAATGAGTAAGATTTTATCTCTTGAGCCATGGGGGTGCAGCCAATGGCGGGGGTGACCAGAGGCAGCCCAGCCTGATCTCAGCCCAGCTAAAGTTGACGCAGTTGTGGCGGAGGTCAACCATGTCTGACCTTCATTGAAGTGAGTATATGTGCTTGTAAAACAGTGCAGGCCTACAAACAAGCCGCGTGCAAAAGAGGAGGCTAAAAAATCAACGGCAACCGCCTTTTCACCCCTCACTGCCCTCCCACCCCTTGCACCCCTATCCACCCCCTCCCACCCCCTCCCACTCTGCGGCAAAGAACAAAGGTTGGGCTGGACTGGGCTGGGCTGGCTGGGCTGTTTTCTGTTGGGGGCGCTTGAGTGTCAAAGCTGACTTAGGGTCAGTAGGGTTGCTTCCCTTCGACAGCCCAACAGCGGAATTACAATTGAAGTACAGTGTATATTGTCTGGGCGCTTGACGGGGGACGTGGGCCAGCCAGGGCGCTCGCTGCAACCTAAGCTCCCTCTGCCGCCGCTGCTCGGCCTGATGTTGCCGCCTCAGCTTCCGCTGCTGCCACCGGCCCAGCTCTTGCCACCGCTGCTGTTACCACAAACCAGTTGTGATGTCCCTGCCCTCGATTTGCACGTACCGCCTGCCTGCACGGCCAAGGCGGGAAGAGCCGGCCGCCCGGTGGAGCGGGCCAGCTCGCAGGGCCAGTACCAGCTGGTCACGCACCGCCGGACATTGAGCGCCGGCAACCCTGCACAGTGACGCAGAAAAGACGCAAAATGGTGCATAGCAGGGGCATTGCATAGTAGAGGCAATGCACAAAGCTGTCGAGGGTTGCGGGGAGGTCTTGTACTGCCCGAACTCGCTGCGCGTTCACGTCGCGGTCCAGTTCAGGGAAAGGCGTGGAACATACTGCCAAACAGCTAAACGTTGTTCTCAAGCCTACCTTTTGAGAAAGGTAGATGGCTGAGGACTGTAGCGAATCAAACCGCCAAAGATGAAATAGTGCAACTTACTTATTATCTTCCGCATTGACCCGGCAGCACGATTACGATGATGAGCACGCTACAAGCTGAGTCTGCGATGTCTCATGGAAAAGGCAGCAGCAGTGATGAGGGGCGCTCTCTTTGCGGTGCGGATTTGCTGGCAAGCGAGATTGTTGACGAGCTGAAGCTGGGGGAGATGAGCACTATCCCGTTTAGTGGGAGCTTCGCCAGCTCAGCCCTGTTTTACCAGCAGCTCTCTACGACGCCCTTGCGCAACACCTTCGAGCTTGAAACTGCGTTATCGTCGATGGACCTTAACGGCAGTCTGAACTTCTTACCCCTTCAAAGTGGCGAGTTCACGCCGGGCCAATTGTCTTCACAGAGCACTGGCAACCTACAGCCGCTTGAGTACCTGGACTACACGCAGAGCCGCCAGCGCTTGAGCCTAAGCCAATGGGAGCAGCAAGGGCTGTTTCCCTGTCGATCAGATTTGCAATTGGGCCAGCCCGCACCCCGCCTGGTGATGCCCACGAGACCGCCTCTCAGGGAACCAGCAAGAATCAGCAATGTTATCGACGCCACTCGGACCAGGCCTCAGTGTTGTGAACATGTCCGGGTGCAAAAGATATTGAGCACCGGAAGTGTGAGACATGTTTGACAGCACTCAGGGCTGCAGAGTGAGAGAGTGAGACTGTCCGTCTTAAGGCAGTTAGAGGGGCAGACCTCGGCACCCTAAGCTGAGTGCCGCGTCTGTCCCTACGCTCTCTACAGGTAGGCACTTAGCAGTGTGCTTAGTGCCGTCAGCAGTTAGTTATGTAAGAACCCTAAGCTGAGTGCCGCGTCTGTCCCTACGCTCTCTACAGGGTTATGGGCCCACACACGCAGACGCGTGAAAGGCATCAGTAAGTCGCCGGGAAGGGGTCGTGCGTTCGACAGTTAGTCGTTCGGCGATGGCGGCTTCGTCGATCGGGCCGGGAGCCCAAATCGACCTGCTCACTGACGACAACTATCAGTTCTGGCAGATCCGCGTCAAATACGCGCTCATCGAGCACAACCTATTTCAGATCGTCGACACAGGCATCACCCCCTTGCCCACTGCGCCTATCCAAGGCTCCTCGCAGGCTACGCAAGATGCCTATGCAGCAGCGCTTACTGTGCGCGACGCAGAGAACACCTCAGACGCAAAGGCCAAAGCCATGATACTACGCTACGTCAATCCTCAGCATTTCTTCGCCGTCGGCAATGCAGTCTCAGCCAAGGCCGCCTGGGACAATATCAAAGCTGAGTACACCCAGTCCTCCCTCGCGCACCAGACCCAGCTACAGCAGCAATTGTCCATGCTCAGATTGTACCCTGGTGAGACCATCTCCCAATTCTTCAGCCGACTGCTAATGCTGCAAGCCAACCTGCAAGCATGCAACTGCAATCCCTCTGACACCTCCATCGTGCTGTCAGTGCTGGCTGCCATGCCTGATGAGTTCAGACCAACCGTGGAACAGCTTCGCTATGATCAGTCCAGCGCAGCACTGCCCCTGAGCAAAGTCAAAACAGTCCTGCAATACCGGGAAGCAGACCTGCAGCTGGATCGGCAAAAGCAGCTTGACACCTCCTCCTCTTCCTCTCTCTGGGCCTCCTCCTCCTCATTCTCACCCAGGGGGGCTGGCTACTCAGGGGGGTCGGGATGGCGAGGCAGGGGGGGGGGCAGGGTGCCCCAGCCAGGCAGGAGCAGCAACGCAGCCATGCAGCGCAGCAGCTCTCCAGCTCACTCAGACCACAGCACCAGAGAAGAGAATCCACATGCTCACATGACCTGTCACTTCTGCAACAAAGAGGGACACATCATGGCTGAGTGTCGTGTTTTTGACAGGAGCCAGCGAGAGAGACTGAGGTCCATGCTGCTGTCTAACCCAGGCAGAGCTGACGACAGCCCAGCCAGGACCTCTGGTCACAGCCCAGGCAGGGCTGGCAGCCCAGGCAAGGGTAGGTCATACAGCCCTGCTGCTGGTAAAAGCAGCCTCAGCCCTAACAGAGCAAGGCTGTTCACCAGCCGTTATGGCCAGCCTGTCTCAGCTCAGAACCCCAAGCAGCACCTGATTGATGGCGACACTCACATGCCCTACTTCATTGACTCAGGAGCATCTAGGCACATCTGCACCAATGCCAGCAACCTCACCAGCTTTCGCTCCTACCCAGCTCCACAGCCTGTTTACCTGGCAGCAGCTGGCCATCAGCTAAATGCAGTTGGTGAGGGAGATGCCTGGCTCAAGACAGATCAGGGTATCTTGTGTCTTCAGCATGCATTGCTGGTCCCCTCTGCATCAGCTAACTTTGTCTCTGTTGCCCAAGCCACAGCTGCAGGCTACAAGTTTCTTTTTCAGATGGACAGCTGCCTGATGGAGGGCAGCTATCGTGGACACAGCCTGTGCATGCAAGTACCAAAGCAGAATGACAGCTATCCTTTCCCAGCTGCCTCTATCGTAATGGCTCCATCAGCACCCAACCAGCTATGCAGCAGCTTTATCTCAGCAACAGCTGCTAATCTCACTGCTGCTACCTCAGTGTCAGGCCTTGAGGAGACTACCTCTGAGCAGCAGCTGCTGGACTCAGCCAGCAGCGGCCACAGCAGGACTTCAGTTTCACCCAAGGTGTGGCATGAGAGACTTGGTCATGCATCATACTCTGTACTTGAACGCATGCAGCGAGAGCATATGGTTACCGGTGTTGACACTACAGCCTCACAGTTTCGGGCAGCAGGATCTGATCCAGCAGTGTGTGAGGGATGTGTTGTAGGTAAACAGCATAGACATGTACACTTCCCCCTGCCATCTCCCAATGCTCCAGCTGTGACAGCCGCACTTGGGCTAATTCACATGGATGTGTGTGGCCCATTCAGCTTGGCAGCCAGAGACGGCAGCCGCTACCTTGCTACTTTCCTGGATGAGTTCACCAAGTTTTCAGTTGTCATGCCTCTTCGCAGCAAGGACCAGGTGCCAAATTGCATTCTTACAGTAATCCAGCAGCTGGAAACGCAGTCTGGCAGCAAGTGCAAAGCTATTAGAACAGACAATGGCAGCGAGTATGTAAACAAGACAGTGCAAGCCTTCTGCAACAGCAAGGGTATCCTGCATCAGCATTCTGCTCCTTACAGCCCTGAGCAGAATGGAGCAGCTGAGAGACTGAACAGAACCATTGTTGAAAAGCTCCGCAGCATGCTACATGCAGCTCACCTGCCCATAGAGTTCTGGGCTTACGCAGCAAAAGCAGCTAACCATGTCAGATGTGTGCTGCCTGTGACAGGTCAGAGTCAGACTCCATGGCAGGCCTTCTTCGGTGTCAAGCCTGACGTGTCAGGACTCAGGATCTTTGGCAGCAAGGTCTGGGTACACATCCCACGCCATCAGCGCAGCAAGCTACAGCCAAAGGCAGCAGCAGGTGTCTTCATTGGCTACCAGCCAGGGTCTAAGGCCTACAAGGTGTTTCTGGATGGTAGAGAGCAGATGAGCAAGGATGTGATTTTTGATGAGCTAGCACCAGCCACTGATGAACTAACCAAAACCAGGAATGGCGGCCAAGCAGTCCTGCCTGACAGCGTGCTGCTTCGACCCTACCCACCCAGCCCACAGCCTGATCTGCAGCCAGCCAGACTCCCTAGTGAGGGGGACAGACGTCAGCAACAGCAGCAGCAGCAGCAGCAGCAGCAGACTGACACTAGCGACTCTGGCTCAGATGACAGTGGGAGTCAAGACAGAACCAGCAGCAGCAGCAGCAGCAGCAGCGACAGCAGCAGCGCACCTGGCTCCAGTGCACAACATCCTAGGTCCAGACCTATAGATTGGAGAGTCATACAGGATGACAGTGACAGCGGTCAGTCTGACGATGAAGACAGCAAGAGTCAGGTCAGACGCAATCTGTTTGGTGGCACTCACGATAAATAAGGCCGACGCGGGGGCCTTTTTTGCATCGGATGGACTTTCTGCTCCGATAGAACGATAGAGCGTTGAGTTTAAGGGGGACCTCGCTCTTGAATGAAGTCCTAACTCGCAGCGGTTGCGAAGATACATCGATCCGCGCGCGAGGTACCCCCCCCTTTTTGGGAATCTGTGCAGATGTCGGTTAAATGAGCATGTCATCTGTGCAGCTGCATGTCGATGCCTTTAGGAAAAGCGACATCTGTGCAGATGCCGGTTATTAAATCTGTGCAGATGCTAATAAAGGCAACATCTGTGCAGATGCCGGTTATTAAATCTGTGCAGATGCATAAAAAGGCGACATCTGTGCAGATGCCGGTTATAATTTAAGGACGACATCTGTGCAGATGCTAATAAAGGCAACATCTGTGCAGATGCCGGTTATTAAATCTGTGCAGATGCATAAAAAGGCGACATCTGTGCAGATGCCGGTTATAATTTAAGGACGACATCTGTGCAGATGCTAATAAAGGCAACATCTGTGCAGATGCCGGTTATTAAATCTGTGCAGATGCATAAAAAGGCGACATCTGTGCAGATGCCGGTTATAATTTAAGGACGACATCTGTGCAGATGCCGACAATGTCGACATCTGCACATATGCATCCCTCGACATCTGCACAGATGCCAAGTAGTGCAGCTGTGCACATGAAGAAAAGGCTTGCATAAAGGTTACGCAAAGGCACCGCGAAGAAAGCAAAGTCACCGCGAAGGAATGAAGACTCTTCATTATTCAACAATCTGTGTGATATCTGCATGAAGTTTTCGCAAAGGTGGCGCGAAGGAAGCCAAGGAACCGCGAAGGAGCCTAGATTTCCCCACATAGCAGCAATGAGCAGCCAGGAGCAGCCAACAAAAATCGTCGCCAAAAGGCTAGCTACGAGCCAGCCAGCCGCTTAGGCGACCAGATGCCATCAGGTTAAGCGATAGGATCAAGATATAGCGACAGAAAACGGAAGGAGGTGCAGCGATGCAGCGACACAGCGATGCAAAGATGCGGCAAATGCATGAGGTGCAACTAGGACACGTAGCCCGAAGCCTGTGAGACGGAGCGGAAGAGGAGTGGAGGAGCCCGGAGGCGGTCAGGAGCCATGCATGCGACGAAGCTGGGTGCACGTGAAACAAAGTTGGGTGCACCCACACAAACCCCACCCTAGCGAATGGTGAGTATTTTATCTTGCAGTCATGTGGCTCCAAGTACCTTGCCAGACTATTTGCCAACCACTGAATTGTTGCAGGTTCAATGGTCCCAACCTCCCCTTCCCTACACCTAGCCCAGCCCAGCCCAGCCCAGCCCAGCCCAGCCCAGCCCAGCCCAGCCCAGCCCAGCCCAGCCCAGCCCAGCCCAGCCCAGCCCAGCCCAGCCCAGCCCAGCCCAGCCCAGCCCAGCCCAGCCCAGCCCAGCCCAGCCCAGCCCAGCCCAGCCCAGCCCAGCCCAGCCCAGCCCAGCCCAGCCCAGCCCAGCCCAGCCCAGCCCAGCCCAGCCCAGCCCAGCCCAGCCCAGCCCAGCCCAGCCCAGCCCAGCCCAGCCCAGCCCAGCCCAGCCCAGCCCAGCCCAGCCCAGCCCAGCCCTCCCCTCCCTCCCCCACCACCACCTCCTTCATCACCCTACCACAAGAAGCAGGTGCATGGAGCGCAAGAGCAGCCAGGAGCTGCAGCCATGGAGGCGCTGCCAGGTAGGTATAGAAGTGGCGCTAGCAAAGAGTGAGTGGCCAGCCCTTGCACATGGGTGGTCGGATGCCCAGCCTAACCGCAAAGATGCCCATTGTTTACTGCAGGTCCCACGGTCAGCCCTTCCCTCCTCCCCCCTTCCTCCTTCCCCCTTCCCCCTCCCCTCCCCTGTCCCACCACCTCCAAGCCTGGCACCCCACCTACCTCCCGCCTTTCCCACCCCCCGCCCCACGACACACGCTGCAGCCCTCTCCCTACCCTACCCTTGGCGTAGCAGCCCTCTCCCTACCCTACCCTTGGCGTAGCAGCCCTCTCCCTACCCTACCCTTGGCGTAGCAGCCCTCTCCCTACCCTACCCTTGGCGTAGCAGCCCTCTCCCTACCCTACCCTTGGCGTAGCAGCCCTCTCCCTACCCTACCCTTGGCGTAGCAACCTGGAGCGGGCAACCTGGAGCGGGCAGCTTGGAGTAGCAGCCCACCCAGCCCACCCTGGCCATGCCATGCCCACACACCACAATGACCCTACCCATCCCTCTCAAAAGGGATAGCTGAGCGCTTGGGTGGTTGTCAGCCCGTGCTTGTTGTCCTCGTCATCTTGCCGCCTTGCTGCGATGTTGTTGTGTTGTCACCTTGTTGGGTTGTGGTGTGGTGTGGTGTGGTGTGGTGTGGTGTGGTGTGGTGTGGTGTGGTGTGGTGTGGTGTGGTGTGGTGTGGTGTGGTGTGGTGTGGTGTGGTGTGGTGTGGTGTGGTGTGGTGTGGTGTGGTGTGGTGTGGTGTGGTGTGGTGTGGTGAGGTGTGGTGAGGTGTGGTGAGGTGTGGTGAGGTGTGGTGAGGTGTGGTGAGGTGTGGTGAGGTGTGGTGATGTGTGGTGATGTGTGGTGATGTGTGGTGATGTGTGGTGATGTGTGGTGATGTGTGGTGATGGTGATGGTGATGCATGTTTAACCTGAGTGATGGTGATGGTGATGGTGATGGTGATGGTGGTGTGTGGTGTCACCTTCTTGTTGTGTCGTGTCGTTGCTACCTTGTCACATCGTAGGGAGGTGTTGCGGTCATTGGGTGCATCAATGCATGTGCTTAGCATAGCCATATAGAGGTGTTGTGGAGTGATGGTGCATCAAGACTTGTGCTTGCACGTCCCGTAGCGAGGTGTTGCGGGATGTTTGGGTGTCCACACATGTGTTTTGCGGGGATGTTGCGGGGTGTTGGGTCGTCAATACATGTGTTTTGCGGGGGTGTAGCGAGGTGTTGCGGGGTGTTTGAGCGTCAATACATGTGTTTTGCGGGGGTGTAGCAAGGTGTTGCGGGATGTTTGGGTGTCAATTAGGGTACGCCCATATAATTATAGTTGGCTCGGATTCCTATAAAAACTATAATTATAGGCTATAGGACTATAATTATAGCTTGGCTCAGTAGCTTAGCAGCCTAGTGCGAGAGGTTACGAGTTCGAACCCACGCAAGAGCATACTTTTCAGGCCAAGTCAGCCTAAACTACCAGCCTAAGCAACCATTGCAAGCTCGTACACAACACAAGAGAGTTCATGACGGTGTGACGTTAGGAGGCAGTCCATGTTAGCTAGGCCTACGCGAAGTTGTTGATGCGAACGTCCTTGGGGAGGGTGAGCGTGTCCGTCTCATCCCTGGAGTTTGCCTTCAAATACACAAGCTTCTCGGCCTGCTCCACGCTGAGCTTGCTGCGAAGTCCGTTGCGGTAGATGGAGGTCCACACTGACCAGTTGCGCTCAGCCGCTGCCGTAGATACGTGGACTGAAAGCAACCGAACGGCTGCTTTTGCCAAGATGGGAAACTGCAAGTTGACAATGGCAGAAGAATGGGGGGTTGGTAGCGGCAGGGGGCTAGGGAAGAAGGGATGAAGGGAAGGCAATCAGGAAGGAATATAGGTAATGAAGACACACCTGCTTAGCCGATGTGACAGACCAGAATGCCCGACGGTTGTCCAGGTCAGCAATGTACGTGACAGTGGGTTGGCCGGGCTCTGTGACAGTCCTGCTGGTACGGATGATAGAGTTTGCTTGTCTGACCATGGCTGGAGACCAAGGTGTGTTCTGAAAGCTGTCCAGCTCGCGTAGGGTAGCCTGATACGAAGCTCCAGCCAGCCGGGCCACCTCCGCAAGCATGGTGTGGTTGGTTGGCTGGCAGGCTTGCTGGCTCTCCATACATGCCTGTCTTCATGTCTTCAAACACGTCCGAGTTTGCACAAGAAGCTGCCACATGGACCCAATCACCGCTCTCCACCATCATACGGAAGGCGTCCTCGCTCCGCTCGATGTCCACGCAGATCTTGTACAAGATGGCAAAGCGTGTCGGGCAATGGCTGGCCACATGCCGGATGGCGTTGTACTTGGCATGTTGTGCCATGTGAAGAGCATGGTTGATCTTGCCGCCGTCGCTGAGCACCTTGGATATCCTTTGGACCTGCAGGTCATAAGCATGGGCGTTCATGCATTGGTGTTGACACTTGGAACGCTGCTGGATGGAGGTTTGCCTTTCACCTGTTTCAAGAATACTCCCACAGGCGTGTGTTTGCTAGCAGTGCTGCTCTCGTTGCTGAGGTCCTTGCAAATTAGATTCATGGAATGCACACAACATGTCATGCATATCCAGGTGGGATGTTGGAATGCCAGGTCGTTCAACGCCGCACGGTTCACAGATGGGCCGTCCATGATGACGCCAAGCAACTGCTCGGGATGGCCCTTGGTCACCTGCATGATAGCAATGGCAATACAATGGCATAGAGCATTATAGAGCTTTGTTGGCCCACCCCATATACATTTGCATAGAGCATGACTGAGCATTGGCAATCCATCTCACCTCATTTGCCATCCTATTATGCAAATCCACATAGAACTGCTTCGTCATGATGACGCCAAGCAACTGCTGGGAGGGGGTGGTCCTGGCTGGGAAGGGGTGGTCCTGGCTGGGAGGGGGTGGTCATGGCTGGGAGGGGGTGGGCATGGCTGGGAGGGGGTGGTCATGGCTGGGAGGGGGTGGGCATGGCTGGGAGGGGGTGGGCAAGGCTTCCACACCTGGAGCATCTCATCCAACTCAGCTCCCACGACTCGACACAGCTCTCCATACGCATCTCTTAGCCCTGTGGTTCTTGCTTGCTTAGCTGTAGGGCAGACCGCATCGAATGAGGCAAAGACCGCTCTAAGGAACGGGTTGTCAAGGCATGCGAAGGTGACACCCGCGCTTGCCACAAACATAACCATCTTTTTGGCCACGTCATGTTGCTCCATGGGTGCCCCCTTGCGCTTGGCTGCGGCACGACATGCATAGTTGCTTAACAGGAAAGGTTAGCTTTGGCTGGACATGCATAGTTTGGCTGAGGGTGCTTGCCTGAAGTGCCCTGGGTGGCTTTGGGGGTTGGCGGGCTGTGCGGACGAGCACGCATCGCACAGTGCTCGTCATGTTTGCATTGGGAGTCGGTGGGGTTGATGATGCCGAGCTCTTTGTTGCACAAGAGACATGCGATGACGACCAGCTTCTTTATTAGGCTGATTCGGACAACGTAGTTGGCCCGCACAGTGCAGCCTTTGAGCTGGTTGTACACCTGAGCGACGGTGCTTTTCTTTCCTCCAAAGGTTTGCGAGGTGGTATGGGCAAACTTGGGCAGACCATCCGACCCTAGCGCATTGGGGTCATCGGGGCTAGGCGCAGCCATTGCGCTGGTCGGCGGTGGAAGCGGGTGCAAGATTCGAGGACCTATAAAAACTATAAAAGTGCTCAAGCCATATAAAACTATAAATATAATTATAGTCGGGCCGGTCGCTCCCTAGTGTCAATGCATGTGTTTTGCGGGGGTGTAGCGAGGTGTTGCGGGGTGTTTGGTGGTCAATACATGTGTTTTGCGGGGATGTAGCAAGGTGTTGCGGGGTGTTTGGTGGTCAATACATGTGTTTTGCGGGGATGTTGCGGGATGTTTGGGTGTCAATACATGTGTTTTGCGGATGTAAGAGTCGATGAAATAGTCGACATCTGTGCAGATGAGCCACGACATCTGCACAGCCAAGCCGCGAATGTAAAAGTCGACATCTGTGCAGATGCTATAGACAACATCTGCACAGCCAAGGCTCGAATGTAATAGTCGACATCTGTGCAGATGTCGGTGTCAACATCTGCACAGCCAAGGCTCAGATGTAAAAGTCAACATCTGTGCAGCAATCAAGTCTCCTGGTAAGATTTATCCTGGGGCGAGCCAAACTAGAAAAATTGGTTTGAATATTTCCCCTCTGGCTTGGATAAATTGGCAGCACCCCCAACTGGCAGCACCCTGGGTTCCGCCACCGACTTCCACTTGCCATCATCGTATCGGCGTTGGCAGTGGCGTTGGCGACATCCCAAGCGACACCCCAGAAATGCGGCATCCCAAGCGATTGTGCCCAAACAGCTTTTACAAACTGCCTTTGGCGTTGATGATGGCGTCGGGTAGCAATCACTGTTACAATCTGCGCCGACGGTTGCACGCTGCGGGCGAGCAGTTGAAAACAGTAGCCTCCGGTTTTGAGGTAGTAGTCTTCAGCTCCACAGGCGCCTACCAGGCTGCCTGTCAGCTGACAATGGATGGCAGTAACCTCGCAGTTAATGTGCACAACTTTCCGGAGCGAGCAGCGAGGAGTCAGCTGTTGTGTGGTAGGTGAAGCGTGTCGTCAGCAGCCAGGAGGTGCAGCCAGGTGCCAGCAACCATAGTGAGGCTAGAGAACGCAAGCAACCAAGAGCCAAGGTGAGTGCAAATGAGTGGCCCCTAGTGCACAACCTAATTGCAAGGATGCCACCAGTTTGTTGCAGGTCTGACAGGTGCCACAGCGACATCCAAGATCAGCCAAGAGCAGCCAGGAGCAGCCAGGAGCAGCCGCTAGGAGCAGCAAGGAGCAGCCAGAAGCAACAGCCAAGAGCCTCCAGGAGCAGCAGCCAGGAGAAGCAGCCAGGAGGAGCAGCTAGGAGCAGCAGCTCGGAGGCGCTTGAAGCGGCAGCCCAGCCCAACTCCATGACATGCCCATGACATGTTATTTGTCCAGGTCCATTACATGTTGTTTGCGTGCAGATGCAGCATGGTGTGACTCCAGGCAGCAGGTGTGTGTCGCTAGCATGACATGTGTAGCATACTTGGTGATTGCAGGAACAACGACAGCGGCTTAGAGCAGCAGCCAACATTGATGTTGTGTTGTGTTGTTATGTTATTGTGTTGTCACCTTGTTGTGGTAGGTGAAGCACCCAGCCCAACCCAGCCCTACCCAACCCAGCCCAGCCCAGCCCTCCCAGCCCTACCCAATGCCTTGCAATGCCCCTCGCCGCCCCTGGCCAGCCCTACCCCACCCCCTCCCAGCCCTACCCAACCCCCTCCCAGCCCTGCCCCACCCCCTCCCAGCCCTACCCCACCCCCTCCCAGCCCTGCCCCACCCCCTCCCAGCCCTACCCCACCCCCTCCCAGCCCTGCCCCACCCCCTCCCAGCCCTACCCCACCCCCTCCCAGCCCTGCCCCACCCCTCCCAGCCCTACCCTACCCCCTCCCAGCCCTGCCCCACCCCATCCCAGCCCTGCCCCACCCCCTCCCAGCCCTACCCCACCCCCTTCCAGCCCTGCCCCACCCCCTCCCAGCCCTGCCCCCTCCCAGCCCTGCCCCACCCCTTCCCAGCCTTGCGCTGCCCCTGACCTGACGTGACCTGACCTGACCTGACCTGACCTGACCTGACCTGACCTGACCTGACCTACCCTACCCTACCCTACCCTACCCTACCCTACCCTACCCTACCCTACCCTACCCTACCCTACCCTACCCTGCCCTGCCTTGTCCTGCCTTGTCCTGCCCTGCCCTGCCTGTAGGTGTGTGGCAGTGCAGGCTGCAGGTAGCAGCAGACTGCAGGTGTGCTGCAATGCATGAGCAGCAGCAGTAGGCTGCAGTGCATGTGTTACAGTGCATGAGCAGCAGCAGCAGGCTGTAGTGCATGAGCAGCTGTGCAAGGACAGTAGCAACAGTGTATGGGCAGCAGCAGCAGGCTGTAGGTGTGCTGCAGTGCATGAGCAGCTGCAGCAGGTAGCAGTGCATGTGTTGCAGTGCATGAGCAGCAATAATAGCAAGGACAGCAACATGTAGGTGTGTAGCAGTGCAGGTTGCAGGTGTGTTGCAGTGCATGAGTAGCAACAGCAGGTTGCGGTGCATGTGCTGCAATGCATGAGCAGCTGCATCAGCATGTTGTAATGCAGCAGCAGTAGTGGATGGGCAGGCTGTAGGTGTGTAGCAGTGCAGGCTGCAGGTAGCAGCAGGCTGTAGGTGTGCTTCAGTGCATGAGCAGCAGCAGCTCCACCAGGCTTAAGTGCATGTGCTGCAGTGCATGAGCAGCAGCAGCAGCAACAGGCTGTTATGCATGACCAGAAGTGCAAGGACAACAACATGTGCGGTGTGTGTCTGGTTGCATGCAGACTCATTTTAAGGCATAGATTTGGTCTTGGTAACTCCATGCAAAAAAGGCATGTGTAGCCGCTAATGGACACCACATTGGTCGTGTAAGACCCCGGTGATGGGCAATTGCAACTCGAATATCAAGGTTTACAATAGACCTAGCGTACTTGACCGTGCCAGTTGCAGTGTCGATGTAATACCGTGTGGTGGCATGTAATACCATGTGGTGGCCGTGTGGAGTGGTGCGGATCACTGCCAGGCCTGCACTTGCTAAGCATGACCGTGATGCATACATGCAAAGGGGGTGTGTAGCAGGTGGCTACCACGTGTGCAGCATCAGCGCATCACCGCGTGGTGGTGGTGTCCATACAAGGGGCATGTGGCGCACCACACCCTAGCATGTGGCTGGATCTGGTGAGCATCCACTATAGGTACCATCCGTGGTCCAGCTAGCTGTGACACATTGGGTGTGGATCACTGCCAGGCCTGCACTTGCTAAGCATGACCGTGATGCATACATGCAAAGGGGGTGTGTAGCAGGTGGCTACCACGTTTGCGGTTTTAGGGCATCACCGCGTGGTGGTGTTGTCCATACAAGGGGCGTGGGTATCATGTGTGAAGAGGATACACGGCTAATGACCACCACCGTTTTCTTGATTACATCTTGACCATTCACATCTTGACCATTCACACGGAAGCTCAGGACAACCTTTGTAAAAGCTTTTGTACCATGCAACAATCTTTTTAGATGGGCTCGAAGCAGCTGCTGATTGCTAATACAAGATTGCACTGCCACACACCTACTGCCTGCTGCTGCTGTCCATGCCCTGCTCATGCACTACAGCCTGCTGCTCTTGCTGCTGCTCATGCACCGCAACACACCTACAACACACCTACCTGTTGTTGTTGCTGCTGCTCATGCACTACTACATGCACTGCAGCCTGCTGCTGCTGCTCATGCACTGCAGCACACCTGCAGCTACCTGCCCTGCCACACACCTACAGCCTGCTGCTGCTGCTGCCCATGCACTGCTGCTCATGCACTACAGCCTGTTGTTGTTGCTGCTCATGCACTACAGCACATGCACTACAGCACACCTGCAGTCTGCTGCTACCTGCAGCCTGCACTGCCACACACCTACATGCAGGGCAAGGCGGGACAGGGCAGGGCAAGGCAGGGCAGGGCAGGGTAGGGTAGGGTAGGGTAGGGTAGGGTAGGTCAGGTCCGGTCCGGTCCGGTCAGGTCAGGTCCGGTCAGGTCCGGTCAGGTCCGGTCAGGTCCGGTCAGGTCCGGTCAGGTCCGGTCAGGTCCGGTCAGGTCCGGTCAGGTCAGGTCAGGTCAGGTCAGGTCAGGGGCAGCGCAAGGCTGGGAAGGGGTGCGGCAGGGCTGGGAGGGGGCAGGGCTGGGAGGGGGTGGGGCAGGGCTGGGAGGGGGTGGGGCAGGGCTGGGAGGGGGTGGGGCAGGGCTGGGAGGGAGTGGGGCAGGGCTGGGAGGGGTGGGGCAGGGCTGGGAGGGGGTGGGGTAGGGCTGGGAGGGGTGGGGCAGGGCTGGGAGGGGGTGGGCTAGGGCTGGGAGGGGTGGGGCAGGGCTGGGAGGGGGTGGGGTTGGGCTGGGAGGGGTGGGGCAGGGCTGGGAGGGGGTGGGGTAGGGCTGGGAGGGGGTGGGGCAGGGCTGGGAGGGGGTTGGGTAGGGCTGGGAGGGGGTGGGGTAGGGCTGGCCAGGGGCGGCGAGGGGCATTGCAAGGCATTGGGTAGGGCTGGGAGGGCTGGGCTGGGCTGGGTTGGGTAGGGCTGGGTTGGGCTGGGTGCTTCACCTACCACAACAAGGTGACAACACAATAACATAACAACACAACACAACATCAATGTTGGCTGCTGCTCTAAGCCGCTGTCGTTGTTCCTGCAATCACCAAGTATGCTACACATGTCATGCTAGCGACACACACCTGCTGCCTGGAGTCACACCATGCTGCATCTGCACGCAAACAACATGTAATGGACCTGGACAAATAACATGTCATGGGCATGTCATGGAGTTGGGCTGGGCTGCCGCTTCAAGCGCCTCCGAGCTGCTGCTCCTAGCTGCTCCTCCTGGCTGCTTCTCCTGGCTGCTGCTCCTGGAGGCTCTTGGCTGTTGCTTCTGGCTGCTCCTTGCTGCTCCTAGCGGCTGCTCCTGGCTGCTCCTGGCTGCTCTTGGCTGATCTTGGATGTCGCTGTGGCACCTGTCAGACCTGCAACAAACAGGTGGCATCCTTGCAATTAGGTTGTGCACTAGGGGCCACTCATTTGCACTCACCTTGGCTCTTGGTTGCTTGCGTTCTCTAGCCTCACTATGGTTGCTGGCACCTGGCTGCACCTCCTGGCTGCTGACGACACGCTTCACCTACCACACAACAGCTGACTCCTCGCTGCTCGCTCCGGAAAGTTGTGCACATTAACTGCGAGGTTACTGCCATCCATTGTCAGCTGACAGGCAGCCTGGTAGGCGCCTGTGGAGCTGAAGACTACTACCTCAAAACCGGAGGCTACTGTTTTCAACTGCTCGCCCGCAGCGTGCAACCGTCGGCGCAGATTGTAACAGTGATTGCTGCCCGACGCCATCATCAACGCCAAAGGCAGTTTGTAAAAGCTGTTTGGGCACAATCGCTTGGGATGCCGCATTTCTGGGGTGTCGCTTGGGATGTCGCCAACGCCACTGCCAACGCCGATGCGATGATGGCAAGTGGAAGTCGGTGGCGGAACCCAGGGTGCTGCCAGTTGGGGGTGCTGCCAATTTATCCAAGCCAGAGGGGAAATATTCAAACCAATTTTTCTAGTTTGGCTCGCCCCAGGATAAATCTTACCAGGAGACTTGATTGTGTGCAGATGTCGTCGTCAGCAGCTGCACAGATGTTGGTCGCGGTATACGACATCTGTGCAGATGTTGACTTTTCGCAGCTGCACAGATGTTGACATCGCCTGCATCTGTGCAGATGTCGACTATCAGCAGCTGTGCAGATTAAGGATAACCAACATCTGCACAGATTGCATGGGACAGAAAATCGCGGCCAAATTACGTCGCAACGGATGCACGGAGTTACATAAGACTTGTACCGTTCGAACGGCCTTCTACTCCTCTTTCCAATGAGCTATGGTCGGTCCAATCGCGACCGGTCCTTGTTTATCGTGAGTGGGATCAGCCAGCAGCAGAGGCAGCGGCATTCTTGCACAACCCAGCCACTCAACAGTTGTCAGCAGTCAGCCTTCTGGCATAGGCAGGTACATACTTCAGCCTGCACCTGCTCCCCTGCCTGCACCTGCTCCCCTGCCTGCACCTGCTCCCCTGCCTGCACCTGCTCCCTCTGCACCACATGCTCCCCCTACTGCCCCCGCACCACGTCGCAACCCACCAAGGGAACGACAACCACCTCACCGGCTCAGGCACTTGTCTCTGCATGCCACATCCACGTCTTCCTCCCATGACAATGACTCTCCATCAGTCAGTGAGGCTTTGTCAGGGCCACAGGCTGACATGTGGCGTGAGGCCATGCGCTCTGAGCTTGAGTCACTGCATGCTAACCAGACATGGTGTTTGACTGAGAGGCCCAGTGGTGCACGTGTCTTGCCCACTAAGTGGGTACTAAAGATTAAGCGTGATGCTGCAGGCAACATTGAGCGATTCAAGGCCCGACTGGTAGCCAAAGGCTTTCTGCAAGTGTCAGGTGTGGATGTCGGTGATGTGTATGCACCTGTCAGCAAGCACACCACACTGCGCACAGTCCTAGCCAAAGCGGCAGCCGAGAACATGGAGATTCATCAGCTTGACTTTGAGACAGCCTTTTTGAATGGCAAGCTTGAAGAGCATGAGGTCATCTATGTGCAGCAGCCAGAGGGATTTGAGGAGGGCAGCAGTAACACAGTGTGTCGCCTGCAAAAGGCTCTGTATGGTCTGAGGCAGGCACCCAGGGCATGGCATGCACGCCTCTGTGAGGAGTTACTTGCCATAGGGTTCAAGGCTTCTCAGGCAGATCCTGCTTTGTTCACCCTGCAGTTGCCATCAGGCCCAGTCTACCTCCTGGTCTATGTGGATGACTGTCTGCTGTGTACTCAGCAGGGGGACACTGCAGGCCTGGCACATGTCAAGCAGCAACTCGCCTCTGTCTTCAACATCAAAGACATGGGCGAAACCAGGTGGTTCCTGGGCATGCAAATCACCAGGAACAGGGCAGAGGGCACTATCATGCTTGACCAGCGACAATTCATCAATGAGTTGGTCACCACACATAGCATGTCGTCATCACACAGCAAGGCAGTGCCCATGGCACCAGCCATTAAGCTAGTCAGGGAGGGAGACCCACTTGACACCTCAGTGCACCATTACAGCGCCTTGGTAGGTAGCCTGCTGTACCTCACATGTTGCACACGCCCAGACATTGCTTTTGCAGTGGGTGCTCTGGCAAGGCACATGTCGTCACCCACCAAGCAGCACTGGGCAGCCGCATGCAATGTGTTGAGCTACCTGAAGGGCACATGTGACCATGGACTGCTGTTTGGGGGTGTCACAGGACTACTGGGCTTCTCTGACTCAGACTATGCTGGTGACAAAGACACCGCCAGAAGCACTACAGGATACTTGTTTACTCTCAATGGCGGTGCAATCAGCTGGTCCAGCCGCCTGCAACCCACAGTGGCACTATCAACAGCTGAAGCCGAATACATGGCAGCATCTAATGCAGCTAAAGAGGCCTTGTGGCTCAGGAAGCTGATGAGGGATCTGCAGCTAGACGCCAGCTGTGTCACCATAGGGTGTGACAACCAGGCAGCTCTGCAGCTTCTTCACAATCCCATGGCCACTTCACGAGCAAAGCATATTGATGTGCATCACCATTTTGTTAGGGAACGCATTACCAGGGGGGAGGTTGCTTTCTACTACTGTCACACAAGCAGCATGATGGCAGACCTCCTCACCAATAGGGCGTTCCCGGCCAGGTATTAATAATACCCAGGTATTAATACCCTGAGGAATTCGAACGAGGTATTAATACCTCACCGGCCCACCGGCGGCACCCATCAGCGCCACTAGCGCTATGGCTAACCCTGTTATTCCTACACCCGACACCCAAGACCCACATCCTCAAGCCGAAGCCGAAGGCTGGACACAAAAGTACAAGCATAGCACGGTCTCCGTGCTTGACCTCTACAACCAGCTCAAGCAGAGCAATGCCTTGCGCGACACTTACCGGCTAAAGCTTGATGTAACACGTATGCCTCCTGTGCGGCGCGAATTTGGCGTGCTGCAACCTGAGCCACGCGCAGTCTCAGCACGACAAGCATTGCAAGCAGCGCCCAGCCGCCGAGCAACCACCACCACTTCCCAATCCAACAGGTCATTATCTCTCCTATCCCTATACATTACGGGAGAATAATTAATTGTTATATTGTCGTAATTGTAGATTTATACGGATATGTTGACCAGACTCGGGCATTACCAGTCAGCACAACAATTACAAACAATGTCGGCAGGCAAGGTTTTTGCTTAAGCTAGTGCTCTACAGCCCGCAATGTAAAAAAAGGAACCCTAGATAGCGGCAGCAGCTGCCAGAAGCTTCATCTTCAGAGCCTTGCCAGCTGCTTCGTGGGCGTGGAAGTCATGCAGGCGTTGCGCTGCTTGCGGATCAATCCATGGTGCATTGGGGATGCACGGCCAGGGAGCAGCAAGGGGATGAGCCGGCAAGATGCTGGGTGTCGCATAAGGGTTCAAAGGCTGCCAGTAGCCATAGCCCGGAGGTGCAGCAACATGCTGCCCGCTTGCCACGCCGCCCGGTTGGGCAGACCCGGGCTGCCAAGGGTGGGCAGGGTGGCTGCTTGCATGCCAGCTGCTAGAGGGGGCACCGCCGCCGGGCCAGCTGCCAGGGGCACCGCCGCCGGGCCAGCTGCTAGAGGGGGCACCGCCGCCAGGCCAGCTGCCAGGGGCACCGCCGCCAGGCCAGCTGCCAGGGGACACCGCCGCCGGGCCAGCTGCCAAGGGCACCGCCACCGGGCCAGCTGCCAGGGACACCGCCGCCAAAGGCACCACCACCGGGCCAGATGCTTGAAGGACCGCCTCCAGGGAAGCTGTTGACCGGAGGTGCGGATTCTGGTCGAGGGGTAGGCATTGCCGCTGCAGGGTGGCAACTAGGTGCGGGGCTTGGGGGGGGGGGCCATCCAGCCATTAGCAGCTGCCAGTTCTTGCCAGCTGGGCATGCTAGCTGGGGTGACAGGCGGTGGGGAGGTGATAGGTGGCGTGGGGAGGGAGGTGGCCGCGGAAGGGCCGCTGCAGCTGGACGGCGGCTCTGGCACAATGACGGTGGGCTCTGGCAAGGATGTCAAAGAGGCCAAGCTGGGTGTGGTGCGAAGCGCGGCCGCCACCATGGGAGCGTTGATGGCGTTGCTAAGCTTCTGCCGGGCCTCCTTGTCGGCATGAAGGTACACAGCGACGCTGTCAGGGTGTTTCCACCCTCCCTCCCTCTGCACAAGGGGAAGGGGAGCGCCAGATGCTAGGGCAGCCGTGGCGGCAGAGCGCTTGCCGCCGTGGAGAGTGGAGTTGGGGAACATAGTCTTCCAGTGTTGCCGCACAGAGCTGATGCCCACAGCCTGGCTGCCATACCACACCCCAGACTCCTTGTTGGCTGATGGCAAGGGCTTGAGCAACAGACGCTGGTGCTGGGGGTCAGTCTTCGGGTGCTTGGAAAGCAGCAGGTCCAGGGCTGCGACATTGCAGATCTTGGCCTTCTCGTACTTGTCCAGCCCAACAGGCAGCGATGAGTGGCCCCGTATCATCTTCTGTGGCGGCTCACGGCCCAGGTCAGCCAAGCCACCCTGCCAGTTCTTGCATGCAACATCCTTGATCTTGAAGGCATCCACATCACACTCAGATCCTACACATGCCACATGCATGCACAATAGGGATTAGTTACATCACTCATATCAGCCATAACACATGACATGGAGCAGCAGATGTAGATGATGCATGCATGGCTGCCACACAATTACCTGGGTAGATGCGCACAAGGTGATGGAGCTCGAGGTTGACCAACTCGTCACCACGGAGGAAAGCACTGGTAGTCAGGGCATATATGACGCGGTTTTGCAGGCCCCTGGGATTCCCCGGCTCCATGTGTGGGGCTGCCTTCACAAGGTCGTCCTCAGTGACAATGCCTGCCCGTTTGCGCGTGTGGGTAACCTGCAAGCACAAACCATTGGAAGCCATGTTTGTCCTTTCTATGTCAGGTTGCGTGCTTGGCTGCTACACATCTTGATAACCTCACCTCTCCCGCCTTGAAGGCATTCTTGTCATGGCCATCAATGACCTTCCACAGCAGTGCAAATCTCCCAGTGAAATCCAGAAGATCATCAGGCTTCATGACTGGCGCCATGTCGTTTAGCGCAGTCCGGACAGCACGGTGCTCCTCACGCAGAATCCGTGCAAAGGATGACATACGCTGACGCAGAGAATCTGCACTGCACTTGCCCCCATCATAGGCTTTGCGATAGCCTGCAGCAACGCACACACGGCAGAGCTATGGGCATTGCTTGGCTGCTGTAGTGGCTGTTGCTGTGCTGATTGATGCTTCAGGTGATGTCAATATGAGGATATCAAAACTCACCGATGGCCAGAGTGCATAGCACCATGCATAGGAGCTTGGGGTCGTTCATGTAGCAATTGTAGAAATGGCTGCACCGCTTCTCAAAAGAATCAGGCCGAGTGCGGAAGAACAACCTCAGTGCACCCAGTGCCTCTGGTTTGGCTTGTTCACCACCTGAAGTATGAGGGTTGCAAAGCTGGGCATAGCAATGCAGGGCATGACACGGCAGGCCAGTGAGGAACATGAGGGCTTACCGGGGAGTTTACCACTGTCTAGAACAGACTCCAACATGCTGTAGCTGGTGTTCAGCTGAGACTTATTCTTGATCATAGTTGCCGGTGCTGCCTTGCTGCGGATTGCCAGGTCCACAATGTCCGGGTCTTTTAGAAACCTCTCAAGGACCTGCTCAGTGTCCTCGTTTGCAACATGCTCCGTTTGCTGCTCGGCAGCCGCTGCGGGGCGGTGCAACACAATGGTTACGGTCCAAGATATGACAGCTGCGAGGGACGACGATAAGATAGTTGCAATGCAACCTTGGACTCACTTGCTTTGCCAGACAGGCGACCAGAGCGCCGAGGCTCCGTTGCCGCATCTGCAATGGCCGTTTTTGGCGGCGCAGCCACGCGATCTGCATCAGCCAAGCGAGTTCCTGCGACAGCTGCAACGGCGGTGTTAGGCTGCCCAGCCACTTTGTTCTCCGGGGACCCTGTTGCGCAACAGACGTGGTGTTATAAGTCAAATGATGCAAGTCAACGCTAAAGTCCGTCAACGCGTCTCACCGTCAAGCCTCGTAGCTGCCAAACGTGCTGTTGCGACCTCTAGCGGAGGCGGAAGAAGGTTATATGTTGGTATCTCGAAGTCGTTATCACTGCCGCACTGGTCATCGTCGTCGCCAATGCTGCCGCTGCTGACGGTGTAGGTGCTGTCGGGCATTTTAGCTGTTGGGCAGGCTGGTATGGGTGAGGCTGCGGCTGGAAGTTTGTCCTAGAGTAAAGAGTGAAGAGGGGGTGACTTGCAAACAATTACAGGAAAAGTGCACGACTTGCACACATTTACGGGAAAAGTGCAGACATTTACAGAAAAAGTGCACGACTTGCACACATTTACGGGGAAAGCGCAGACATTTACAGCAAAAGTGCACAACCACCAAGAAAGAGCGTGGTTTGCGCACTGGTTCTGCGGTCGTCTCCGACGCGTGGAGCACAGCCGCAATAGCAGCGAGGCTCCAAAACGTGTGCCCGTAATGTATAGGGATATCGCATAATGTCTCGGCCAGCGCTGTTCACGTCCAAATAACAGTCTCGGCCAGGTCTCAAGCTGCGTAAACGTCTCGGCTACGCCTCGACGTTTACTGCAACTTTCGACCCAGCCTCGACCGTTATTTTCCCGTAACAGCTCGGCCTCCGACATTATACTATACATCTTCCTTCTGTATGTGTATCAATCAGCCTTACAAGCTGCTCTTTGTATCTGCTCTATCTGACACTCATGTAGCACATGGTTGTAAGACATGGTTGTCTTGCCTTCCTCATAGGCAAGCAGGTACATCCAGATGACCAACAAGTCTCTGACAAGTATGTGGCGTTGTTCGTGGCCACCACGGGGACACCACATGCCGCCCTCAAGAACAAGTTCCTAAAGAAGGCCTTTCGTGCCCTTGGTGCCACCTGCCCCAGCCCAAAGCGTGTCAAGACTCTCATTCAAGATGTCTATCTGGAGACACGGCGCACCGTGGAGGCTGACTTGTCATCCTTGTTTGAGGTATGCATACTAAATGCATACTAATCTTACTCCACCACCTCTCAATCCGAACACATGTGTGATAGCCTTGCGTGGCGATTGCTAATCACATGTGTGTGTGTGCATTGATTGATACGCAGGCGGGCATGGCGGTCATGATGTGCACGGACGGTTGGCGTCATAGACATGCAGCTCAAGGCCACCCCCTCCTCAACCTTGTGTTGTTGAAGCCAAGCAGCCCAGCCCAGCCCAGCCCAGCCCAGCCCAGCCGAGCCCAGCCCATGTATGTATGATGTATGATGTGCAGCCCATGTATGTATGATGTATGATGTGCAGCATCATGGTGGAGGAGGCTGGATGCCGTCATCCGCCTAATGAGACCCAAAAGCAACGCCATCCACCGGCTTGAGGGTGATAAACCCTACCTTAGCCAGGTAAGAGTTACCAAGTAGTGTAGGTACACAACCCCTAGTGGGAGCACACAACAACATCAACACGTTGCATCTCTGTTGCATGACAAGGACCTTTAAATCCTTCCTTTCATTTCAGGTCTTGAAGATCTGGGATGACCTTGTCGCACACGCCCAGAACTGGGTATCAGAACTAGGACACCCGGGCGGTCTTGACAAGGTGGATTCAAGCTTTGTGCGTGGGGTGTTGAGGATCTTCAAGGACCGTGCACTGAAGCATTGTCAGCCCGTGATGGCTGCTGCAAGGTAACCCTAACCTCGTCATAATTGTGGTGTGCTTTGGTGTCAGGCTGCAAGGGAGTGTTGCTGAGCTAGGTAGTAGAGAGAGTTGCCCTGCCCTGCCCAGCACCACACCTGCCCACCCCGCCTTGCCCACGGCCCCACACCCCCTACCCCACCCACACGCATACCAGCCCTGCCCTCCCCGGTCTTGCCACACTGCTCATCCACACTCCTGCTCACACCTTGCAGGTTACTGGACCCCATCAACTTCTTTGACATGGGTGAACATGCTCAGCCCGTCCCTCCCTTCGACAGCCTCAGTGAGCAGCAGCAAGCAGACCTAGCACCGACAGTGTCGCGCCTAGCGGGTGCTTCGCTTGGTGCAGCCCTCCGGGAGCTTAATGCTTTTGAGAATGCCGACTGGAACCCGGCCATGAAGAGGAGGGCCCAATCAATGCTTCAAATGCAGACACTCCAACAGCCAACACAGCCAGGACAGCCCTCCTTCACTCCTATTGCCTCCATTGAGGCTCGCCGGGCGTTCTGGAAGCTCCAAGCAGCCCCACAGTTCCCAATCTTGGCCAAGGCTGCGCAACGGTTGTTGTCAGCGCATGCTTCCACAGCAGCTGCAGAGCGCAACTGGTCGGTTTTGGGGCCACACCTATCACAATGCTCTACGCAACAACTTGAGCGTGGAGGTCGCAAAGCGTGAAGTGTACCTAAAAGCCAACGTGCCAACAACCGATAGCGATGATGAGGCGCCGGCCGTCCAAGACACCCTGATTGACATCATGAAGTGAGCATCAACTACTGGCTGGGCTTGGCTGTGTGGCTTAGTGGAAACGGTTGTGCAGATAGAGATAGCGCAAGCAAAGTGTCATATTTTGACATGATACTTGGCACATAGCATTCTCTAGGGAGTGTAAAAAGTGTGGTGTAACCCTGACTGAGTAAACTGAGTAAATGGACAGTTTTTAGTAATGACTGGACAGTTTTTAGTAATGATTGGACAGTTTTCAGTATTGATTGAACAGTTTTCAATACTGACTGGTCAGTTTTCAGTACTGGCTAGACATTGTCAGTACTGAATGGACATTATTCAGCACTGACTGGACCATATTCAGTACTGGCTGATCAATTTTCAGTACTGACTGGAACATTGTTCAGTCCGAAGGTGAGCATACCACAACCCTGACAGGACTCGATCTAGGGACCTTTCGCATAAGTGCCACTTCCAGGTATTAATACCTCTAGTACCGGTATTAATACCCGTAGTACCCAAAACATCAGGCAGGTATTAGTTCCGTTTTCATGCGTTATAATAGTTAATAGCCTGCTTTTTAAGAGACTTAGTTCCCTATTATGCTCTTAAAAACGCGGGACGCGGACCATTTTAGAAAAGTGCATAGCTGGTTCAAACTGGCTACCGTTGCAAGTCGCGTATGGTGCTACCACGCCCCGCCCTTCGCTCCAAAACAAAGTGTTGCTCCAGAAGTGCGGCTTCGCCGCACAGAATGTAGCCACAACGCACCTAAAACGGAACTAAATTAGATAGTGGAAGCGCCCGGGGCGTTTTAGGCCCCCAAAAACACTCGGCCTCGGCTCTGGAGCGTAACAGCTCTCGACCTCAGCCAGCAGCCGCGTCGCTACGCTCCGCGGCTGCTGGCTTCGGTCTCGAGCTGTTACGCTCCAGCGCCTCGGCCTCGCGTGTTTAGGGCGCCTAAAACTACCGGCGCTTCCACTATCTACTACTTAATACCCGGCACGCCCTACTCACCAAGCCTCTCGCAGCTGTCAAGTTTGATTGGGGCAAGCAAGGGTGTGGGGTGTACAGCTCAGCTTAAGCTAGGCACAGGCACACATGCCTGAAACAGCCTAGTGTATCCAGCCTGTTTGTGTTTCAGGACTGGAAGCTTGGTGAAGCACAGGTTTGCATACCTGAGACAGCTTTTCTGCAGTTGTTTGATGCATTTGTTTTGATATAGCAGTTGTGCAGACTCTTGGCCTAAGTACTGAGTGGGAGTGTTGTGAACATGTCCGGGTGCAAAAGATATTGAGCACCGGAAGTGTGAGACATGTTTGACAGCACTCAGGGCTGCAGAGTGAGAGAGTGAGACTGTCCGTCTTAAGGCAGTTAGAGGGGCAGACCTCGGCACCCTAAGCTGAGTGCCGCGTCTGTCCCTACGCTCTCTACAGGTAGGCACTTAGCAGTGTGCTTAGTGCCGTCAGCAGTTAGTTATGTAAGAACCCTAAGCTGAGTGCCGCGTCTGTCCCTACGCTCTCTACACTCAGGCCCAGGGTGTGACGGGCCGAGTGAGGGGCCTGAAGCTCGGACCTGGCTCGGGGCCCCGTCGCTGGCTCGCTCCTGGCCCCCGTTGCTCCCCGTTGCTTTCTGCCTGCTCCTCGACCAAGCGCCCGCGACCTCGACTTGACAGCTGACTGGACCGGATTGGACTTGAAAGCTCAGCTGCGCATAGCTCAGCTGCGCCCAATTCTTACACTAATACTTGTGAAGCGGGAAAGCACAGTCAGGAAAGCTGCAGAAAACTCCGGAGCTAAGAGACACAGAGCATTGTCAGACCGCTTACAAGGCTTTCTACGCAAACCGAAAGCACGGACTAGCGCGTCGAACAGTGCGAAGCAGTCAAATGCGAGTCAAATGCAGGCAAACTTAGATAAACGTGGGCTGACGAATGCCATAGCTGATAGCTGGCAGGAATCCGGCGGGCTGGCTGGGAGCAGTGGGTAGCGAGCTCACAACAGGTTGCGGTTGCCGCACAGCGCCCTTCACCCGTGTTCCTTTGCGCACCCTTCCCAGTTGCACGTTGAGGAGACGCGCGGCCTGATTGAACACGTCTTGATGCTCGAAGGACCCCCACATGTCCATGTGGCGGAGCCCTGGCGGTTTGGCCTTGTTGCACGCCGCTGACATGCAGACAAAGAGGCTGCAGCCATTGAGGAGGCCTGACGTACCTCCCTTGGCTACTGGCATCCCCAAGAAAGCATTAACAACCCCCTCTGTTGTAGTGGGAAGATATGTTAATGTGGGCTGCTGACTCCTCCTTGGTGCCTCAGTAGGGGAGGTGGACGGGCTTGGCCCCTTTGCTGCTGCTGCTAGGGCGGCTGCTAGAGCACTAACTGATATCCCCCGGCTTGTTGCAGCTAGGACCTTGGCCAAAGCTGAGAATACCTGCTGCTGAGACCCTTTAGGGGGGGTACAAATCTGCAAGTGTTGCTGACATGCTCCCTGGCCTGCAGCTGCAGCCTGCTGGTGCTGCTGGCCTGCTGCTGCAATCCCCAGGTGCTGCTGGCCTGCAGCTGCAGCCTGCTGGTGCTGCTGGCCTGCAGCTGCAGCCTCCAGGTGCTGCTGGCCTGCTGCTGCAATCCCAAGGTGCTGCTGGCCTGCAGCTTCAGCCTCCAGGTGCTGCTGGCCTGCAGCTGCAGCCTCCAGGTGCTGCTGGCCTGCAGCTGCAGCCTGCTGGTGCTGCTGGCCTACAGCTGCAGCCTCCAGGTGCTGCTGGCCTGCTGCTGCAGCCTGCTGATGCTGCTGGCCTGCAGCTGCAGCCTGCTGGTGCTGCTGGCCTGCAGCTGCAGCGTGCTGGTGCTGCTGGCCTGCAGCTGCAGCCTCCAGGTGCTGCTGGCCTGCAGCTGCAGCCTCCAGGTGCTGCTGGCCTGCTGCTGCAGCCTGCTGGTGCTGCTGGCCTGCAGCTGCAGCCTCCAGGTGCTGCTGGCCTGCAGCTGCAGCCTGCTGGTGCTGCTGGCCTGCAGCTGCAGCCTCCAAGTGCTGCTGGCCTGCTGCTGCTGGGTTTTTCTCACGTTGCAGCCATCTTAAAAGGCCACTCCAAGCTTTGATATCACTCCTACAAATTAGTCCCTGCGTTTTTCCCTGCGCTTTTGTCAACCTTGTCCAAATGGACTGAAACTTAGCCAGTTGGTAGCTTGTGATGTAAGGATTCCATCCCAAAAGAAATCAGGTCAAAAAAATCAAAGGCTAAGGCTCGGCGGCCCGTGGCGTTCACGCAGGGACGGATGCAGGGATTGAGGGGGGGGCGCAGGGACAAACGCAGGGATGGAAGGGGGGGTGCAGGGACGAACGAAGGGATGAGCGCAGGGATGAGCGCAGGGATTATGGGCGCAGGGATGAGCGCAGAGATTAACGCAGGGACGAGCGCAGGGATTTTGGGCGCAGGGATGAGCGCAGGGATAAACGCAGGGACGAGCGCAGGGATGAACGCAGGGACCAGCGCAGGGATTATGGGCGCAGGGACGAGCGCAGGGATTAACGCAGGGACGAGCGCAGGGATTATGGGCGCAGGGACGAGCGCAGGGATGAGCGCAGGGATTATCGCAGGGATTAACGCAGGGATTAACGCAGGGATTATCGCAGGGATTAACGCAGGGATTAGCGCAGGGATTAACGCAGGGATTATCGCAGGGATTAACGCAGGAATTAACGCAGGGATTAACGCAGGGACGGACGCAGGGCTCGAGTGCAGGGACGGACGCAGGGCTCGAGTGCAGGGACGGACGCAGGGACGGATGCAGGGGCAGACGCAGGGATTGTAGGAACGTGCATGATGCTTACAGCAGTGTCTAACACAAGCACAAATTACCTTCTCCGTGTTTGCTACATCCAACTACATACATCACATCCATCTACTGCGATCATTTAGGCTGGAGTCTGGCTGCTGCATGTCAGTTGGCTCCTGCCTGTAAGCTGGCTGCCACCAAGCTGCTACGGCCTCTTGGCTGCTGATCCTGGCTTGCACCACTGCTCCATGGCCACACCACTGCCAAGAGGCTCCTGCACCCCTGCACAACAACAACATGCACACAAGGGGACATGTGCACAAGAGCTGTCACCTTACTGATGAAGGACGCACCCACGACGTTCATCTGCAATCAGGCAGGCAACACAGATGTGGTGGAACGTGACGCTATATAGATGAAGCGCGACTGGTGCTGCGTGACTGCTACCACGGAAACGGCGGCTGCACCGCACTGCGACATCGCACCTGGCATAGTGTACGAGTGCAGTCCGGATCCAACAAGCCTGCGAGCGTGCAAGCCGGCAAACCTGCAAGCCACGAGGCGGCAAGACACATCGCACATCGCTCAATTGCCAGCCGAAGGCACCTACCACCACTAGCGTGCAACAAGCCCTCCTCTGTGGCAGCCACCAGCCAGGCCTTGCCAGTTTCTCGTCGCCTGATCCCGCTTGGGGAAGCAATATGTGTGCTGCCTTGTATCCTAAGGGATGAACGATGCCGCCGTTAGAACTGCTCTACAACACGCAAACTTCGTCACTCGCAAGCTTCGCGATTCACTAACTTTGAAAGTTCACTAACCATAACGATAGCGCTTATCCAGACTGTGCTAGGCCTTGTCGGGAACGTACTGCGATGTATTGGCAAAGGCTTGCGTCAAGATTGGCCTTAGTAGGAGGAATGAAGGTGCACCGACAAGGCCTGGCTGGTGGCTGCCACAGAGGAGGGCTTGTTGCACGCTAGTGGTGGTAGGTGCCTTCGGCTGGCAATTGAGCGATGTGCGATGTGTCTTGCCGCCTCGTGGCTTGCAGGTTTGCCGGCTTGCACGCTCGCAGGCTTGCAGGATCCGGACTGCACTCGTACACTATGCCAGGTGCGATGTCGCAGTGCGGTGCAGCCGCCGTTTCCGTGGTAGCAGTCACGCAGCACCAGTCGCGCTTCATCTATATAGCGTCACGTTCCACCACATCTGTGTTGCCTGCCTGATTGCAGATGAACGTCGTGGGTGCGTCCTTCATCAGTAAGGTGACAGCTCTTGTGCACATGTCCCCTTGTGTGCATGTTGTTGTTGTGCAGGGGTGCAGGAGCCTCTTGGCAGTGGTGTGGCCATGGAGCAGTGGTGCAAGCCAGGATCAGCAGCCAAGAGGCCGTAGCAGCTTGGTGGCAGCCAGCTTACAGGCAGGAGCCAACTGACATGCAGCAGCCAGACTCCAGCCTAAATGATCGCAGTAGATGGATGTGATGTATGTAGTTGGATGTAGCAAACACGGAGAAGGTAATTTGTGCTTGTGTTAGACACTGCTGTAAGCATCATGCACGTTCCTACAATCCCTGCGTCTGCCCCTGCATCCGTCCCTGCGTCCGTCCCTGCACTCGAGCCCTGCGTCCGTCCCTGCACTCGAGCCCTGCGTCCGTCCCTGCGTTAATCCCTGCGTTAATCCCTGCGTTAATCCCTGCGTTGATCCCTGCGTTAATCCCTGCGTTAATCCCTGCGTTAATCCCTGCGTTAATCCCTGCGTTAATCCCTGCGTTAATCCCTGCGATAATCCCTGCGCTAATCCCTGCGTTAATCCCTGCGATAATCCCTGCGTTAATCCCTGCGTTAATCCCTGCGTTAATCCCTGCGTTAATCCCTGCGTTAATCCCTGCGATAATCCCTGCGTTAATCCCTGCGCTAATCCCTGCGTTAATCCCTGCGATAATCCCTGCGTTAATCCCTGCGTTAATCCCTGCGTTAATCCCTGCGTTAATCCCTGCGTTAATCCCTGCGATAATCCCTGCGTTAATCCCTGCGCTAATCCCTGCGTTAATCCCTGCGATAATCCCTGCGTTAATCCCTGCGTTAATCCCTGCGATAATCCCTGCGCTCATCCCTGCGCTCGTCCCTGCGCCCATAATCCCTGCGCTCGTCCCTGCGTTAATCCCTGCGCTCGTCCCTGCGCCCATAATCCCTGCGCTCGTCCCTGCGTTCATCCCTGCGCTCGTCCCTGCGTTTATCCCTGCGCTCATCCCTGCGCCCAAAATCCCTGCGCTCGTCCCTGCGTTAATCCCTGCGCTCATCCCTGCGCCCATAATCCCTGCGCTCATCCCTGCGCCCATAATCCCTGCGCTCATCCCTGCGCTCATCCCTGCGTTCGTCCCTGCACCCCCCCTTCCATCCCTGCGTTTGTCCCTGCGCCCCCCCCTCAATCCCTGCATCCGTCCCTGCGTGAACGCCACGGGCCGCCGAGCCTTAGCCTTTGATTTTTTTGACCTGATTTCTTTTGGGATGGAATCCTTACATCACAAGCTACCAACTGGCTAAGTTTCAGTCCATTTGGACAAGGTTGACAAAAGCGCAGGGAAAAACGCAGGGACTAATTTGTAGGAGTGATGTCTTGTATTTCTGTCCAAATGTTGCAGTGCTACACTCCTACTAATGTTAGGAAACCTGGTTCTGAGATACCACTCAATCAGCAAGACTATCTGCTTGATCTCGCTGACCCTCTTCCCCACCTGCCTTCCTTCAACCCCTCTGTTGGCGCGCCACTGCTTCCCCCCTTCCCCTCCCTCCAAAGATCGCAAGCTAGGGCCCCCCCCCCTACCAGACTCCCACAGAGCTATGATCTCGCTGGCAGTACCCCACTGTTGTAGAGATTGCACCGAGTATGGCATGGGGGATATGGGAAGGGCTTCTGCAATCTTCAGACCAGGGGCATGGGCAGGGCTGGCCTGCCCTCCTGCTGCTGGCCCCCAGGTCAGGGCAGGGGCAGGGCTGGCCTGCCCTCCTGCTGTTGCTGCTGCCCCCCTGGCGAAGGCAGGGGCAGGGCTGGCCTGCCCTCCTGCTGCTGGCCCCCAGGTGAGGGCAGGGCTGGCCTGCCCCCCTGCTGCTGCTGCTGCTGGGCCCCTGATGAGGGCAGGGGCAGGGCTGGCCTGCCCTCCTGCTGCTGGCACCCAGGTCAGTGCAGGGCTGACCTGCCCCCCTGCTGCTGCTGCTGCTGCTGCTGGCCCCCTGATGAGGGCAGGGGCAGGGCTGGCCTGCCCTCCTGCTGATGGCCACCAGGTCAGGGCAGGGCTGGCCTGCCCTGCTGCTGTAGCTGCCCCCCTGGCGAAGGCAGGGGCAGGGCTGGCTTGCCCTCCTGCTGCTGGCCCCCAGGTCAGGGCAGGGGCAGGGCTGGCCTGCCCTCCTGCTGCTGCTGCTGCCCCCCCTGGCGAAGGCAGGGGCAGGGCTGGCTTGCCCTCCTGCTGCTGGCCCACAGGTGAGGGCAGGGGGAGGGCTGGCCTGCCCTCCTGCTGCTGGCCCCCAGGTCAGTGCAGGGCTGACCTGCCCCCCTGCTGCTGCTGCTGGCCCCCTGATGAGGGCAGGGGCAGGGCTGGCCTGCCCTCCTGCTGCTGGCCCCTTGGTGAGGGCAGGGCTGGCCTGCCCCCCTGCTGCTGCTGGCCCCAGGGGGAGGGCAGGGCTGGCCTGCCCTCCTGCTGCTGGCCCCCAGGTCAGGGCAGGGCTGGCCTGCCCCCCTGCTGCTGCTGGCCCCCAGGTGAGGGCAGGGCTGGCCTGCCCCCCTGCTGCTGCTGGCCCCAGGGGGGGGGCAGGGCTGGCCTGCCCTCCTGCTGCTGGCCCCCAGGTGAGGGCAGGGCTGGCCTGCCCCCCTGCTGCTGCTGGCCCCAGGGGGAGGGCAGGGCTGGCCTGCCCTCCTGCTGCTGGCCCCCAGGTCAGGGCAGGGCTGGCCTGCCCCCCTGCTGCTGCTGGCCCCCAGGTGAGGGCAGGGCTGGCCTGCCCCCCTGCTGCTGCTGGCCCCAGGGGGCGGGCAGGGCTGGCCTGCCCTCCTGCTGCTGGCCCCCAGGTCAGCAAGCACAACAACTCAGCAAGCACTTCAAGTTGTGGAGCAAACTTACGATGTGCGGCTCCTTCTCGAGCTGAAGCATCTCTCCTTGCTCCTGGGCGGTGCGGCTGGGCAGGCGCTTCAGTTCCTTGAGCCGCGTATCCGCATCGCAGAGGTGAAGCATGTACCTGGTCGCGTTGTCGACCAAGTGCTCGAGTGCTGTGTCGAGCTTCTGCTTAACGCACCACGCCTGCGCCGGTCAACATCCGGTCAGGTCCCGGCCTGCAAGCCTGCAAGCCTGCAAGCCAGCCAGCTAGCAAGCAATTGCACCTCGAAATGCCTCCAGGCCGTCGCGTAGCATCTGCTGGTATTTGGTTTTACGCGGTGGGGTGTGGTTGAGTACACTTGTTGCAGGACGGCGACACTGTTCGTCAGCGGAGACTGCCTGGGTCTCTTCGTCCAGCTTTTGCTAGGTCCTTCGTCCTCCGCGTCTTCACTGGCTTCGTCCTCATACGTCTCATACTCTCTACCCCGCTTGCCACGCGGTCCCATTGCATACAGCACGGCGACTGGTTAGAAACGGGCCGGTCTCAGACCTATCAGGCCTGGTCAATGGTCTGAAAAAGTGTGCCCACAGTCTGAATTTGCATGTTAACCTGAAAAGTTGGCATGTCCAATCGGGGTGCAAAATTCACGCCGCTCTGGGTCCAGGCTGCCTATAGCCGTCGCTAAATGTATGTGCGATGCTTCAGAACACGTCGCGTGTTGGGGGACAGCCACCCGGCAAAGCGCTGGGGCTGGCTGCACTCTAGTCAGGCCATAAGCAGCTCATCGCACGAATCGGCGGCCTCATCCGTGCAGAAATGAGTAAGATTTTATCTCTTGAGCCATGGGGGTGCAGCCAATGGCGGGGGTGACCAGAGGCAGCCCAGCCTGATCTCAGCCCAGCTAAAGTTGACGCAGTTGTGGAGGAGGTTAACCATGTCTGACCTTCATTGAAGTGAGTATATGTGCTTGTAAAACAGTGCAGGCCTACAAACAAGCCGCGTGCAAAAGAGGAGGCTAAAAAATCAACGGCAACCGCCTTTTCACCCCTCACTGCCCTCCCACCCCTTGCACCCCTATCCACCCCCTCCCACCCCCTCCCACTCTGCGGCAAAGAACAAAGGCTGGGCTGGACTGGGCTGGGCTGGCTGGGCTGTTTTCTGTTGGGGGCGCTTGAGTGTCAAAGCTGACTTAGGGTCAGTAGGGTTGCTTCCCTTCGACAGCCCAACAGCGGAATTACAATTGAAGTACAGTGTATATTGTCTGGGCGCTTGACGGGGGACGTGGGCCAGCCAGGGCGCTCGCTGCAACCTAAGCTCCCTCTGCCGCCGCTGCTCGGCCTGATGTTGCCGCCTCAGCTTCCGCTGCTGCCACCGGCCCAGCTCTTGCCACCGCTGCTGTTACCACAAACCAGTTGTGATGTCCCTGCCCTCGATTTGCACGTACCGCCTGCCTGCACGGCCAAGGCGGGAAGAGCCGGCCGCCCGGTGGAGCGGGCCAGCTCGCAGGGCCAGTACCAGCTGGTCACGCACCGCCGGACATTGAGCGCCGGCAACCCTGCACAGTGACGCAGAAAAGACGCAAAATGGTGCATAGCAGGGGCATTGCATAGTAGAGGCAATGCACAAAGCTGTCGAGGGTTGCGGGGAGGTCTTGTACTGCCCGAACTCGCTGCGCGTTCACGTCGCGGTCCAGTTCAGGGAAAGGCGTGGAACATACTGCCAAACAGCTAAACGTTGTTCTCAAGCCTACCTTTTGAGAAAGGTAGATGGCTGAGGACTGTAGCGAATCAAACCGCCAAAGATGAAATAGTGCAACTTACTTATTATCTTCCGCATTGACCCGGCAGCACGATTACGATGATGAGCACGCTACAAGCTGAGTCTGCGATGTCTCATGGAAAAGGCAGCAGCAGTGATGAGGGGCGCTCTCTTTGCGGTGCGGATTTGCTGGCAAGCGAGATTGTTGACGAGCTGAAGCTGGGGGAGATGAGCACTATCCCGTTTAGTGGGAGCTTCGCCAGCTCAGCCCTGTTTTACCAGCAGCTCTCTACGACGCCCTTGCGCAACACCTTCGAGCTTGAAACTGCGTTATCGTCGATGGACCTTAACGGCAGTCTGAACTTCTTACCCCTTCAAAGTGGCGAGTTCACGCCGGGCCAATTGTCTTCACAGAGCACTGGCAACCTACAGCCGCTTGAGTACCTGGACTACACGCAGAGCCGCCAGCGCTTGAGCCTAAGCCAATGGGAGCAGCAAGGGCTGTTTCCCTGTCGATCAGATTTGCAATTGGGCCAGCCCGCACCCCGCCTGGTGATGCCCACGAGACCGCCTCTCAGGGAACCAGCAAGAATCAGCAATCCAGGCTCCGCCCGCCCTGCTGGAATGCTCGTGGCCGACAAGAACAGAAGCCAGGGCTACCGCAAGCTGTGGCAACAGGTGTGCAGCCTGCGCTGCGCGATGCGGGTGAAGAGAGATGAGCATCTCACTTGCCATGTTGTGTTACAGGTGACGAAGGTGGGCAAGGGACAGAGACTGCAAGGTGGTGCTGGCTTGGCTTACAATGAGATGACAGTGGAGGATCTCATTCGCATAGTGGTGAAGCTGACACTGCAGGAATCCGCTGTTGAGGCGGTAGAGCAAGTAAGTGCTTGCTTCTGCGCTTCTTCTGGCTGTGCTCAAGCGTACACACCAGCATGATAGGTATAGAAACGATTTGTTTGGTTCTAAAAACGTATGGGACAGAAAAGGCCAAGACAAAACAGGACAGGATGGTCTTCTGTGCCAGGCGGTCTTACTGTGACGACCCTGTGCATGTGCTTCTCGTAGGGCCTCTACTTCCTGGACAGCAGTGCCACAGCTGCTCTGCTCAAGGAGCTGGCAAAGCAAGGCCACCTCAAGCGGTCTGTGGAGATTTTCGACTGGCTGCGCAGTCTGCCAGCCACCCACGAGCTGTCCAGTCTGTGTGACTTGTACACTTACACCACGATGATCAGCCAGTGCGGCAGCCACCAGCAGCTGCGACGAGCGCTGGAGCTGGTCGCAGAAATGCAGGGCCGGGGCATTGACTGCAATGTGCACACCTATTCCGCACTCATGAACGTGTGCATCAAGGCCAATGAGCTCGAGCTGGCGCTGGATGTCTACAGGCAAATGCTGAATGAGGTAGGGAGAGAGGTTGGGAGCACAATTCCAGGACTAGGTCTGGAGAGGGATCTAGAGTGATGAAGCGGTTGAGGTAGAGAACACGTGACAAGTTGCAACAACTCCCCATGGTGATGGATGAAATTGATGTCACTGTGCGCATGACGTGCCACACCTAATACTGAGAGCAGTGCCCCTCCATGGTGCTTTGCACCCAGCGCAGTGTGATCATTGTTTGTGGGGCTGCGTGCATGTGGGAGCATGTGATGCACCAAGAGGGTTGCCTGCTTGTCCACAGGGTTGCGCCCCTAATGTGGTGACCTACAATATCCTGATCGATGTGTATGTGAAGAAGGGCCAGTGGGAAGAGGCTGTGCGCACCTTGGACACCCTGGAGGCCCAGGTGAGGGCCCTAGAAGGGTTCAGCTTTTGTGCCTGGGTGGTAGCGAGGGTGGTGTGCAGCTGCTGGGTTGTAATGAGGGTGGTGTGCAGCTGTGGCCTTGCTCCCCTGGCTGCCCCTGGGGATGGGGACAAGGTATGAAGGGCTGGGGAACATCATGCACAGGAAGAAGCTTTGCATGGCCTGGGTTGCCTTGAAACGTCACAGTGGGATTGTACTGGGTTCTGGTGGTGTGAGGGCAGCGTGGGAGTAAGCTTTTTATGTTGTAACAGCCACGCAAGGCTGGGCAGGCTTGTAGTGTGTGACACCCTTGCTCCCTATGCTACTGCAGGGCATCTCCCTAACCCTCAGCACACTCGTAAACCCTGCTTCCCATCCTGCAGCAGCAGCAGCAGCATGATGATGGTGAATGACGTGTAACAAGGATGATGACCTGCTTTGTCACTGTCCAGGCCATTCGAGCTGAAGTGCGCACCTACAACACCGTGATCAGCGCTTGCAACAAGGGGGGCGAGCCCGAGCAGGCGCTGCGGGTGTACCAGGTACCTTGGCTCTCAACCTTGAGCCTTCATTGCAGTCGAACACTAATTGTGGACCACTACAAAACGGTGTTTTGTCTGTGTGGTGTTCCCATCACATGGCATGCACATGGCATGCACATGGCATATACATGGCATACATGGCATACACATGGTCATGGTCGCCTACCACCTACATCATTGCCTGACCCGTCAGGGCTATGACGTAGAGCTGGCATGACAAAACATGCACTAATTGTAAGCTGATGACAGCTTGAATGGGGGGCCACACACTACTGTGCCACAGCGGGCTGGGTCTTGGCTGGCTTGTCTCGCAGCCGCTTGTAGCCCAGGCCAGGGTACTCCTTGCCCTTGGCTGGCAGAGCTCCCTGCTCAGGCCAGTAGCACAGCTCCAGCGGCCGCCACCTGCTCTCCCCAATGCGCTGCATGTTCAATGCTGCATTGCAGTCCCTGTCCAGCCACCTGCCTGCCTGTGGTGCTGGCTTGGTTTTGGCAGCCTTGCCCTGGGCCTTGCCTGTGCCCTTGGTGGGCTCAGCCTTGGTGCGCTTGCTGCGCTTGCTGCGCTTGGCTGGCAGGGGAGTGCTGGGCCTAGGCTCTGAGGCTGCTGGCTGTGTGGCTGCCTGGCTGCTGCGTGGGGCCTGTGGGGGCTTGTGGGGGGGCACCACAGGGCACCGCATCAGGGCCCTCACTGGCTGGTCACGCTGCTGGCTCCAGGCTGGGCGCACCAGGCGGTGTTCCACCTGCCCTGCTGGGGGCTTCCAGTCTGCGGGCCTGGTGGCCCTGCGTTTGTTCAGCCGGCTCTCACTGGGCTGCTGGCCATTCACTGCTAAGCTGACCCGGCTGGTGCGCTTCCCCGGAGGCATTGCGCCACCAGCCAGCGACGCAGGTCACGCCGATGGTCTTGTTCTGGAACTGCTCCGCATCCCACGTGGCCAGGGTGACGCTGATGTGCTTCAGATTGGCCTCCAGGGAAGTTCCAGCTGAGCCAAGACAAAACGTGGGGACGCAAACGAGGGGTGGGAGGAACAGTAGTGATGTGAGCAGTGTGGATCTCACCGGACTGCACAGTTGCAGCGGACCACACCATGACTACGACGAACCTTGTTTTCACGGGCTTTCGATCGGATGCGGCTCTTGATCTGCGCTACTGTGCCGCTTCCTCGGAGGCATTGCGCCGCTAGGCTCATATCAGCGCACACCTGCGCCTACCTACTTATACCCAGGAGGCGACGTCACTCACTCTCGCACCTCCAAAGGGCACTTCCAAAGGGCAAGCCTCCAAAGGGCACAGTAGTGCTATGCCAGCAGCACCTCTTAGGGTGTACCTGCTACTGTCTACTGTATACTGTATACTGCGCGTGTCTACTGTCTACTGTCTGTTGTGCTGTGCAGCGTATGCTGGCTGTCGGCGTCAAGCCCAGTGCCACCACCTACACCGCGCTGATCTGTGCCTACGGCCGCTGTGGCCAGGTGGACAAAGCGCTGGAGATCTTCCAGGTGATCTTCCGAGTTTACGGAGCGCCCTAGCTAAGGTTGTTGCTTTTGCCAACCCTCCATGAAGTTAGTGGCATGAAAGCGCAGAGGCATGTGCTGTGCATTCCATAAGCTGCTGCGGGCAAGATTAGTGGGTAATACTGAGGCTAGTGTGTACGAGTGCCAGGACCAGATGTTTAGGGGTCAGGGACACCATTTCTTGCCCACTTCTTGCCTTGGAACCTTGCAAAGCAACTTCTCGCTGAGTCTGAAAGTCCACGGTGCCCCTCTCATCATCCTGTTGCTGCCCACTGCTGTGCAGGATATGGTGCACCGTGGCTGTGAGCGCAACGTCATCACCTACAGCAGCCTCATGGCGGCTTGCGAGAAGGCGGGGCGCTGGGAGCTGGCCCTGGAGCTGTTTGCTCAGATGCACGCGGAGAACTGCAAGCCCAACACCGTGACGTACAACAGCTTGATTGCAGCATGCGGGCATGGTAGGTGGTGAGCAGCAGGAGGAAGGTAGGGGCTGCTTGGGTATGGCTTGGAGAGCGGTTGCCTATCTGGGTACTGATATGGTGTTAGCAGTACTTCTCTGGCTCTCATGCCTTTCCTGTCCTGCCCCGTCTGGCTAAGTTGTGTCCTGCAATGCTGCTCCTCCTGCCCACAGGTGGCCACTGGGAGAAGGCAACAGAGCTGTTTGACACCATGGCTGTCTATGGCTGCAAGCCTGACTCCGTCACCTTCAGTGCCCTCGTCACCGCTTATGAAAAGGGAGGGCAGTGGCGCCATTCTCTAAAAGCGCTGGAGGCCATGCAGGCAAGTCTCTAGATGCAGCGTCTGGCAAGGCCAGTGCTGGCCCAGGTCCATGTAAGCAGGGCTGGACACAACAGTCGTAGTATGGCCCAGATGTCTGGACACAGCGCCCCGTCGACGGCAGTGCCTTCACTCCAGCCTGCAACTGCAGCAGCACACCATTCAGCAAAATGTGATCGTGAGCGCCAGCTGCAGCATGGCAGAGCCAGCCGTCGCACCCAGTTTCCAGCTGGCGCCCTGCCATCTGCTGTTGAGGTGCAGTTTGCTGCCAAGCCCAGGCACTGATCACGCACTGGTGGGTGTGACCGCAGGCTGCAGGCTGTCACCCAGATGCTGCCCTGTTCAACAGTTTGATGGAGGTGCTCTGGCAGAGCGGCGTGGTCCTGGCTCAGGTAAGGCTAGGTGTGTGCACTCACACAGGGCTCTGTGGGGGTTCAGCAGGAGCAGGCGCTGGGGTGGAGGTTGGAGGGGTGTTCAAGGACTGGGACATGAGCGCCATGTGAAGCTACCAGTCAGCCGGTCAAGCTACCAGTCAGCCGGATGAGCGAGAATAGGGAGATGAGCGTCAGATCAAATCACCAGTCAGTGTCGATGCTGCTGACAACGCGAGTGAAGTGCACCAGCAAGCAGGCCAAATACAACCAGCAGTGCTCAGTAGTGGCAGGAGGTGCCCTTGTCCACCCTGGCCCATAGTGGTGTTTGCACTGTACTGTACTGTACTGTACTGTACTGTGCCCAGACTTTGCTGCATCCTAGGAGTAGCAGCCCTAGCTGCTTGCTTGAGTGGGAGTGACGCCTACGTCCCCCGCTCCCTATCCTGTATGCAGGCTCGGGCCATGCAGCTGTGGTCGCTGGCCAACCGCAACGGCCAGTTCCGCATCTACACCAACAGCCGTCAAGAGACGGGGGTGCTGCAGTACAGCACTGTCACGCTGACAGCAGGCGCCGCAATGGTCACTGTGCTGCGCTGGCTGGCTGAGCTGAGGTGAGGGGGGAGACCACGCCAAGGTGTGTTGTGAGGAGCGGTGGAGCAGCATGGCAGGATGAGGCGTATGGTGGGAAATCTCGGTCGTGCCTACTCCTGCAGCGGGGAGGTGCTTGTGACAGGGTTGACCATAGCCCTGTGTTGGCTGCATGCTTGGAGACAATTGAAAATCAGGCACGGGTCGTGCAGAGTGCCCGCTGGGGTGGTTCGCTACAGCGCTAGCCATCGTCCCTTTATTGGCAGCATGCTCGTATCCAGTGTCACATCAGGCAGGGATCCTGCAGGTTGCCACAGCAAAGTGGTACCTGCCTGCTTGCCTGACCTCAGGGCTAAGCTGGTGAAGGAGGGTCTGGCCTACTTCCGCAACAGCGTCTGCTTAGTGCTGCACAAGAACCGCACCAGCCGCGCCGAGCCCCAGGGCCAGGATGGCATCCTGCAGGGCGTGAGCTGCCTGCTGTCAGGCGCCCACAGCCCGTTCCTGGTCAGTGGGGTGGTGTTGGGCAAGCTCTGACCAGCTCGCCCACTGCGATGCAGACCATCTCTGCCTACCTTGGGCATGGTTAAACCCCTAGCGCAGAGAGGCTCTTGGTGAGGCCTACTATATGCCGACCAAACGTAAACAAACGTAGACAAATATAACCGAAGACAATGTGTAGAACCCCATACAGACATGATGCAGCGCTGCGACGTGCTCCATGCCATTTCAGCTTTTTGACCCTCTGACAGCCATCTTTCGGGCAGTGCACGCGCCTGGCGGCATGGCATGGCAGCACCGTGTCCATTCTCCCTGGCAGCATCCGCCCCTGCTCAGGCCACAGCTGTCACTGGGATGGCTGCACTGCAGGTGAGCATGAAGGAAGGCAGCGTCACCCTGGAGGTCGGCAGCGCGCAGCTGAGCCTCTGGCTGAACAGTGCAAGCTTCAACGACCTTACCTTCCTAGTGCAGGTAGCTATTCCCACATCACAGTTGTCACACCGTGCCACACAGACTCTCCCAAGGTCCTGTTCTGCCGTCACCCATTGACCCGCCCTCAATGCAACCTTACCCGGTGTCAGCAGGAGGTCGCAAAGGCTGAGCTGCAGGCAGATTGACAAACCCTGACATGTCGATGCATAGCTCAGGCTGGTGCCTGCTACTAGGCCGATAGCCAGTGACAAATATCAGAGTAGCACATGCTTGGCAACTAGGCGCAGCTTTAACACTACCACTGCAAGATGGTGGGTCAGCAGGTCACCTGTTGTTGACGTCTGGCTGCCCTGCGCGCACTGGGTGATGAGGTGACCTTGAGCAGCCCTCACTGGGATATGACATGAGCCTGGTGCCTGGTCTGCTGCAATGGTCTGCTGCGCTCTCTCCCCTGCAGGGTGGCCCCCTGTGCCGCTTGCCCCTGGATGTGCTGCTGCAAGAGGACTGCGTAGTGGCAGCTCGCTGTCAAGAGGCGTTCCAGACGGTGCTCAGGTGGGACGTGGCCTGAAGCAACGAGGACCGACACAGGTCCAGTGCACCAGTGGGTGTCGCTAAGGCAGAGCAGCGGCAGAGCAAGCAGTGCATTAGGCTTGTGGCATGCGAAGTGATAAGCAGGGTAGGTTAAGATTTCGGGGTTGTAGGATTCATGGTTAAGTGGACAGGCAGGGTAGGTTCAGGGTTTAGGGTTTGGGGTGGCTTTAGGTTTTAGGTAGGACAGGCAGAGCAGGGTGAGGTACTCAGGACCAGTAGCAGGACAGTGTCAGGGGGTGCTATCAGCTTCCAGATGTCCAGCTTGGCTGGATGCTGGCTGGAGCTGGATGTCCAGCTCGGCTGTGTGGGTATGCAGCAGGTAGCAGGCCTTCTGTACAGGCCTCACACTTCCGCCACAGCAGCCACGTCATGACCAGGACCAACTGGGCTGCTGCAGACCATGGAATGGACCAGGGCCTGATGAGGGATGTGCGTTGCAGCTGTGCCTGCAGCTGTGCCTGCAGCTGTGCCTGACCTGGCTGCATCCCTTGGCCCTGCACCCTGTGACCTGCTGCTGGTGCGGCCCTGCAGGCTGGAGGAGACAAACATTGTGAACGTGGCAGTGTACCCCAGTGCAGTGCTGCAGCAGAGGGCGCAGGTGGGCACCAGATGCTTGCAGTGCTGCCTATGGCCTGCTGCAGTGCGGTAACCCCCCACTTTGCCTTACACTCCTGGCCTGCTTGCTGTGCACCGTGTGCTGGCCTTGGCATGGCCAGCTTCACAACAAACGTCAACACCCTCAACATCACCCACCCACCTACCCCCTCACATCCACCCACCCATCCCACCCTCCCGCAGCCTAAGCCTGACCCTAACCTTGACCCTAGCCTCAACCCAAGTCCGTGAGCACAGCCACATGCCATGTGGTCCCCACAGCTGGCCAGCGTTGGCTTAGCCTGACCCAGTTCGCCTGTTGCTGCCCCCTCTCTCACATAGCAAGCTCCACAGAAAGTTGCCTAAAATAAACATGGGGCTTTTGGTGAATAGGACTAACGGGGTGGCAGGAACTAGGCAATTCTCTGTGTACTCGTCCCTAGCGACCAACCAAGCTGCCACCAGCCATGAGCTTGCCCTTACACTATCCCATGCCAATCACGCCTGCACCACCCACTCCCAGCAAGCACGGGAGCGCACTTGCAAGCCAGCAGCCCGACTTCCCTGCAGGTGGTGAACCTGTGCACCAAGTACGGCGCAGCCTTTGCCTTCCGGGAGGATACTGTGCATGACAGCCTGGCCCTGTTTGACAAGCTGATGTGCAGTGGCGCCCCTTTCAGCACTGCCAGCCTGTGGCCCCTGGGCCTGTGCTGCTGCCTGCTGCTGGCAGCGAAGCAGACAGAGGCGGTGGCAGCCACACCGTTGGAGACTGGGTCCTCATGGCCCTCATATGAGTCTGTGGCGCTCCTCACCGGTAGGTCTGGGCAGTGAGGGGACAGCAACAAGGGCAGCAGCTGGGCAGCAAGTAGCCGAGTCCATGCCACCGTGCATCTAATCATGGGCATGGCTGTAAAGCTGTCGTTATGGGCTGCACCGTGGTAAGCTCCTCTCTGCATGAGCACTCCACACTGCAGTGAACTCCACCCACATTCCTCCTTTACATGCAATGCGCTAGCTCTTCCTTAGCAATGATACTCTCTCATCCATCGTGGCCAAGCCTTGCTGGTTGCCTTCACAACTCCCCACCCTCCCCACTCTTCCCCTCGTGCATGCTTCAGGCTTCAGCACGGAATCTCTGCTGAGCATGGAGCAAAACATTCTAAGCTGGCTGCAAGGCGACACCTGTGCCATCAGCGTGCTGCGAGTGCTGCAGCTGTACCAGGAACGCTTGGGTCACTACCTGCCGGTGAGTGGGCCTATGCATCCCTTCTTCCTGCTTCCCTACTCCACCCTCATGCTCGCCATGCTTCACACCTCCGCTACATTGCATGGACATGCAACTTTGTGCATGCCAGGCAAGACTGCTCCCGACCCTACCACTGTGGTGGAGATATTGGCCAAAGATGTTGATGCAATGGACCTGAAGATAAAGATGTAGATGTGGACGTAAACAAACTTGTCAAGAAAGCCAGAAGCCAGTCATGAGGCCATGGGGCCCTCTTGACAGCCAGGACCAGGAGTGTGCAGGTCATGGCTGCTCCTTGCAGGAGTTCAAACCAGTGGACCGCGTCAGCCAGGAAGTGCCTGGCGTGCTGCTGAAGCTGGCTGCCAGCCCCGTCTGCCTGGGGCTGCGCCCCACTCTCCTGGCCGCAGCCAGCCTCACCATCCTGCGCAGGGCCAAGGGCAATGTCCCTGCATGGCCAACTGCGCTGCAGGTGAGAGCACAGCATGGCGGAGTAGGGTAGGCCCCAGGGCAGGCACTCAGAACAAACAAGCAAGCAATGGTGGCGGACCCACCCGCTTGCCTGCTTGCTTGGACTGCTGCATTTTGCTCCACGGCATGCTGCTCTGGCTACTTGAGTACTGCAGTACATCAGGGATTCAGCTTCACCTGGTCCAGCTCAAGTGCAGGCCCCCTGGTCCAGCACAGCTCACAGTCTCTGTGCTGCCCATGGCCCCCGCTGCAGCTTATGAGTGGCTACAGCTTGGTGACTGGGGACCTGCCGGCATGCCTGGCACATGTGGAGATGGTGGTGGCAGCCCCATGAGCGACTGCAAGCACCACCTGAAGCCCAGGCTGTCAGCTTAGGTGTGACCCCAAGGGGGCAGCTGGGAGGTGTGTTTGGATGTGAGACCAGGTGTGACCTGGCCAGTGAAATGCCAGGGGCAGGCCCTAGCACAGAGGGACCAGTGAAAGCTCGGCTGTATCAAGTGAGGTCGCGTGACAGGCAGGCTGGGATCTGACGTCATCCTCCTAGCAAGACCACTGAGGGCCAGGGGGTTGGTGCTGCGCTGTTGGGTGAGGTGTGGGAGACATCGTACAGAGGTGTGTCCAATTCATGGTGCAGCTCCTTGTTGCAGGTCCAGCCTTGTGGGTCGTCCTCCTTGCTGAATCTATTTGCCGCATGCATGCATGTGTGCATGCACACTCCACAAGGATTTGTTACACTTGCACACACATCATGATGTGCCGCTAGTACCAGAACCTCAGCTGAAGGCACCCCACCCACAATGACACCTAGCAGCCAGGTGTCACATTGCTGTGGGCATGGAGGAACATACCGCATAGCAGCCATTGGCACCACCTCGCCTTGGTGTGAATATCAGAGGTGGCTGCTACATAGGCAGTACAGGGCTGTTTCTAGACAGAACGCAGATAAGGGGTCTTGCTCTTTAGTGTCGAGTTGACTTGCAGGCTTGTGGTGCAAAAACACATGAACATCGCTGCCTGCCATGACAGCGCGATGAACCTTGCGGGTGAGCTGTTGGGGATCTGGCTCATGTAGTGTTGGTGGCATGCAATGGTGTGGGCCCACATGCAGCCTCAGGTCCTAGCCTCCTGGCAGTCGGGTCGCAAGAGGGTGTGAGGGAAAGGGAGCCAAATGGAGTGACAGGGATAACCGTATACACATGTGGCTGGCCTGTTAGGGTGCATGCCTTGCGGGATGAATGTTGCTAGTCCGCATGATGTATGTAGAATAGGGTGTTGAGGGCGAGAATGCTGTGTGGGTAGCCAACTCTGTCTTGACCTTGCAAGAGTACAGCCTGCCGTGTCGGCACATTTTTGTACTGTACCCTGTGCTTGATAGCATGTGCATCGCACATGCGGGCAATGCTTGTTCTTTTGAGCATTAGCCTCAGGGTGTGGTGGAGCAGTGTGGTGCTTGCCTGCCGTATTTTACATTGCATCTTGGGTATTTTACAGCGTTGTGGTTGTGAAAACCGCGTTTCGTGCTTTCAGAAGTGCGCCATGCATGTATGCATACATGTCTGATTAAGGTCCTGTGAAGTAACAGAGGAAAGCAAAGCGAAGGGGTGGTCACCGTCTGTGCTCCGGTAGACTTACCAGAGCCGCCCATGAAATCACACGGTCAGTGAAACAAAACTCATATAACATAGAACACCATCTTCGACGGGGCGGGGCGGGTGCAATCATACTCTGCTACAATTACTTATATAGCAGTTGTAGCACGCTGTCACACCAACTCCGCGGGTTCAGGTATGAGTAGGGAGCGGCATGTATCATGATATCTCATGATACACGTATATGGACTATTAGGCATATCATGATTATCATATAATATAATATTGATATATACAATGTATCATGATACAATATTGATATATACAATGTATCATGATAATATCATTATATTTCATTATAAGCCCTGTTTCTGCAGCGCAAGATGCCTGCGGGGACCCTTTGTCCCTCGCGCACTGGTCGTAACCGTGCGCGCTGAGGTTCGGGTGGCAGTTAGGCGGCAGTTGGCGGGCAGTACTGGGTTCTGGGCAGTGTATCGTGCACCGGCATCATGGCTGACGCCGATGAGCCAGAGCAGATATTTACTGGGTTTTGGGTTCTGGGTTCTGGGCTGGGTTATGGCTGACGCCGATGAGCCAGAGCAGACGTTAAACCGTGTTATGCTGCCATCAAGCGAGGTGCTCCGCAGATGTAAAAAAAGCAAGCACGCTGCCGATTGGTTGTTCCAGTGCAACAGGAAAGGCCATGTAGTTGCTGTGTGCAAGCGCTGCCCGAAAACTCTCAGCGTGGGCAACATGAGCCAAACGGTGGGCCAACACAAGTGCAAAGGTGGCACCGCTGGCGTCTTCAAGCGCACTATGGAGCCGACATTTGGACTATGGAGCCGGGCTGTAAGGGGTGAGCGGGGCAGCCACACCGGGCACTGACTTCTCGGTGGCTGAGGTGTTGACCGATGTGCATGCTCCCCTCTCACCTGTCACCTCCTATCTCATCAATCAATGTTGCTTGCATTAATTCAGGGCATCTCCTTGGTGGTCAAGGAAAGTGAGGCTATCCGGTCTGAGCTGAGAGGAGCTCTACAAATGCCTTGTGCGGCCCAACAACCCCACACGGTGTGTGCTAGCTTGATGCAACATGAAGCTGGGTTACGTCAACACATCTGAAGCGATGACCCTTGAAAACTGTGGGCTGTTAACACACAGGTTTGCGGGACTGCTGCTCCTGGCAAAGGACGTGATCAAAATCACTGGGCCTATCATGGGCATGGTGCATGGTGCCAAGTGGAGGCAGCTGCGCAAGTCAAATGTCAACGCCAATGTCTTCGAGAAGTTGACGAGTGAGCAAAGCATGGTGCCTGCCTGCCTGCCTGCCTGCTTGCCTGCCTTCCTGCCTGCCTGCAGCAACACCAGGGCAAAAGCAACAGCAACAGCAAGGCAGCAGCAGCAACAGGGCAGCAGCAGCAGCAGCAGCAGCAGGGCAGCAGCAGCGCAACAATTGTGCGCAACAATTGTGATGGGCAAGGGTAGGACTGTCAACCATGTGGTAAGTGCCAACCATGTGGTGTATATTGCAGTGGGTTTGTGGAAGAGTTTGGCTCTGGTGATCGAGCTCATGACGCCCATCAGCGATGCTATCCACAGGCTTGAGGCTGACGCTCCCTACCTGAGCCAGGTGTGTGCATGCATGCATAATTTGCCATTTCACATGGTATTGTATTGTTGCAACTTCAGGTTCTGTTGATCTGGATGGACATGGAGTCCCACGCCAAGCAATGGGCGGTGAAGGTGGCGGAGGAGGGTTGCCTAAGACTGGCTATGGGAGTGGTGGCTGCATTCCAGAGACGCTCTGAGGCACACTACTCCCCGGCTTACTCTGCAGCCTTTGTGTTGGACCCAGCCAACTACAAGAGCCTTGCACCTGGCACCCACCCAAGGCCGCCCCTCCACATCTTGACGGCCTCACAGGTGCAGGACGTTACAGCCACGGTGGCGCGCCTAAGCGATTGTGACGAGCAGGATGTGGAGTGGGAGCTGAAGAAGCTGAAGCTGGCTCAATGGCCAGATGCAATGGCGTCAGATGTGAAGAGCATCGTCGCTCAAACCCGCACAGACGAGGATGGCCGCACAGTGGCGGCATGCATCAGCATGCGCCGCAACCTGTGGAGCTTCGAGGCGAGAACGTTTGTCCCCTGCTGTTCCGAGGCTGCTGGACGCCTCCTATCCATGCATGTCACCACGGCTGCAGCAGAGCGAAACTGGTCGTCATGGGGCAACACCTACGATGCTGGATGGGCACAGCTTGGCATTGAGCCGGCGGAGAAGATGGTTTACATCAAGGCCAACATCCCCACGTCAAGGTCTCCAGGGCCATCCCTGCTGCTGGCAGAAGGCTTGTAGTAGGGTGTGACGGCAGCAGGATGGCTGTGTGTGTCTTGCTGCCGCTATCGTGTCATGTGTGGGTGTGAGCTGCAGGCTGGCCATGTGTGGCACCGGGCCTAGCAGCCGCCCCGGACTCTTAGTGTGCCATGTGTGGGTGTGAGCAGCAAGCTGGCCATGTGTGGCACCGGGCCTAGCAGCCGCCCTGGACTCTTAGCATGCCGTTTGTGGGTGTGAGCAGCAGGCTGGCCGTGTACGTCACTGAGCCTAGCACCGCCCAAGACGTGTGTATGTGTGTATTGTAATGTCTCAGGCTGCAGCGCCTTGTCACTCCCATTGAGAGCGATTGCAGCCCGTTCATGAGCCCTTCTCGTGAGTTGCGACCTATTGCTACGAGCGAGTTGCAACCTGCGAAAACCTTGAGATATTGCGGTTACCAAGAGTCGAACTAGGGTCGCCAAGATGATTTGGGATGTATCATAAGTGTATCATGATAATCATGATATGCCTAATAGTCCATATACGTGTATCATGAGATATCATGATACATGCCGCTCCCTAGGCATCAGCAGAGTGGGCAACATGGAGGAGGGTTAGCCCACCTTATAGAGCTTAACTAGCAAGTGAATGATGCAGTTGCCCCTGTTATGCTCATGCCGTGGTCTCCTCCTAGTTCCAGAGCCCCAGAGCCTAGTTCCAGAGCCCCAGAGCCAGCGCATGTTGGTTTTCATGTTGGACATGAGGTCGGGCTCATCGCGCACTATCCATCGCGTTAAACATGGATTCATTGCTACTGGGTCAACGTACATCAAGTCCGCAGGCTCGGCTACCCGGCAACATGCCCGACCAGCTCAGCGTGTGGCTCAGCGCGGCCGCATTCCGACGCTTCAATCCGCGTGTAAATCCGTGCAGAAATGAGTCCGGAAAAGCCGTTGTCCCTTATCGTTAGGGGGGTTGGTGGTTCAGGAGTTGAGGTGCGTGCGATAGTAGGTGAGCCCGATGTGACAGCCCGACACTGACATGTTGAGCTTCTTCCACGTGAGTACTTTCTAGACAGGCCGAAAACTACGAGGCAGGTGAACTTAGGTGCGAAGCCTTACCTAGGCGATGATGAGTTGGTGCTAAAGCCTGCTGGCGCCTGGGCCCTGACTGGTGGAAGGCCCGGCCGTGTCACTGCTTTTCTGCTGGTCCTATGTGGGCCATGTCAGGCCATAGTTTAAGTAAGCAGCCGCGAGTTTTAATTATTTGCAATGGGTCTTGCATGGCGACCAGCCCGCCTCGCGATGCCCACAATGCACACCGCAGGGAGATGCTCGCACCCCACCTTGTGTCAGGCTCCGCTGCGTCGAGAGCTTTTGCAACCGAGCTTCACGCGAGGAACCTGCCCAGCCTCCGTCGGTTCAGCCGTGTGCGCCTTAGTGCTACCGCGGGCGACTCAGCGCGGGACATCACTGCTCACTCACGAACATCTGGGAAAGCTGAACCCGCATCAGATGCGTCAGGTGCAGAGCATGGCATGCTTGCACGATCCCTTAGCACACTTAGCTTCAGCGAGGCAGCAGTCACCCACCCTGGCCGGGGCTGGCTTGAAGGTTGAGGTTTCAGTTGCAGTCTTGTGTACGCCTTCACCCTTACTTCGGGGTATCCCTTGCCCAGTACGGCAGGACAGGCCACCCAGGCCCCAAGCACACTTCCACTGGTCCCCACTTCCTTTCTCGTGCATGATGGAGGTTCAGGCTAGGTTGCATCATCATGGCACTACCGCCTGCCTGACTGTGGTGCTAGAGGGGCGGGCTCTGCTGCCTTGCCTGGCTTGTGTCTTGGTGGGCTTTGTCAGTGAAGGGGTGCTGGCCCAGCCTGTCTGCCTGCTGGCTGTGTGGCAGCCAATGCACAGTTCTGCACCTGACCTGCTCGGGGGGGCCTCGCCTGTGGGCATGGCAGGCTGGCTGAGCTCCAGGCTCATGGTGTTTGTCCTTGCTTTCCCTGTCCTTAGCGGTGCCTGCGCCCCTTGCCTACCCAGTACCTTCCAAGCACCTTCTGTGTGCATGCCTGGCTTATCTGGGTCCTGTGAAGACCTGTTAGCCTGTGTCGTCATCACATGGCATGCGCCAGTATGCAGACCAGTTGAATGCCGCCGGCGATACCGGCGTGAACCTCGGTGCCATGACCTGTGTGATGCCTGTGTGATGTTTGTGTGATGCAACAGCAGCCCATGTTCTCGGCAATGCTGTGACTGATACACACACCATGCAGCCCATGCAGCCGCAACGGGCTGCGTGTGTGTCATGGTCGCCCTGTGGGGCCCTGCCCTGCAGATGCCCTGCTCTTGCAGCAAGGGATGCAGCAGCTCAGCAGGAGCAGCAGCAATGGAGCAGTGGTGGCAGCGCACACACTGGCAGTGGGTCAACACCTGAAAGGGGGTGTGTATGAGATCCAGCAGGTTCTGGGCAGTGGCAGCAGTGCCACCACATACCAGGTGGGCTGGGACAGGCTTAGGCACGGTGGCGGTAACGGTGGCCGGTGGCGGTGGGGGATGCACGGTGGGGGTTGGGAGGCAGGCAGTGGTCATGCTGCACGCCAATAGGCAGGAAAGCTGGCACGAGGCAAGCAGGGCAGCACAGGCAGCAGCGCTGTGTTTTGCTGAGCGCATTGCGTGTGCTGGACACTAGGGGCAGTGGCGTGATGGGCAGCACGAGCAGCGGTCGCAGCTGGATGGGAGTGGGGGGTAGGCTGTTGGCGATGGGAGCAGGGCAGTGGCAGGACCCATCTGTGGATGGCCCTTGTGGAAGATTTGCCTTCGCCTTGATTATCAGAAACTACGTTGTCTGTTTAAGAGGCGAGGGGCTGACGTAAGGGAGAGTATGCTGCAGCTTTCATGTCAGGTGTGCTTTCAAGGGGTCAGTGCGTGTAGGTGGGTCCATGTGGCTGCATGGGGGTGGCACAGCAGGGGGTGCTACAGCTGGCCTGCATGCCGTCAGGGGTGTGCTGCCCCCATGCAGGCCAGGGTGCGTGACACGGGCCAGCTGGTGGCAGTCAAGGCCCTGAGCCTGGCCGCCATGCGAGGCTGGAAGCAGCTGGACCTGTTTCAGCGGGAGGCGCAAGTACTCAGTGGCCTGAGCCATCCAGGCATACCCAGGTCAGGGGGGTCACGGGCAGTGGACAGCTGGCTGTGGCTATGGTGTAGAGAGTGGACTCAGTGGAAGGGTCTAGGGAGGTCAGGGGTGAGTCAGGGTCAGCGAGCGGGTACTTAAGGTCATAGCAGGCAGGTCATGTGAATGAAGCCGGCGACTTACCTAGCGCCATGTCGTCCCGCTTAACCGTGCGGTGAGTGGCTCAGTTGGTGGTGGGTGGCTCTTACAAATGAGAGGTCCTAGGATTAATGTCAGGATGACACAAAGCAGAAGTAAATGTAGATGGCAGTTTTTATGTAAATGGAGAAAGAGAGGTGTGAGGCCAATTCCCCCCCCAGGCTCAAGCAGCTATTTAGTGAAATGGGAGAGTAGTTTGTTATTATGTCAGTACATGTTTACTATTAATTACTAGTGTTTAGTAGTTATTATATGTTATTATATATATCTGTTTATATACTTATTTATTCCTTTTGTGCCACTTCTCTTGCTGTGTGTTCCCAAGGCTGGGGCCCTAAGGGCAGGGGCTGGAGCTAGGGCCGGTCTGCTCCAGTGGTGTGTGGCTGGGTCTGAGCCGCCTCCCCTTAGGGGCTGCCAGAGTGGGCTGTGGGGTGTGACCAGGTACCTGGATCACTTTGAGGAGGACGATGCTGCTGGCCTTACCTTCTACATAGTACAGGTGGGTGGGGGGGTGGTGTCCAAGGGTGGGGCGTGGGCAGGTGCTACAATTAGCAGCAGAGCAGGGCGCTGGACGTCAATGCACAGGGAAGTAGACGCCTTCTGTTCTACCCAGGAGACTGACCAGGGTGCCAGCACCCAGCTGGCCTGGTTGCATTAGAGCAGGCTCACTCTGGCTTGGCACCAGGGCGCAGCACTGCTGAGCATGACCCCATGCCAGGGTCACAATAGGATGATGGGGTGCACATGAGGTCCGCGACAGGTTAAACGACGGGCAGATTCCGGCGTCCTTGCTCACTTCAGCAACCCAGGCGACTGAGGCGCAGCATGACCTCATGTCAGGGTCACCAGGGACATCGTGTGTCAATGGGGTCAGCAGCAAGGCAGGCGGCAGGCAGACCCAGGAGGAGCCCAGCTCAGCATACACAACTCAACTCAATGCATCGCTGCCTGATCCCCACACCTGCTGGTAATGATGCCTTCAAGATGCCTAGCGATGCTTAACAGCTTCAGTCCCCGCCCAACAATCCGCTGTCATGCAGGAGATGGTGCAGGGGGCATCGCTGGCCTCCATGCTGCAGTCTGGCATGCGGTGTGATGACCGTGAGGCTCAACGTATCATGCGTGACATGTGTGACATCCTGTCATACCTAGCGTCACTGAGACCCCCTGTGGTGCATAGAGGTGTGTGAGCAGAGAGTGACCAGCTGGCTGGACCAGGTTGCTGCGCACCACAGCTGCATGTGCCACATGGAGGGCATGGAGGGACTTAGACGACCTGACCCAACCCAACCCAACCCAACCCAACCCAACCCAACCCAACCCAACCCAACCCAACCCAACCCAACCATTGCATTGTAAGCAGAGCTCAGGCTGTAGCACAGAATGCTGGGGAAGACCCTGTAGGACCCCCCTGTAGTGCAAGGAAAGGACTCCCTCTCCCGCTGCCAAGGGCAGCGATGTCTATGCTTTGTTGGCGTGGTGCAGACATCAAGCCGGACAACATCCTGCTGCGGGGGGGCCGCTGGGGGGGCCAGGTGGTGCTGGTAGACTTTGGTGGCGTGGCTGGCGTGGGCGCTGCTGCTGACGCCAGCACCTTTGCATCCACCGTGGTGGGTGGGTAGGGAGGTGGTGGCTGCTATGCCCTTAAGGCTAAACATCCATGACGCTGTTAGGTTGACATGCTGAGCCTGGTGTCGCCGCCTGCCTGCCTGTCTGAACCCCAGGTGGGTACCTACGGCTACATGGCCCCAGAGCAGTTCCGGGGCGCAGCACAGCCTGCCTCAGACCTGTACGCGCTGGGCGCTACCCTGCTCTTCCTCCTGTCAGGTGACTGCCCCTGCAGCGGCTGCTGGCCCAGCAGCCCCTGTTGCTGCCCCTGTTGCTGCCCCTGCTGCCCCTGTTGCTGCCCCTGCTGCTGCTCCTGCTGCTGCTGCTGCTGCTGCTGCTGCTGCTGCCGAGCTGGTGTGAGCTGAAAGGTGTGAGCTAAACAAAGGCCTGACCTCCTGAGTGTGACTTCCTGGGTGTGACCCCTTGCCAGGCCAGCCACCTTTTGCGTTTCCTCAAGAGCGCATGCGCATTGACTGGCACTCCAGCTTCAAAGCCCCGTCACCCCTTTGGACCCAGCTGCTGGACGGGCTGCTGGAGCCCGTGAGTCAGTGGCGGTAGGGCGGTTGGGTGGTTGGGTGGTTGATGGCAACAGATCCTCCATTGATTCTTTGAACCTGCACTGGCCGTCTCATGCCACACTTGAGAAAATGGTTACACTCCTAAGGGGATGAGACGCGACATGGGTACACCACGCTCATCTCGACCATGCCATGCATCTCCATGTTTATCATCAAGATCTTGTAGAAGGAGTGTGACTAATCAATGTGTGACTGTTTGACCAGGTGGCAGAGGACCGGCTGACTGCTGAACAAGCCATTGACCTGCTAGATGGCAGAGCCCTTTATACAAGGCCAGTGCCAAGCAAGGTGAGGCCGCGCATGGTGGTCAGCGGTGCAACAGTGAACCACGGAACCTCCCTAACAGCTGTGGGTGTGATGGTTTGATGGTGTGGGTGAAGTTACTCCTAACTTATAGTATAATGTCGGGACGGAGGCCATACTGTTATGGGAAAATAATAACCAAGACCTCGTCGAAAGTTGCAGCAAACGACGAGGCGTAGCCGAGTCGTTTACGCGGCTTCAGGCGAGGCCGGGGTTATTATTTAGACGTTAACAGCGCGGGTCGAGAAATTATACAGTATCCCTTACCATTACGGGTTGAATCCAAGCTACTGCGTGTATTCAATAAGTTCATTAAGTTTGCGGTTAGGCAGCGGTTGCAGTAACACTCCTGCAAGCCATGCACTTTTTTGGAGCTGGGTTACACGGGGAAACAAAACCCTTAATTTCCCTGTAATGTAAAGGGATTGGACCAGCATTATTGTAGCGTCCCGCACCCACCAGCTTGGGAACCCAGCCGGGACCATGTCTATTTGGAGCAAGGCTAGCTAATGGCAAGCAGTCATGGCCCTGACTTGCTCCTGGCTCACCCTCCTTTGCCCCTTAACCTCCGTCTGCACCCTCATATAGAGGTTCTGCTGTGTGGCTTGCTGCCTCTTGCCCTGGCATTTGCTTCCCAACCATCACGCTAGTTGCATTTCCCGCCTAATCCACCCCTGCTGACTGTGCTGGCTACTCAGGTGCGCTCCCAGGCCAGTGGCGCTGCCTTGGACACTGCCCCTGCCCGCAAGCCAGCAGGCAAGGCAGGGTCAAGACCGTGCGGGGGCGGGGGCGGGGGCAGGGGCAGGGGCAGGGCAAGTCAGCAGGCAAGTCACCACCTCAACAGCGTTTGAAAGGGCACTACGTGTCGGGTCACACCAGTTCTTTGCTGGGTTCCTGCATGGCATGCAGCAGCATGGGGGGGCCCATGCATGCATGCACGCAGGTACTCGCGTCATCCTAGAGCGGATCCCAAACCGCTTAGACGTCACTATACCTCCCAAGGGCCTGTTGAACCTAGAAGCTGCATCTAGCGCCGGCTTTGCTGTGGTGTGGAACGCCTTTGTGCTGGCCTGGACGGTGAGCCCTCTCCCACACACTCTCTGCTGCCGGCGGAGGCAGGATTGCCATGAGCATTGGGCTTGTAGAGCGTAACCGCAGGGGGTGTTGTGGGGAGGCAGGAAGAGAAGGAGGGTCGCTTGCCGGTTCAGTGGTAGGCGAGATGCTTGGCTGGAGGGACAAAGCGTGGCGGGTTGTAACGTGCATATAAGTCTACAGGCGTTGCACGTTGTCATCTCATGAGTTCCTATAGTCGTTACAGGGGAGGGCAGGGGTGCTAGCTGGCAGGACCTAGCTGGGGAGGGTAGGAGTGGCTGTGAGCCATGGCAGTGGGCCTGGGTGGTGTGTGTTGGTACAGGCTCTTTGGCGTCAGGGCCAGGGCCAGGGCTGCCTTTGCTGCTGCTGTGCATTTACTGTGTTGACTGCTGTGCTGACTGCCTGCTTAGGTGGGCGCCCTAGCAGGTGGCGGCGTGTTGTTCGCTTTGTTCTCTGCTCCCTTTTGGTTTGCGGGCGTGAAGCTGGGCAAGCAAGCACTGGGTGCCGCATTGTTGCGGGTGAGCTGCCTGGCTGGCCCTGGCTGCAGCTGCAGTGTGAATGATGTTGGGCAAGGTTGAAGGGGCCGGGAGGCAGAGGGGCCGGGAGGCAGAAGGGCCGGGAGGCAGAAGGGCCGGCGTAGCGGGAGTAGCAGGACAGGTGGCATCCAGGTAGGTTTGGGCTAGTGAGATTAATGCTGGCTGTGCTGATGCCTCAGCGTCTCTGTCCCTTTCACCCTGGCTAGGCCAGCCATGCCAGCTTGTTGACATCATTGAGTGCGGCCCCTCCTCCAACCACCACGCCGTGTTTACCAGGAGCGCCTGTCCCTGAGCCGCTCCACCTTCAGCTTGAGCCAGGAGCTGGCCACCCTGAACTCTGACAAGCAACAGGCACAGTTTACTGGTGAGCTGTCAGGAGGAAGCAGAGGAGGTGCGGTCCCTGCATCACCCCTACCCACACCACCGTGTCACTGCACCATTTGTACCCACTCCAGCCATGTGCAAAGAGATGTGGCATGTCATGAAGATGAGGACAAGGATGATAAGGGTGATGATGAGAATGCTGGTGTTGTTCATGGTGATGCAGAGGGACGAAACCAGAAAGGGGTTTGTGGCGAGACAGCTGACCTGCTAGGGGCCCGGGTGGCCACCACCATGATTGTGAACGGCAGCCCCGTGACGGTGGTGGAGGTGCTTGAAGGTGTCCGGGTGCACAGGTGGGTGGGCTGTGACGAGGGTGAGCAAGCAGGAGTGATATCGTAGGGGGGGTTGAAGGTGATGTGAAAGAGCGAGGGCGAACAGGTGGGAGTGAGGTTGCTCAGGTGGGTAGTGAACGTGGCTGGTGGCAGATAATGTGTGGGGGAACAGCAAAACGAGGTGTTACATGGGATGTTACATGGTGTTTGCATACATGCTTATGTTTCCAAGACTGCAATCTGGGCGATGTCTGCAGTGGTGGTGATGGTGATGGTATGAGTTCGTTTAAGCTATGTGTTGCTGATGCTTGATGCAACAGGGTCGCATCAGCATAGCAAGACCTCCGTGCGTGCTGAGCGTGGCTTCTGCTTTCAGTCCCCTGACAATGACACTGTAGTGTTGCTTGCAGGTTTGGCGAAGGGCTAGACTGGGCTGAGCAGCAGTGGCTGGTGGCTGAAATCAATAAGGCGCTGGCGGAGTTGCAGGGCAGAGCTGTAGTCCCGGAGCACTTCCCCCCTCCTGAGCCGCCTCGCATTGTGAGGGACGACGATAGCCACTTGCACGACACTCAATGACAGCGCGGGATGCACTAATGCCTAGTTTTGATAAGTCTTAATGGTTTTAAGTGCTACAGCAATGCCGAAATTAGATCGCATTTTCGCGAATGCCATGTGATGATGATGCCGTCCGATAGCACCTCGTGTAGACACCAACGGATAGAGCCTGACAGGGAACCCTAGAATGCATGGTAGCCCGAACTTTTTACGATGTTTTGTACACACATGTCGACGAAAGCAAGCGCTTCCCGCCTCCTGAGCCACCAGGCAAAGGTTGCACCGGATTGTACCTGCAGAGTACCGGCGGGGCATTGATGGTCGGGCCCGCAACCATAGGGCCGAGCAGCTGAATGGGCTATGTAAGCATTTCATGCATGTAGCTGTTGCTTGTGATGGGAGTCCGGTGGTCTTAGGAGGGAACGTAACACCAGTGCTGATCATCAGCAAAGGTGCACCCGACTACCCACATGTTCACACATAGGCATGTCTTGCATGGATGTCTTGACATGAGTGCGTGTGCCCAGCTTACTTTCCAATTTCCAGATGAGCGGTTGGATGACAACAAGGACAAGAGCATCCTTGTTGACCCAAACCTGTGGTTTTGCAGCCTTTCTAGCATAGCCTGCAGAGTTACGTCAAAGTGACATGCAGCTCAAACAAAACGCTGCAGGGCTGTTTCCTTTGCAGTAAGGCTGCCCTTTCCTCTTGGCTCAACCATGGTTAGCATCCGGAACAGGGGCTGCATCGCCATTGAAGGTGTATCAAAGCCATTGCCAGGCTCGTGGCATCAGGAATCCGATGGGAAACCAATGACTCCCCGCGCTGCCGGGCAGCCATGCCCCTCCTTCTAACAGATGACAAGCTAATCACAGCGGGGTGTGGGCAGCTTCAAGGATTGAACGGTGCACAGACAATGAGAAAAGACATTCAGGTGTGGTATACTTCCAACACAACCCATTGTCCCTGGCTGCCTACACGCCCACAAACGCCCCTATGTGCATTGCAGCAGGCGCATGGCGACTGATGTGGGTAACGTGGGCGTCATATCTCTCTCCTACTCTGTCAAGAGTGCCACATCCTTGGCAGTCAAATCATGCCAAGCACTCTGGCTGACTCAGGCTGAGTTCCCTCCTGGTACATCACATCCGCTAAGAGCACTTAGTCACGCCGCCCTCGCAGCCCCACATGCATAGACCTCCCGCCTCCTCACCCTGTATGTCAGCACAAGCCACGCTGCACCTCATCACCTGTAATGCACAGGTCAAGCAGGTTGCCAGAGCACAAGGGGGTTGCATGGTTGACGGGGAGTGGGCAAGGGGTCCGCCTCCAATGCACCCGCACCACTTGCTAGATGTCGGCTTCAGCTGAGGACTGGGCCAAGCCCTACTCAGCACCACCGCCGGGACTGCCAGAAGCCAGCACCGCATCCAGCTCGCCTGACAGCCCGCCTTGCAGCTCTCCCGGTAGTGTTGCAAATGGGAGCATCACATCCAGGCTGCACTGAAACTCGTCCTGGCAGCCCCAATCAGCCGGGGGGCACAGCTCGTCTGCCTGGTCGCCAGCACTCGCATCCCACATGTCATGCATCAGGAGTGCAGGTGCCGTGGGACTGTGATGGAGCTGGCTCGGGCGAGGGGACTGGGCAGGAGGAGCGAGAGGCGGGATGGCCAGTGCCAGGTTGGGTGGTGGGGAGGGACGGAGGGCGGATGAGGGCGGGAGAGGCGCTACATCATGAGGGGTAGGGAAACCATCTCCCTGCTGCTGTTGCTGCTGCTGCTGCTGCTGCTGCTGCTGCTGCTGGATACCCTGCATACCCTGCTGGGCACTGTCTTGCAGCTGGTAACCAAGGGCGACAGGACGTGTGTGCGTGGCGGCTGGCTGCAGAGGAGTGTTGCCTCCTGGTGGCCGGGACTGCATGAAGCGCTGCATTTCCAGCTCAAAGTGCTTGCTGTCCCTGTGAGGCGCAGCAGAGAAGATGAGTTGCATCAGCGGCGCTGGGTAAACATGCAGAAGGGCGTTGTGAAGCAGCTAGGTGCAGCCAGGCCGCATTAATACCGTAGTGATACGCCTTGTTGGTGATTTCACCAAATCAATTGATCACCAAATTGTATCACCAATTGTTTGACCATGGGGTTTGCGTGAAAATTCGTTGAGTATGAGATGTTTTTCGTCACCAAATTGTATCGAGGCGGGCGTGGAGACTCGGGTACAAGGCCAGCACAGTCTCCACAGCTGCGCTGGGCCGAGAGCGCCTTCCGGGAGGAGGCAGACCGCGGCAGAGCTGCAGGTACATGTTGCGGTCCGACACGTTCGGCATGAACGCGTCCTCAGCTGGAATTTCCTCGAAGACCTCCTGCCCGTCCGGAAGCACCCTGACCCGCGTGAACCAGCCTCGCACCATAAGACCCGGTAGCAAGCTCCCGAGCAGGCCTTCACCCAAGCCTCGATTTGCGTGGCGAGCCGCGCCTTTACCACTTCGGACGCTACGACCGCTCCCGCCTCTAAACCAGCAGCGCACACACCCCTCATCACGGTATGCCGTTTGCTCTTCTTCGAATGCCATGTGTTCTTGTCGTGTCGGTCGCTGCGCGCTTCACCGCTGGACTTCTTGTTCTTCTGCGCCTGGCTTGGCTCTGGCTGGCTGATGTATTCCTAAACTGATTCCTAAACTGATGTATGCTAGCTCTCTCAATTTGCCTAATGCTCCGCTTGCATCATGCCATTGGGCTTGTGCCATTCTCATCCTTTCTACGCGCCCCCACGCTGGGAAGTGTAGCTCGACAGGGCTCGAGGGCGTCCGCTGCCTTGCCCGACACCTACTAGTTCGCGTCCTGTGTGGACATGCCCAAAGCCTTGTCAATCTACATCGCAGTTAAAGCGGCGCAACAGCTGCATTGGTAGCTCTGCTCTCGTTGTTCTGATGTCTGGTCCGCTCGCGGCTTGCGGGACGCAGCCGTTGGTGGACCAGTGGGCTCAGGTGGCCATCAACTCCTATCCCAAGCCCATCGCATCGCACAGCCAGGTTTCCCACGATTCCAACCTTTTTCTCCGCGCCCTGCAAGCTCTCCACGCGCACTTCAACAAGAAGCTGCGGGTAAGCATCCTTGAGACATATACAGGCCATACGCAAGGATGGTGGGCTGAACCTACCTAGGCCGTCTCGACACCACTGTTCAACATCTAGCTGTTTCAATGCGCAGTTTCCCAACGTAGGAGGAGTCAGCATCGGCTGCATCGGCATGCACCGGCTGTACAAGGTACGCTCATGTCATGACATTGTGTTCAAGATGTCGGCACAACCTGTTTTTCACTTCCCATCTGATTGTTGCCGCTAGACGAGTTGCAGTGGGGTGCGGCGAATGACCCCTGCCTTGTCTACTCAGCCTCGGTAGTCCCCAGTGATATGTGGGGGTGCTGGACCATTCTGTTCTGGTTCCATGTTCCTCATGGTTCTATCCTCTTTTCAGTGGCCATGAGAGTCACAATGCTGGGTGTGCACCTGTTGTAGGAAGTGACAGAACGTGGAGGCTATGAGCAAGTGGTGACAAACAAACAGTGGTAAGAGAGGGCCATTGGCACAGCCAACATACCACTATGAGCAAAACCCCACTACCATGCTGATGAGTCCGCACATGAGCAAGACTGCGCCATAACCAGCTGACGCATACTGGCTCCTCCTCGTACATGCGTGGCCATGTGTGGCTATCGTCACCAACATCTTGCTGCCATGCTCAGCACTACTCTATCAACACCACTCACACATGCATGGCTTCCCCTGTCCTGCCTCCCTGCTATCCAGGGTAGCCGTCTGCAAAGCTTTCGACTTCTCGCCCCGCTTCACCAACAGGTCCTTCGTAATTCGCACTCACTACGTTGCTGTGCTTTACTACTTTGAACAGGTACTGACACCATGCAGCACTGGCCTTTCGTTGGCTTCCAACCCCACTCCCGCCGACCCTGCTGTAACAACTGCCACTAGCACGGCTCATACACTGTCACTTGGGCATAGGACCAGTGGGATGCCATAGCCCAAGACCTACAATCTAAGGAATTGCATGATGATAGGCGGGCATACTGATTAGTGCATGTCGTGCAATGTGGTGCATATAGAAATCTCGACAGGGGTGAGCCAGCTGCGAGCCAGGGTTGTGGAGTATGCGGGTGTGTAGAAGGAGCACCCACAGCTCCTGGACACCGCTGCTCAGTGCAGTCCTCCGTGATAAACATGCAGGCAAGGGGCTACGCCCCAAGCCTGTCCCATGCAGCTGCTGATCCATCCATACACTGCCGGGCGCAGGTCTACTTCTTCAGCGCTGAAGGACCCCTGACCCCTCTGCCAGCGCGTGAGCGTGAGGCTTCCTCCACACGCCCCCAGCGCCAGCGAGGCAAGGGAGACCTGTCCGCCCAAGACGTGCCACAGAGCGCCCCGGACCCTCTTCTCCACCCACGTGACCAAGAAGGTCCAGCAAGCTCTCAGGCCGCTGAGCAGCTCCACCACCTGCCAGGTTCAGCCACCCCTAGCCACCCTGCCCTCAACAAGGCCGTGGTTGACTGCAGCTCAGCCCGTCTGGCAGCTGCAGCCTTGCAGGTGGTTGCACAGAATGCATCCTCCAGTGCAGCAAGGTTGCCAGCCCGCATACTGGCTGCAAACCCAGTCACACACAGCGGTGTTAAGACAGAGGACACTGCCCAAGCAGGCACAGCCGACCCTGCGTCCCAGGCCCCTCCTTTGTTTCCCCATCCCTTGCAGCTGCGCTCCTCTTTGCCGCCAGCTGCTGCTTCAACATCAGCAGCTCCACTCCTTTTTCTCCAGCCAAGCTGCTCGTCCCAACAAGCAACCAGCTGCCCAGTGCCTCCTGCTCTCTCACTCTCCTCCATCAGTGTGACAGCAGGGTGTCCTCCCTACTGGAACCTGGCGCTTGGCAAGGACTCCGTGGCCAGGCCTTACCCCCCAGCCACCACGTCTTGTGCAATGCACCACCCCGCAGCATCGGCTCTGCGCCCAGATGTCCAGGCAAGCAAGCTTGAGAAGGAGGCTTCCTACCGCGCACACCAGCAGTGGCAGCAGCAGGAACAAGCGCAGAGGGAGCCAGGCAGCAGCACTGACCCAACACCCTGCTCAACTGCAAGGTCTGCAGGTGGAGCATCTTGCGGTGGGAGTCCCGGCGCTGGGGTGCGGGGGAGCCCGTTGGGCAAGCGAGCAGACAGCGACCGCCTGGGGACCCTGTCCCTGCAGTTCTGCAACTGGCTGAAGCTACCCAACAGCCCTACTACAAGCCCCCATGCTGGTCTGCTCACAGCCACCGTCCCTGTGCCCCCTCCTGATGCCTCCGCCACTACCCCTGCCCCTTTGGCTCATGGCATGGGCATTGTGTCTGTGCCACCTGCTGAAGCCACAGCTGTCACCTCAGCCATGGATGCATCCACTGACGGTTCCCCTGCCAGTGACATGGCAGGGATGGGAGCGGCTCCTGCAGCTGGGACCTCAGCATTCTCCGGAGGCCATACCACAGCCCAGCCACAGCTCTCCCTCTCCAGCTGCACCTCTTCCCTCCCCTCTTGCTCCTCAAGCCTACCCAGCAGGTGTGTTGGCGCCATCAGCTCCAGCCAAGATGACCTGCATGCCCTCCAGGGCTTCACTGCAGCTCTCAAGAGCACTGCTGCTGCTCATCACGCCCTTGAGCAGTCAGGCAGTACTGCCGCAGACATGCCGAGTGGGGCAACAGGGGGCGAGGCTGTGCACAATGTGGGTCCCACTGCAGGTCCTGACTCAGCACAGGCTGGGTCAGGGGGGAGGCTACAGCCTGACCCCACTCACGTGCAGCATAGCCAGCCCAGCCCAGCCCAGCCAATTGTGACTACCAGCCCATCCTTACCACTCTTCAGGCCCTGCCAAGATGTGTGTCCCTTCACGCTGACCAGCTCCGGCACCACCACATGCCCTCCTGCTCAGCTGACTGCTAATCCTTCTACAGCCACCTGTCCCTCAGCAATGGACATGCATGGGTGTCAATGGCCCAGAGAGCCTCAGCCTATGGACGCTTCAGAGACTGGCCTACACCACCACGCTGCAACACCAGGTACAGTTTTTCTCTGCTCACACTTCCTGTCGCATACACCAAGTGTGATGAGTTGCCATAGTCTTGAGTCACGCCATCAACTCACATGTAGCGGCTGCAGCTTGCAGCCACGAGGCATGTTGCATCCTAGCAATCGCTCTGCTGCGCCATTATGAGCCCAGAGTAGTTTCTGCACCGATGCAAAACGTACACAGAGTGGTGGACCCAGCTGGGGATCAGCTAGCCCTCAGAGCGCTGACCAGCTGCACCCCCTCCCAGGTGCTCACCAGGGCACACCTGTGCCTGTGCACAATGCAGGTCAAACAGATACAACACAGTCACTGCTGGTGCAGGCTCCTGTCACAGCCCCTGGTAAGTCGCCAAGCCTGGCCATGAAGAGTTTCCGTGCACCCTTGCTGTGCAGCTTGTGCCAAGCGCAAGCTGTGTTGTTGAGCATATGCTAACCCAGAATTCCTGAGGCTGTAAGTGCTGTTGCCCTTTAACTGCACTGTTGCCTGACTGCCTAGGCAGTGGGTCACTTTATCTATTTATTTGTTTATTATTAACTTGATTACTTTCATTAGTATGCCACAGTATGCTACAGCATGGCACCTTATGCCACCTTATGCCACTAGACAGTGTGTCATTATGAACTCACTCACATAAGCTGACACAGCATGGAGAAAATGCACACATTACCCATAGCCTCAGACTCCTGCTCTTGGATGCTAGGCCACAATAACAAAGTCGCTTGCAGCCCTGGCCTGCGTACTCTTGGCTGCCCTAAGCAGGCAGCTTCAGCTATTCAGGCCACTGGCAGCGCCAGCTCATTCACACCAATGTGCGGAGGCGCTGTCTGGCTCATGCGTCTGGTGTTGCCACACGCTCTGTGATTACCCTTAGGGTAACTCGCAACCACTGCCATTGCAATGCCTGCAGGTTGTAATCAGCAGCTATGCAGCGGAGGTGAGGAGCAGACTGTGCAAGGAGCAGCTGAAGACACACCGCTTGCAGTGACGGCCCTGGTGCAGGCTGGGCAAGATTCTACTGCGGCTGCAGCCGCAGTGACAGGAAATTCTGGGTTAGTTGAACAGCTTAAGCAGCAGAGCAGGCTGCCAGCTCTATGCCCAGGCACGCATGTGTCGGCAGTGGTGGTGTCCACCTCCGGCTCTGGCTACCTAGTCCAGCTCAGCCTAGACCACATCACACTCCCAGGGCTGCACTTGCTGCAGCCATCGTCCCCATCTGGCTTGAAAGTAGATACTCTTACAGTGACGCCAGCAGCGCCAGCAGCAACAGTGCCACCAGCCATGCCAGCAGCAGCGCTGGCAGCAGAGGTGACAGGTCTAGCAGCGCCTAGAGCAGGAGCAAGTTGTGCTGCATGTCCACAAGCAATTCAAAGCCCATTTGCAGCCGCCCATCTGCTCCCTAGCCCCACTGCAGCCATGAGCAGCTGGGCCCAGCCACCTGCTGTCCACCCTGGCCCAGCCACCCTACCACCTTCACCCCTCCGGGACCCCTCACCACCTGCCAGCTTCTCACCAGCTTCCTGCCACCATGGTCATCTCCCAAAGTCAGGTCAGGGGTCTGGCCAGAACTCCAACGACAGCAGGGTCTCACTGCCCAGCGCCTGGCAGCCGTGTCTGGCCCGCTCCAACGTGCCCGTTGGCCTTTCAGTTGACTGCCTCATGAGCCAGCAGTTGTGCCAGCGATCAAGCAGTGCAGCCTGTCATCTCAACGTCACCTCACCTCTGCAGCAGCACCAGGGACCCCCCCACTCAACATTGCCTACCCTCTCACCCGGGCCTGCACATGAGCGGACAGATGCTACTGCCCATGGCAACCACCCACGCATGCCTGCGCGGGCCTTGCATCAACACCTACCACCCTCTGCTCGAAGAGGGGACAGCGAGGGTGGTGCAGTAGCTTGTAAAGCAGCCCCAATTCCAGTGGCCCCGCTGAGGCATGCGTGGGCGCCCTCTCCCACGCAGCAACTACGCATAGAGCAGCGGCGTCAGTATGTGCTTTCCTTGACCCAGCCCCCCACCATGCACAGCCAGCCACTGACAGTGTGCGTGGGCCCGCAAGCCACTGGGGAGCAGGGCCAAGGTGAAGCGGAGGGGGTGAAGCGCCGCCGCACCTCCTTCCCCGCTGCCCTCAGCCGTTATGTTGCCTGCTCCACTCCGCCCGCCACGCTGGAGCCCGCTACTGAGCTGCCAGACTGGTCGCTCTCAGCATGCACAATGACCTCATGTCCCAGCCCCTACAACCGTGGCTCCTGTGACTTGCCTGCCAACCCTGGCAGCACTGCCTCCCGCTTCCGTCGGCACCACAACCTGCAGGACAACCTAGCCTCCTCTACAGCCTCTCCCTGTGCAGCAGCACAGCCAGCCTGCGAGCTGGACAGTGCGTCCCTATGGCAGCACAACGCGCACCCTCAGCGTGCCCTCAGCACAGAAGGCAGCTGGGCGCAGGGCAGCAGCAGTTGGCAGGTGCCAGGCTCATCAGTCCCGCCCTGGCTGTTTCCAGCTCCTGCACAAGCAGTCCTGCACTCCGCAGCCTCCCTACAACACCTTGCCACTCAAGGCACCAAGCAGATCCAGAGCAGTTTGTGTGGCCGTAGACAGCTTGACCTCTCCGCAAAGGAACCCTGGCTTGCAGCCCGGCACAGCAGCTCCCCTCAGCTTGACTTCGAGGTGGATGCTCGCACGGCTGCATGGCAGGCACAGGCAGGTGGTTGGTACTTTGGGCCGCATGAGCACCCGAGCAGCACCGAGCAGCATGGAGACTGGCCAGCACTGGCTAGGCATCGCAGCAGCTCTCTTCCATCCCTGGCAGCGGGCTGGGGCACTTCAAAACACACCACAGGGTCAGCTGAGCAGCAGAGCAGTGCAGGCCCAGCCCAGGTGCCCTTGCAAGGGACCCCACTGCGCCGCCACCCCTCCATGCTATCTGGTGATTACCCCGCCAATACCAGCCCCCAGGTGTTGCCTGGTGCTCAGCTATACGCGCCCCAACCTCCCTCCCACTCACAGCCTAGCTGCACCTCACCCTTGACATCCTGCGGCCCCGTGCCTCATTCCTCCCTCAGCCCCAGTTTCCTGTCACCCACTCACAGGCAACAGCCAGCGCAAGCAGCCACCCACGCATCAGTGCCCAGGTCTGAGCTCCATGCGTCAGGGAGCAGGCACCCGTGCAATCCACTGCCTGATGCGTCTGCTGCTAATCACACACCTTGGGGTGGTGGGCCCACTGGCTGCTCAAGTCCTAGCTTGGACCAGCAGCTGTACAGCCGGTGGGAAGCTGCAGCGCTGTGTCGACACCAAGACTGGGAGTCGCTGGCCACCAGGTGACTGGTTTGCTTTGCCAGTCTGAGCCATCCCTGGCTATGTAAGCACCTGGATGCATCCACAGTCCAGCAGGGCGCACGTAAGAAGCAAAGGAAAGGGCACCGGGCCGTCAGAGCCAATTTAGCAGCACAACATAAGTGAAGTATCTGACCACCTACATTCAACCCACAGCCTGCATTGCCGTGCCAACTTGACAATCGCATTGCTGTGAGCTCCAGCGTCATGTTGTGACTGTGTTTAGGAACTGAGCTCACTGCATGGCTGCATTGAGCATGTGATGTTTGCACATGGTGTATATCGATGCGGCCTGGCTGCACCTAGCTGCTTCACAACGCCCTTCTGAATGTTCACCCAGCGCCGCTGATGCAACTCATCTTCTCTGCTGCGCCTCACAGGGACAGCAAGCACTTTGAGCTGGAAATGCAGCGCTTCATGCAGTCCCGGCCACCAGGAGGCAACACTCCTCTGCAGCCAGTCGCCATGCACAAACATTCTGCCGCCCTTGGTTACCAGCTGCAAGACAGTGTGCAGCAGGGTATGCAGGGCATCGAGCAGCAACAACAGCAGCAACAGCAGCAGGGAGATGGTTTCCCTACCCCTCATGATGTAGTGCCTCTCCCGCCCTCATCCGCCCTCCGTCCCTCACCACCACCCAACCTGGCACTGGCCATCCCGCCTCTCGCTCCTCCTGCCCAGTCCCCTCGCCCGAGCCAGCTCCATCACAGTCCCACGGCACCTGCACTCCTGATGCATGACATGTGGGATGCGAGTGCTGGCGACCAGGCAGACGAGCTGTGCCCCCCGGCTGATTGGGGCTGCCAGGACGAGTTTCAGTGCAGCCTGGATGTGATGCTCCCATTTGCAACACTACCGGGAGAGCTGCAAGGCGGGCTGTCAGGCGAGCTGGATGCGGTGCTGGCTTCTGGCAGTCCCGGCGGTGGTGCTGAGTAGGGCTTGGCCCAGTCTTCAGCTGAAGCCGACATCTAGCAAGTGGTGCGGGTGCATTGGAGGCGGACCCCTTGCCCACTCCCCGTCAACCATGCAATCCCCTTGCTCTGGCAACCTGCTTGACCTGTGCATTACAGGTGATGAGGTGCAGCGTGGCTTGTGCTGACATACAGGGTGAGGAGGCGGGAGGTCTATGCATGTGGGGCTGCGAGGGCGGCGCGACTAAGTGCTCTTAGCGGATGTGATGTACCAGGAGGGAACTCAGCCTGAGTCAGCCAGAGTGCTTGGCATGATTTGACTGCCAAGGATGTGGCACTCTTGACAGAGTAGGAGAGAGATATGACGCCCACGTTACCCACATCAGTCGCCATGCGCCTGCTCCAATGCACATAGGGGCGTTTGTGGGCGTGTAGGCAGCCAGGGACAATGGGTTGTGTTGGAAGTATACCACACCTGCATGATGGTGTCTTTTCTCATTGTCTGTGCACTGTTCCATCCTTTTAGCTGCCCACACCCCGCTGTGATGTGCTTGTCATCTGTTAGAAGGAGGGGCATGGCTGCCCAACAGTGTGAGTAGTCATTAGTTAGCTTTCAATCGGATTCCTCATGCCACGAGCCTGGCAATGGCTCAATAGTGCTCGCGCACTAGGTCGAGTGCCTTGTCAAGACTGTAGAGGGCACACGCAGCTTAGTATATCAGTCTGACTTGATGCACCTGGCGGGAAGGTGACGCCTTCGTCCTGGTCAGACGGCTGCCATCCTGCACTACTATCTATGGCACTCGCTAGAATGAACTGCCAGGGCATCATGATGACCCATTGCTTTGATCATGCTCCATGACGAGGATGACGACGTACATTTTCATCCATCTTGATTGTTCGACTCGCCTTGGTAGGTCTTCGTCGAATTCTATTAGTCCCTTTTCAACAATTGTGTAGATTTGAGTATTCTGAGTGTTTATGCTATCTATAACTTGAAAAGTAAGCTGGGCACACAGTCAGCCGGTCCCAATCAATGATTGGTAGTACGCGATACGCGTATCGGTACCGATACGTATTTTCTCGTATGATACCAACAATACACGCATTTATCTCGTATGATACAATGATCGCATGATATCTGAGGTATAGGGGGCAGTAAAGGGGGAAAATATAGGCGGCAATAATTCTCCATAACCAAAGCCGCAGAGTGCGAGCAGCTTGTTTCGCGTGTTCTGCAAGTGTACTGCAAGTTGCGAGTGTGCTAGTTGCATGTATGGCTTGCACGACGCAAGCTGCAAGTCACGAGTCATTTTAAAACAGCTCTACTCTACCTCTAGTAGGGCGGTCCCCCCCCCCAGCTAATATTAGTATTAGAAAAAATAGCCAGCCAACCATATTAGAACCCTAACCCTAGCTCATATTAGCTCCCGATTTGTGTTGCGCCTTCGTTCGTTTCCTAGCGCGATGGCTGCGCATGGTGGGGCTGCGGCCCCTGAGCACCTAGTTGATGATGCGCCATCGGAGGCCGCCTCATGGACCCAGAGAGTTAAGAAGAAGACCCACAACGTCGCTGACTTGTTGAACAAGTTAAAGGCTAGTAAGGCCGTGCGCAAGGACTACCGCGCGATGGTCGACCTGAAACTTAAAAAGGTCATCAGAGCGTGCGTGCTGTGCTGGACGACGGTGAGCTGCTCCAACATGACGACTGGGCAATGCCAGCATGACGACCGTTGCTTCAAGCGGGCCGCTGCTGCCGTCCCAACTCCCACCATCTCAGGCAAGCACAATAGCAGTCCCAACTCGTAATGCTGGGCTAGAGCCTACAGCCCTGCAACCCAATCGTCCCGCAGCCCTTGCTCTTGCACCCTTGCTCTTGCACCCTTGCTCTTGCATTCACCATGCATGCTTTGCCTTGTGCACCCTAGCTCTTGCATTCACCATGCATGCTCTGTCTGCCTGCCTGCCTGCAGCGAAGCGACTCTGTCCCAAACAACAACGTCTTATTGACAGGTTCTTTGCATTGTTCGTGGCGACCTCCGGTGTACCATACGCTGTGTGCAAGAACAAATGGCTGAAGAGAGCTCTCACTGTCCTCTACGTTGCTAAAGGGATATTACGCGATAGCTTAGCGGACACGTTGCCAGGCTGGCATGTATACTTATAACTGCCAGGCTGGCATGTTGACTAGAAGCTACGTCGTCCGTCGTTAGTCAGGTCGAAGTAAGCCATTCAGGAGAGGGATGAGATTATAAGCTAGTTGAGGCAATCGATATGTATCGACCGGCAAAGCATAATGGTCGAGCGGCAAAGCATAATGGTCGAGCGGCAAGCACGCTTCTCGCAATACATGCCGGGGAGCGTTTGCGTGGCTGTGTCGAGCGGCTGTGTTGAAAACCGCCGTTACCTCTCGCATTATGCGAACTAATGGTCTCGTCCTCGGCTCTGCTACCATACATCCCTCGGCTGCGCCTCGGCATGTATGTCCGCGCCACCTCGGCCTCGGCCATTATTTTCGCACAATGCTATCGGACCGCCAGTTATCTACCACATACAAAAACTACACGCGTATTATCTCGTATTGCCTGTATCGATACACGTATTACTGTTGGAAACTACGCCCTCCTGGTGCTGCGCATGAAGCATCGGGATGATAGGGCGTAATATCCAGTGGCTAGTCAGGAGAGTGTACGAGTGTGACTGTCGTATTTAGGGCAGTTTCCTGGCAGACCTTGGCACCTTGATAGCGGTGTCTTGGTCTGACCGTACATTCTCTACAGGTAGGCGCGGGCTATGCGCCGGCCTGTTGTGCCAGATCTATGTAACCTTGATAGCGGTGTCTTGGTCTGACCGTACATTCTCTACAGGGTTATGGGCCCACGGCTCCGCCATTGTGCTGGACACCAATGAGATCGGGTCCGCGCAGTCGCCTGTCAAGCGACTGTGCGTGAATGACAGCCTTCGAGCCCTTGCTCAAGCGCATTACTACACAGCGATGCCGATGGATGCCGAGGTTCCCTGCCAAGCTACGCGACTGCTGTGAGATCTGGGAACCCCGTCGAGCAGCCAAGTAAGCCAAGCTTGGTGCGATACACAGGGCCAACTTCAGTGCCGTCTGTATGCCTAAGCTTCCGAGTTTTCTCGTGCCAAGATCGTGCTTTGTATGTCAACACTGGGGATGGTGTGTCGTGCCTGCGGGGATGGTGTGCGAGAGTCACTGTAGCCACAAGTGCACAGTGCCAGGCAGGTGCATGCTGCAGCGCTGCCTGACCTGTTTTGTTTAAGCCACTGTAGCCACAAGTGCACAGTGCCAGGCAGGTGTATGCAGTAGCGCTGCCTGACCTGTTTTGTTAGTCACTGCCGCGACGAGTGTGCAGTGCCAGGCAGGTGTATGCAGTAGCGCTGCCTGACCTGTTTTGTTAGTCACTGCCGCGACGAGTGTGCAGTGCCAGGCTGGTGTATGCAGTAGCGTTGCCTGACCTGTTTTGTTAGTCACTGCCGCGACGAGTGTGCAGTGCCAGGCAGGTGTATGCAGTAGCGCTGCCTGACCTGTTTTGTTAGTCACTGCCGCGACGAGTGTGCAGTGCCAGGCAGGTGTATGCAGTAGCGCTGCCTGACCTGTTTTGTTAGTCACTGTCTGGTGAGTGTGCAGTGCCAGACAGTTACCAGGGACAACCTGCTCTTTCTGTTCTGTTGGTCTCACAACCACTTTCTGGTATGCTTCAAGTCCTAACTTCTGCTGCAGGGGGGAGAGTTAGCAACAGCTGATTAGCAGCAGAAGCCTTGTTGTGTGTCATGTGAGACGCAGCCCCAATGAGATGGGCAGCGTCTAGGAAGCATCCCTCTGTGTGTGACGGTGTAGGGTACAGGGGAAAGAGTGAGCAAGTGCTGATCAGCAGCAGAAGCTCTGCCTTGTGAGAGTTAGGGTAGTGTCATGGCAGTGCTTGCTCTCTGTGTATGTGGCGCTGCCCCGGTGAGATGGGCAGCGCCCAGGCGGTGGTTGACCCCAATGTGTGACATGGACAGTGTGGGGTACAGCAAGTCATACCTTCTGTTGCAGGGGGGAGAGTGTCAACAGGTGCTGATGAGCAACAGAAGCTCTGTCTAGTGAGAGCTGGGTTCACTGTCTAGGCAGTGCTTGTGGGTGTCACTGCCCCCGTGAGATGGGCAGTGTGTAGGTAGTGTAGGTGTGACACTGCCCCAATGAGATGGGCAGTGTGTAGGCGGTGCTTGACCCATGTGTGTTTAGTCAGCAACAGCTGATTAGCTGCAGAAGCCTTGTTACACTCACGATAAACAAGGACCGGTCGCGATTGGACCGACCATAGCTCATTGGAAAGAGGAGTAGAAGGCCGTTCGAACGGTATAAGTCTTACGCTAATCCGCGCAACCGTCGCGACGCAAATGGGCCGCGAATTTCTTAACCAAGCAATCTGCACAGATGTCGGTTGTCCTTTATCTGCACAGCTGCTGATAGTCGACATCTGCACAGATGCAGGCGATGTCGACATCTGTGCAGCTGCGGAATGCACAGATGTCGTATGCCGCAACCAACATATGTGCAGCTGCTGACAACGACATCTGCACAGATGTCGACTATTACATTCAATGCTTGGCTGTGCAGATGTTGACACCGACATCTGTGCAGATGTTGACAACGACATCTGCACAGATGTCGACTATTACATTCGAGCCTTAGCTGTGCAGATGTTGTCTATAGCATCTGCACAGATGTCGACTTTTACATTCGCGGCTTGGCTGTGCAGATGTCGTGGCTTCATCTGCACAGATGTCGACTATTTCATCGACTCTTACATCCGCAAAACACATGTATTGACACCCAAACATCCCGCAACATCCCCGCAAAACACATGTATTGACCACCAAACACCCCGCAACACCTTGCTACACCCCCGCAAAACACATGTATTGACGACCAAACACCCCGCAACACCTCGCTACACCCCCGCAAAACACATGTATTGACACCCAAACACCCCGCAACACCTCGCTACACCCCCGCAAAACACATGTATTGACACCCAAACACCCCGCAACACCTCGCTACACCCCCGCAAAACACATGTATTGACGACCTAACACCCCGCAACATCCCCGCAAAACACATGCATTGACACCCAAACATCCCGCAACACCTCGCTACGGGACTTGCAAGCACATGTCTCGATGCACCATCACTCCACAACACCTCAATATGGAAATGCTAAGCACATGCATTGATGCACCCAATGACCGCAACACACCCCTACGATGTGACAAGGTAGCAACGACACAACACAACAACAAGGTGACACCACACACCACCATCACCATCACCATCACCATCACCATCACCACACTCAGGTTGAACATGCATCCCCATCCCCATCCCCATCCCCATCCCCATCCCATCCCCATCCCCATCCCCATCCCCATCCCCATCCCCATCCCCATCCCCATCCCATCCCCATCCCCATCCCCATCCCCATCCCCATCCCCATCCCCATCCCCATCCCCATCCCCATCCCCATCCCCATCCCATCCCCATCCCCATCCCCATCCCCATCCCCATCCCCATCCCATCCCCATCCCCATCCCCATCCCATCCCCATCCCCATCCCCATCCCCATCCCACCCCATCCCCATCCCCATCCCCATCCCCATCCCCATCCCCATCCCCATCCCCATCCCCATCCCCATCCCCATCCCCATCCCCATCCCCATCCCCATCCCCATCCCCATCCCCATCCCCATCCCCATCCCCATCCCATCCCCATCCCCATCCCCATCCCCATCCCATCCCCATCCCCATCCCCATCCCCATCCCCATCCCCATCCCCATCCCCATCCCCATCCCCATCCCCATCCCATCCCCATCCCCATCCCCATCCCCATCCCCATCCCCATCCCCATCCCCATCCCCATCCCCATCCCCATCCCCATCCCCATCCCCATCCCCATCCCCATCCCCATCCCCATCCCCATCCCCATCCCCATCCCCATCCCCATCCCCATCCCCATCCCCATCCCCATCCCCATCCCCATCCCCATCCCCATCCCCATCCCCATCCCCATCCCCATCCCCATCCCCATCCCCATCCCCATCCCCATCCCCATCCCCATCCCCATCCCCATCCCCATCCCCATCCCCATCCCCATCCCCATCCCCATCCCCATCCCCATCCCCATCCCCATCCCCATCCCCATCCCCATCCCCATCCCCATCCCCATCCCCATCCCCATCCCCATCCCCATCCCCATCCCCATCCCCATCCCCATCCCCATCCCCATCCCCATCCCCATCCCCATCCCCATCCCCATCCCCATCCCCATCCCCATCCCCATCCCCATCCCCATCCCCATCCCCATCCCCATCCCCATCCCCATCCCCATCCCCATCCCCATCCCCATCCCCATCCCCATCCCCATCCCCATCCCCATCCCCATCCCCATCCCCATCCCCATCCCCATCCCCATCCCCATCCCCATCCCCATCCCCATCCCCATCCCCATCCCCATCCCCATCCCCATCCCCATCCCCATCCCCATCCCCATCCCCATCCCCATCCCCATCCCCATCCCCATCCCCATCCCCATCCCCATCCCCATCCCCATCCCCATCCCCATCCCCATCCCCATCCCCATCCCCATCCCCATCCCCATCCCCATCCCCATCCCCATCCCCATCCCCATCCCCATCCCCATCCCCATCCCCATCCCCATCCCCATCCCCATCCCCATCCCCATCCCCATCCCCATCCCCATCCCCATCCCCATCCCCATCCCCATCCCCATCCCCATCCCCATCCCCATCCCCATCCCCATCCCCATCCCCATCCCCATCCCCACCCCCCACCCCCACCCCCACCCCACCCCACCCCACCCCACCCCACCCCACCATGAAAACACAACAACATTGCCACAAGGCGGCAAGATGACAACGAGTATGGACGCTACAACAAGGGTGATGCTACACTCTCCTTGGTAATGTACTACACCGGGTGCAACTTCATAGGCTCCTCTTACGTGCTCCCGCTATCCTTGACTCACCACACTACCATTGACGCCCACCTACCACACATACACCTATGCCATTTTGCACAACAAGCACGGGCTGACAACCACCCAAGTGCTCCACCATCCAGCTATCGTCCCCTTTGGAGAGGGATGGGTAGGGTCATTGTGGTGAGTGTGCATGGCATGGCCAGGGTGGGCTGGGTGGGCTGCTACTACGGGATCCCACTCCAAGCTGCCCGCTCCATGTTGCCCGCTCCAGGTTGGTACGCCAAGGGTAGGGTAGGGAGAGGGCTGCTACGCCAAGGGTAGGGTAGGGAGAGGGCTGCAGCGTGTGTCGTGGGGCGGGGGGTGGGAAAGGCGGGAGGTAGGTGGGGTGCCAGGCTTGGAGGTGGTGGGACAGGGGAGGGGAGGGGGAAGGGGAAAGGAGGAAGGGGGGAAGAGGGAAGGGCTGACCGTGGGACCTGCAGTAAACAATGGGCATCTTTGCGGTTAGGCTGGGCATCGGACCACCCATGTGCAAGGGCTGGCCACTCACTCTTTGCTAGCGCCACTTCTATACCTACCTAGCAGCGCCTCCATGGCTGCAGCTCCTGGCTGCTCCTGCGCTCCATGCGCCTGCTTCTCGTGGTAGGGTGATGAAGGAGGTGGTGGTGGGGGAGGGAGGGGAGGGCTGGGCTGGGCTGGGCTGGGCTGGGCTGGGCTGGGCTGGGCTGGGCTGGGCTGGGCTGGGCTGGGCTGGGCTGGGCTGGGCTGGGCTGGGCTGGGCTGGGCTGGGCTGGGCTGGGCTGGGCTGGGCTGGGCTGGGCTGGGCTGGGCTGGGCTGGGCTGGGCTGGGCTGGGCTGGGCTGGGCTGGGCTGGGCTGGGCTGGGCTGGGCTGGGCTGGGCTGGGCTGGGCTGGGCTGGGCTGGGCTGGGCTGGGCTGGGCTGGGCTGGGCTGGGCTGGGCTGGGCTGGGCTGGGCTGGGCTGGGCTGGGCTGGGCTGGGCTGGGCTGGGCTGGGCTGGGCTGGGCTGGGCTGGGCTGGGCTGGGCTGGGCTGGGCTGGGCTGGGCTGGGCTGGGCTGGGCTGGGCTGGGCTGGGCTGGGCTGGGCTGGGCTGGGCTGGGCTGGGTGTAGGGAAGGGGAGGTTGGGACCATTGAACCTGCAGCTATTCAGTGGTTGGCAAATAGTCAGGCAAGGTATTTGGAGCCACATGACTGCAAGATAAACTACTCACCATTCGCTAGGGTGGGGTTTGTGTGGGTGCACCCAACTTTGTTTCATGTGCACCCAACTTCGTCTCTTGCATGGCTCCTGACCGCCTCTCCGGGCTCCTCCACTCCTCTTCCGCTCCGTCTCATAGGCTTCGGGCTACGTGTCCTAGTTGCACCTCATGCATTTCTTATGCCGCATCGCTGCATCGCTGGGTCGCTGCATCTCTGCACCTCCTTCCGTTTTCTGTCGCTATCTCTTGATCCTATCGCTTAACCTGATGGCATCTTTTTATGGCTGGTCGCCAATGCTATGCGGCTGGTCGGCTCATAGCTAGCCTTTAGGCGACGGTTTTGTTGGCTGCTCCTGGCCGCTCCTGGCTGCTAATGCCAGCTTAGCGGGGCAGTCTGGATTCTTGCGTGATTCTTTTGCTTCCTTCGCGGTACCTTCATGCAGGTCTCCATGCAGCCTGGTTATTTTGTAACCTTAGGGCATACCGTGTTATGTTGGAAGAGTCTTGCTTCCTTTGCGGTTACTTTGCTGCATTCGTGGTGCCTTTGCGTAACCTTAATGCAAGCCTTTTCTTCATGTGCACATCTGCACTACTTGGCAGCTGTGCAGATGTCGAGGGATGCATATGTGCAGATGTCGATTGTGTCGACAGCTGTGCAGATGTCGAGGGATGCATCTGTGCAGATGTCGACTGTGTCGACAGCTGTGCAGATGTCGAGGGATGCATCTGTGCAGATGTCGACTGTGTCGACAGCTGTGCAGATGTCGAGGGATGCATCTGTGCAGATGTCGACTGTGTCGACAGCTGTGCAGATGTCGAGGGATGCATCTGTGCAGATGTCGACTGTGTCGACAGCTGTGCAGATGTCGAGGGATGCATCTGTGCAGATGTCGACAGTGTCGACAGCTGTGCAGATGTCGAGGGATGCATCTGTGCAGATGTCGACTGTGTCGACAGCTGTGCAGATGTCGAGGGATGCTTGGCTGTGCAGATGTCGACTGTGTCGACAGCTGTGCAGATGTTGAGGGATGCAGCTGTGCAGATGTCGACTGTGTCGACAGCTGTGCAGATGTCGAGGGATGCAGCTGTGCAGATGTCGACTGTGTCGACAGCTGTGCAGATGTCGAGGGATGCATCTGTGCAGATGTCGCTTATCCTAAAGGCATCGGCATGCATCTGCACAGATTCCGGGCTCATTTAACCAACATCTGTGCAGATTCCTAAAAAGGGGGGGGTACCTCGCGCGCGGATCGATGTATCTTCGCAACCGCTGCGAGTTAGGACTTCATTCAAGAGCGAGGTCCCCCTTAAACTCAACGCTCTATCGTTCTATCGGAGCGGAATGTCCATCCGATGCAAAAAACACCCTCGCGTCGGCCTTATTTATCTTGAGTGTATGTGTCAAGTTCTGCTGCAAGGGGGAGAGTCAGCAAGTGCTGATCAGCAGCAGAACCTTTGCCTAATGGGTGTGTCATGCGTGTGACGCTGCCCCAATGAGATGGGCAGCGTCAAGGAAGCCTCCCTGTGTCTGACACTGCTCCGTTGACATGAACTGTGCTATCTGGGTCACCATGTCACATCTTCTGCTGCAGGGGGGAAGAGTCAGCAGCAGCTGACCAACAGCAGCAGCTGTGTCTCTTATGGCAGTGGCATCTACCTGGTGGCAGCAAGCTAGAGCAGTCCTGCCTGTGCAGCTGACATTGTGTCTGACAATGCTTGACCCATGAGTGTGTGACACTGCCCCAATGAGATGGGCAGTGTGTCAGGAAGAGTGGTACATGGTCTAGACAGTAGCAGACTGCAGTAGTCTTGCCCCTAGCTGGCATGATCAGTGGCGCGTGTGACTGCCATGCCCTGGCGCGTGTGACTAGTGGGAGCAAGTGCAGCAAGAGCAAGGTGGAGTAGGTGTGCACTCCTACAATTTAATCCCTGCGTTTGTCCCTGAGTTCTACCGACCTTGTCCGATCGGGCTGAAACTTTGATAGATGGCAGTTTTCAGAAAATAAAACATATTTGCCAAGAAAAATATTTGGAAAAATCCAAAAGCTGTTGCGCTGTGGCCCACAACCTATCCCTGCACTTATCCCTGCACCTACGCCCCAGGGTCACAGCGCAGCCGCCTTTGATTTTTTTAAAATATCTTTTCTGAACAATATGTTTTATTTTCTGCAAACTACCATCTATCAAAATTTCAGCCCGATCGGACAAGGTCGGTAGAACGCAGGGACAAACGCAGGGACTAAGTTGTAGGAGTGTGCCCCCTAGTTTGCACAACCAGTGGGAGTATCATTAACACCAGCAGGCTTGCTTGCTTGGCAATGTTGCACCTGCGCCTGTCATGCATCATGCACCACCATCATGCAACATGCAACATGACATGTCCAAGTGTGGCGTGTACTTGTACTTGTCCGTTTAAGACGTTGGTAGTTTTTTTGCTTTGGTTTGCTTTTACAGTTGTTTGACTTAGCAGTAGCTTTGCTCTTGACGTAGTGTCTCTTTGCCTAGCCCCTGAGTGGGAGTGTTGGAAACTACGCCCTCCTGGTGCTGCGCATGAAGCATCGGGATGATAGGGCGTAATATCCAGTGGCTAGTCAGGAGAGTGTACGAGTGTGACTGTCGTATTTAGGGCAGTTTCCTGGCAGACCTTGGCACCTTGATAGCGGTGTCTTGGTCTGACCGTACATTCTCTACAGGTAGGCGCGGGCTATGCGCCGGCCTGTTGTGCCAGATCTATGTAACCTTGATAGCGGTGTCTTGGTCTGACCGTACATTCTCTACAATTACCCATCACTGGTCCCAACTAAGAGAGACCCTACCCCTGGTAATCAAAACGACGTCGCGTCTTAGCCATGTTGTCATCTTTTGCCTGTCGCAAATGTCCGGATAGAAGACTCTGTCAGCTAAGCGGTGCAATTTCTATCATTAAATACTGTACAATCTGCTGAGTGCAATGACGGCTGACATCTTGATACACAAGCTCATGCATTTCTTGCTCATGCGGGAAACCGCCACGGGAAACCGCCACCTGACGCGGGGGTGACGGTGTGTCCATCCATGTGATGGATCTGGCCTAAGATCCAAGATCCCAAAGGTCTAACGATATTTTTCAATCACCCCGTCTTGGCGTCCTACACGCTCGGCAAGCATCGGGATGGGTATTGACCGGACATTCCATTTGTAGATGGACTTCCAGGGATATGGGTCAATGTCCAAAGAATACTCGTCTCGTCGCTGTGAGTTATCCGTAGCATGGTAGCATGGAGCAGCCCGCGGCCAAATACAGCAATACCTTGCGCTGGTGTGCAGAAGCCTCGGCTGGGCTTGCAACGACCGGCGATTTATTTACTATCTCATTCGGTGTACGTGTATTCAGTTTGGGTATGAAAATTACCATGTAGTGAGGGGGCTTGAGGCGGCTGCTACGGCGGATGCCTGGCCTTGTGGTTCTGTTGGCGGCTTACAACCATGCAGCTGGTGCACACCCAGCTGGCCTGAGGCTGCGGCTCCCCCCTGAATAACAGAAGGCAACTGCAGCCCCACCACTCAGCAGCTGAGGCATCCCCCTACAGCCCTACCCCTAGCTCGACCCAGCTGGACCCCAACAGGGTTCTCGTTCCCTGCACCTCTGCTGCCCCTGCAGGTCATTGCGGCCTCCTGCTGCCTTGACTAGTACACTACACGCACACGGTCCACCAGCGCTGCATAATACACATCCATTGCACACGCCCAACGTCCCCCTCACTGGCAGAAAGAAGGGTGCCACTGCCTGACAATGAGTAACACCTGTGCCTACACACAGGGAGGAGTTGCCGTGCACACAGCAGCAACTCCAGACCATCGGCGAATGTTGTGCAATGCTGTTGCCACTGCTGCTGGTGATAATGAAAGCAGCGACTCCAGGTCAGGAGCATCTCGTTCACCCAGGCCACCACAGCCTACCTCATCTTGTCTCAACCCAGAACTCAGCCTGGCCAGAGAGGCATGAAAGGGCAGATCCGTCAGCTGCTGCCCCTGCTTACTCGTGCGCCAGTAAGATATGGCAGGCCTGCTGAGCCACACCGCATCAAACCACACCCTGGCAGCTGACACCCCTCAGCCTTACCCGGCTGACCTGGTCATCCTGGGAAGCGTCCTTATCCTCTCTTGATCGTCACACTTGCCACCCTCCACCTGGCCTGGCCTAGTCTGGTTGGCTGGCCTCAGCTTCAGCAAGCCTGCTCTGGCATGCATGCATGCAGCTAGGCACAGCACCACGCTGCCTGACAGGGCCGCATTGCACTGCCCAGCGCTGCATGGCACATGAGGGCCCCAGCTGGGCCAAGAGCTGGATCCTGCACTCTACCCTGCAAACTGCAACTTTAACCGCCTGCCTGACCTGCCCAGCCTGCCGTGTGTGGGGCTGCCCAGCCGGCACCATGCTGCCCAGCTGGCCCTCTACAGTGCTGCCCTGCCTGGCACGGCGCCACCCTGACTCCTAAGCATCTGCCATGTCATCAAAGACCGGCATGGCTGCCTGGGGTCTCAGCCCGGGCACTGCTGCCAGGCGGAGCTGCTCAGCTTCCCGCTGAGCTGCCAGCTCCTTCTCCACCTCCTCCGCAAACAGCTCGGCATTGTCCTGCGGGACCGGCAGTGCAGTGATGTGATGATGGTGGGTTGACACTGTTACGCCTGTCATCCTGGTATGCCTAGTATGGCTGCTTTGCGATGATCTCAAATCACTGCTGCTGCTGCTGCCACTGCTGCTGCTGGTGACGATGATGGTGACGAAGATCACCTTGGGTTCAATACCCAGATTTACAGCCCATGCTACCCTGCACCAAGGCTTTGACTGAGCTGGAGGCTGGCCAAGCTGCGACTTACTGAGGATGAGAACTGGCGGGTCTGCACCAAGAAGTCTCTGAGGTGGTGTTTGAAGGCGGTGAAATCCCGCATGGAGAACATGCCGGCCACACACGCCCCCACCTGCAGCAGTAACAGCAGCAGCAGCAGCGCTTACACCCAGGTGAGGTTGAGGGTGAAGGTAGGGTTACTCTGCTATCAGGCTAGGAGCGCCATCCCCCCATTCCCCTAGACAACCATCCCTGAACAGCACTTCCTGGCCACCCCCTGGCCTTGGCTGGGCTCAATCCTGACCTGACCAGGGGTCTCAGGGGTCTGGCCCTTAAGCACAGGATCAGCACTGGAGCATCAGCACTGCCCCTTGCTGCTGTCCTATTGAGGCTTACTGAGGGTGACCGCTTTCCTGTTCAAACGCCTGACCTGCTGTGGCGTGAGGTTGGGGAAGGACTGGGACAGCAGCCCGGTGACATGCTCCTGGACAAAGGCGGTGTTCGAGGGGTAGGCTGTCATGCCCTTGCTGGCCACGTCCCACAGCGGCCCTTGTATGCTGCCCACGGTAAGCACGTTGAACAGCAGGTGCAGGATGTGGGCTTGCAGCTTGAAGCCTGGTTTGTGAAAGGAATCTGCAGCAGCAAAAACTACACGCAGTGCTGGCATGGGCGCCAGAGATCTCATACACTAAACAGCTAGCAGTGGCCACAGGTCTTTTAGCAGCAAGCAAGGTTGGCAGAAGATGCAGAAGCATCAGCAGCGGGAAACGCTGGCAGCAGCAGGGGCAGGGGGCAGCATGGGCAGGGACAGTGGCAGCAGCAGGAGGAGAAGAAGAAGTAGCAGTGAGCCAAGCTAGCAGGCACAGTCTGTATGCGTCCACCTAACGGCCCGGCACCTGTCATGACGGCGAACGTTTCCTGCATGATGTGAAGGTAGTAGGCCTGGAAGAATTGGGTAGCACCAGGGCACAGGCTGACCTGGCTCAAAAGGTCCTGCAACCAACACCCGACACCAACAACTGTCAGGCAACTGACAACCGACAACTGACCTAAGCAACTGTCAGGCACAGGACAGCTGACGACAGCAAGTGTGAGAGAGCCCATATGCCTCATGCATGAAGCGGGGAGGCAGGCAGCGAACAGGAGCAGGTAGGCTCAGCAGCAGTGTTTGATTCTCGCGCTATACATGGCGTTCGCTATGAAATGGCAAGTTTAGAGGTTGCTTTGCGCTATAAAATGGTCGCTTTTCGAAGTGCACTATCGCGCATCGCGCTATTAAAAGCGACCTTTGACCGACGTCAATTTTGAGCGAAGCCAAGTATGGTCGAGCTTGAGCCTGGACCATGTCACTTTGCGCTACAAACTTTGAAACTCGCCAACGAAAAAGATATCAATTCTGGGCAGGCAGCCAGAGGAGTTTGCAGAAGGTGTGGCGATCAGGCTAAGGCTCTCCGACACTGAGGCACTGAGACCTACACCTCCGCCTATCCCACCCTGCCTGTTCATCTTGCTGCCCTCCCTGCCCCAGTCACAGCCAGCCACAGCGCACCTGCAGGAGACTGAGGCCTGTCTCAGCCACATTGCGCTCAGTGTGTCTGAAGGCCCACACGATGGAGTCAATGATGAGCTTGAGCTGTGCGCTGTTGAACTGCATCAGTGTCCTGCACCGCAGCACAATAACAGCACAGCACAAATGCATGTGCGCACTCAATGGCCGGCCATACATGTGGTTCTTAGCAAGCAAGTTACGTGCTTGCCATGTGTGTGGGTGAAAGGTGGATGATGCACACCTGGTCACACCTGGTCAGGTCACACCCGGCCTTATACCTCCCAGCACCTTCCCTGTTAGTATGTGACCTCTCCTACTAAGGTCCTAAGGCCCTGAGGTCATAAAGCTCCCTCCTCCTCCTCCTCCTCCTCCTCCTTCTCCCCTGTCCCTCTCCCTGTCCCTCTCCCTCTCCCTGTCCCTCTCCCTGAGCAACAACATGCAGTGCTGATCACTCCACAGTGCATGCACACCTGACCCAGTGCACCCACACTCGGCCACTGCCTGCCTGCAGCCTCTCACCCGAAGCAGTGGTTGACAATGGCATGCAGCAGCGCAAAGAACTGCAGGCGGTGCTCTGGGAAATCTTCCATGTTGCGTGTGATCATTTGAAGTGTGACCTCGAACACAGCTTCGAAAATGCGCGGCACCTCAGCTTGGACCAGGTCCTTGAGCTTGATGATGATAGCGGCAAACACGCTGAGCACCTCTGCATCGCTGCATGAGGTGGTAGGGCAGCAGGGGGTGTGGGTTAGGCAGGCTGTTTGTGGCGGAGGAGCAGGAGGGTGGAAGAGCATCAGGGGAGGTGCGAGAGGACAGCATGGGATAAGTGGAGCCAAGGCTGTTGGTGGCAAGGCATGGGTGCCAGCGGCGTCAGGGAAGGCGGAGGCTATGTGTGCAGCACTCAACGTTGCAGGCCTGGTAGAGGCCTGACAGTGGGGCATGTGGGGCAGCCAGGGCCATGGAGCATTAGGACATCACGCCTTGTAGCATTACTGTGGCATTACTGCACTGCCCCTGCAACGCCTGCTGCACTACCCCTGCAATGTCTGCTGCACCATGCCTCCCACAGCACCACCCAAGCACCCAGACGGGGTTGGTAGAGACAGCTCCAGCATGTGGCTGGCCAAGGAAAGGGGTCAGGGTGGCGGTGCAGGGCGGGGGGTTGCGAGTTAGCGGAGGGACCTGACCGGGCGGAGGGCTGACCGGGCAGCTTAATAAAGGAGGTGAGGGTGGCAGTGGCAGGCAGAGGGGGGCGGCTCGGGGGCTCACCGAGCATCAGGCACCCCCCGGGCGTAGTCCCCAAGGATGGGGTCCATCATGGCCGGCACATATGCACCGGCTAGGAGCGCCGAGTCCTCGGCCTTCTCCACGAATACCTCAATCAGGCGCAGCGTCACCTTCTTCACACTGTGGGCAGCAGTGGGTTTGAGGGGTGGGGGGGGTTGAAGGGTATGGGGGTGGGGTGGGGTGGGATGAGAGGGTGAGAGGAGTACGGAGGTGGGTTCGAGGGATGGGGGGGGTTGAGCAGCGCTGTTTGCCTGCCTGCTGTTCAGTCCGTTGCCTGACGCCGCACCTGCGCATGTACTTGACTTGCTGGGAGCGAGCGGCATGGGGGCCTCCCTCAGCGATCTGCTTATTGATGAACTCGCTGTACAGGCGGTACACCTGCGAGAGGAGAGGAACGGCATAGGGCAGGGCAGGGCGGGGGCACATTGTGAATCTGACACCTCCAACACGACATGAACAAAGGGAGGCATCGTGTGGCAGTGCAGAGTAAAGATTGTGGCCCGCCTCGCCCCGCCCTGCCAACAGCTACTCAGGCCTGCCCTGCCACTCTCAGCTATGCTCCTGACCTGTAGCATGTCCGCGAAGATGACGTTGAACTGTTGCGCGTAGGGCTGGCCAAGGCTGGAGCAGACGCTGACATTGGTTTGCAGCACGTTCTGAATGCTGCGCGTGGCCTCCTGCAGCACCCAGCGGCAGATGGCAGCGACAGCACCACATGTCAGGTCATGTGGCACAGCACAACACACCATGACCTGGACACCGTCGCACCCCGAAGGCCCTTGATATAGCAGGTCGCATAGGCTCAGCATGGGATGAGCTGTAGCGGTGCAGCGCAGGCATATTTTGTCATGCAGCACAGAGCTGCCCGTGAGCTGTGTAATGTCCAGGAGTCTGGAGTGACTTAAGCGGTGAAGAGGTCAAGTGCTCTGGAGATGTCATGGGGTCTGGGCAGCAACCGAGGTCCGTGCTCAGTGCGCAGAGTCTGGGCAGCAGCTTGCGGCCTTAGCTGCTCACCGGGGCTTTGAGGACATCAGGATTGCCCTGGGCGCTGGCCAGGATGGTCTGCCATGTGGCATTGGGCGGGGCCATGAGCCGAGCCTGCAGCCAATGCCAAGCAGAAGAAAAGCAGCCGATGGCCCTTGGCAAAATGTTCTTTGAAGAACATTTGTTTTAGTACGGCAACATGGCGGCCCTGACTCCTCGACGTCAACTTGCCCCCCCAGGGGACCTCATGAGACAGGGATCTCAACGTGAGGGCAGTCCTACTGATCACGGCTGCCCTGAGTCCTTCCAGAGGCGTGCTTGCTCCCAGGGACCTCATTGCCAGGGCACTTATAAAAGTCCTGTTCCTGCCCATAGTCCTACAGTCTCCTGCCATCAGGAGGGTGACTCCGTGCCCAGCTCTCTACCCAGGGCCGCATAGGGCTGCCATAGGGCATAGGGCAAGGGCGCATAGGGCAAGGGCGCATTGCGCATAAGGCAGCACTGGCAGCATGCCTTGACCACGCTGTGGCCGATCACCTCCTCTCCCTCGCTTCAGTGCCTCAGCCTTGTCCCCTCTACAATCACTACACTGCTTGGCCGCGCACATCTCCGTCTTTAAGCTAAGCAAAAACTCCTGCCTTGCGTACTACCTTTGCCAAGTCACCCTGGCACCAGGCAGTTGTACCACCAGGCAGTTGCAGGACCCTGTCATTTCCCCCAGGCTACATCGCCTTCCCTCTAAGACTTTCAATCTCCTGCCTTGCACACCTACGCCAATCCTATCGCCTTGCACACCTACGCCAATCCTATCCTACTATTTGCCTATCCTAACACCTGTGGTTCCAGCAGAACATTTGCCCGTGCCCCGTATGTCTGCCTAGTGGACCTGGACTGACTACTCAAGTGCTACAGGCTTTGCTGAGAACATTGTCTTTCCTCCCAGTCCACACCACCTTTTCTTCTCTTCTCTTCCCTTTCCCTTACCTAACCTTTCCTTCCCTTGTTTTACCTTCTCTCTCTCTTACCTTACCTTCCCCTCCCTCCCCCATGCCTCACCTTCCCTTGGCTTCTTAGCCCACACCACCCTCATGGCCCCGCCGCTCCCTCATGTGCTCCCTGGCCCCCCATGCAGCCCTCGGGCCCCAGCCCCTACGCACCAGGTATTCCTCCCGCTTGCTGGCTTCACCCTCTGCACCGATCATGAGCCCAACAGCCTCATAGAATGTGTGCACCTGCAAGCAGCAGCAGCAGCAGCAGGGTTCGCAGTGAGGGGAAACAGCACCAGCGAGGAAGGAGGGCAGCATGCGGCGAAGGTAGCAATCATCTGGCACAATGGGTGAATGGGCTGATTGGAGGCGCTGCAGGCAGGCGACTAGTGAACACCTCCAGCAGCAGCACGCCGCTGGGCCATCACAGACTAAGCTGGGCCGTTACAGGCTAAGTTTACCCCTCTCTCACGGTCTACTTAGCTACGTGATGCATGAGCCACGGATTCCCTGCCTGCCAGCCACAAACAGGACAGGCAGCCATGTGCAAGGTGAACGCTAAGTGCCATGGCAAGGCTTTGGGTCACCATGTAGTGAGCTGAGCTAAGCTAGACTGAGTTCCTTCTGCCTTTGCCTGCCTGCCATCACCTCCCTTCCAACTCACCCCAAACCCCAGAAGCCCAAAAGTAGCAAATCGCCAAAGGAGATCAGGCTCAGTGGGAGTCCTAATGGTCTGCGCACTCCCTTGTGCCCCTGCTCTGGTGGCCTAGCTGCTACAGCCTGCAGGCCGCTGTTTGCTGCCCCAAATACCTGGTGCGGCTGCAAGTCGTGGATGGTCTCCGCCAGGGTGCTTGGGGCCAGCAGCTCGGACAGGAATGGCTCACGCTCTTGCACCTGACGCCAGGCAGCCAGGCAGCTAGGCAGTCAGCTAGTCAGCCACTCAGCCAGGCAGGCAGCCAGGCAGCCAGTCGGCCAGTCAGCCAAGCAGTCAGCCAGATGTAATGTGGTGATGTGGCGCTACAAGGATGGTTGCTGATCAAACTGTAATGGGGTGGCAAGAGGCTGGTAACAGTGCTGCTGGCTTCCCACATTCTGTGAGGCTCTGTGTTGCAACACCACCACCAGGCAAATGCCATGCAGTGATGAGGATGGTGAGGCAGGCAGCCAGCCGCCACCACCAGCAAGGCTGGACCTCCTGCTGGTGACAGGCTGGGGTGCATGCTGGGCAAGGGGTTAAAACAGGGGATGGCTACCAGTCAACAACGACTGCGACGAGATGGCAACAACCATGCTGTCATGGGCTGGTGAATGGACAGGGCAGCTGCCAGCTCTGATATGACACGAAAGGGAGGGAGGCAACCTGGATGGCTGGATGGGTTTGAAGAGATGGCAACAGCAACAGTGTGGTGTCAGCTCAAGCATGTATGGATCCACCTGGGTGCATGCAAGCAAGGCATACCTCTCCTTGCTTGACCTGTGAGAATTGAAGTAGATGAGCAGGCAGCAGGTGTGGCCCTCACATGTCCACATGTTTGTGACATGCTCCACAACCCATGTTCATGCAGGCTGGATGCCACTAACGCACCTGCTGCACCACGAACTTGCGGCGGCAGCGGTTGCATATCTTGAGGAAGGTGTCGCAGGCCATGTCCTGCAGCAGCAAGAGCAACACGGGCCCTAAGATGAGGGTAGGCAGGTCGCAGTCTTGGAAAAGTGCTGCCTTCATCGACTCCATGCAGCTGCTCCAGGGCTACTGTTACACTCAGCCCCATCTCCTGATCCGAGGCCACTGCTGCTGCTGCTGCTACTGCTGCTGTTGCTGCTCTTGTGAGCACAGCCTGGGGCATCACTCCCAGCATCTGCCCAGCAAAGCCCCTGGCTTGTCCAACCGCGCTGCACCCACCACCCAGCCAGCATACCCCTGATGGCCTGCAGCTTACCCACCCGGCACCCACCTGCACCCCTGGATGTGTTTCGTGCATGAACTCAAATAGCTTGTTGACCACAGTTTTCAGGAACTTCCAGTGCGCTCTCAGGAACTTTGGGTACTGGCCCACCACATACATGATGTTGCTGGCAATCACGGCTTTGTTGTCTTTGCCACGAGTGACCTCACACAAGTTGAGAAGATCTCTGTGGGCAGGCATGGAACATTTGTTCAACATGTGTCCTTGGCATAGGTGCGCAGGGCAGGCAGGCAGGGTAAGATGTGTCACAGAGGGGCAGGACTGGGCAAGCAGCTCAGTTGCCAGACAACCGGGAGGGAGGCATGGGAGTGCAAAAGATGGGCAGAGGGGCAGAGGGCAAGCAGACTCGCAGGTGAAGCTGGAGTGAAGCTGGGGTGAAGTTGGGCAGAATCTGGCTACCCCTCACCTGATGACTGTGACCAAGAAGCGGTTCTCCTGCTCATCCTGCATGCTGCCGCTGATGGAGCCTATCGCCCAGCACAGAGTGTTCAGCCCCTGCCACGTCCACTTGGCGTTGCCCGACTGCAGCAGCAGGGCAGGGTGCAGGGCTTGACGAGGGAGGGCAGGGTGAGAGGGAGGGGGTGCAGCGGCACAATGCAGAGAAGGGCACAGCAGGAGGTTCAGTGTTGATAGAGGGAAAGGGGCGGGGCAGGATGTCATAGGCAGCTGTGGAGGACAACTGTGGGCCCCCACCTACCACCATAGCCTAGCCACTGCTCTCACTCCCTATCTGCAATTATTCCCAAGGGCTGCTGCTGCCCTTCTAGCCTTAAACCACCCTGCCCTCTGCCCCTTGCTGCCTGGCCCATTGGCCACCTGCCCCTTGCTGCCTGACCCATTGATGCCTGGCCGCATAGGTGCCCTGCCTCTGTGCACCTGGGTGCGCAGCTTGTCCAGCATCTGTGCCTCCGTGTCATCCACGTCCAGGTGGCACAAGTACACCAGCGTCTCCCTCATGGTCTTGTACTGCGCCAGCACGTCGTTATCCTTCATGGTCTCACGCACAATGTTGCCGTTCTCATCCTCCACCACGATGACCTGCAGGGGACAACAACAACGCTGCTGGGTTAATTTAACATCGCCCTCTGTCTGTTGCCAGAGCAGGCAATGAGGGGACCTGCTGCTACACTGCCTCAGCAGCAAGGGTAGCAGGAAGGCAGCACCAGGGCCGCACCAAAGTCACTAGCTGGCTGGCTCGCGTGTTGTCAGGCAGTGGCACAGTGGAGGTGGCGCAGGCCTGTTACATGAGCCCTGCTGCTTGCCTCTTCTGGCTTGGCCATGCGGCTGATCATGAGCTGGCGCAGCTTGGACAGGATGCCAGCGAACAGGACCTTGCGCCGCAGCGGCTGCTGGGGCACGGGGGAAAAGGAGAAGACGGAGGTGGTGTCCTGCAGGCAGTAGAGCCAAGGAGGCTTGATGGCACAAGGCTCTATGGTTAAGGCAAGGCAGCAGAGCAGCCAGGAAGAGGGCCGAGCAGGCGGCAGGCAGCACGGCAGGTCAGCACAAGGCTCGGTTGTTGGGGCAAGGTAGGGCTTGAAAAAACAAGGAAGAGGGCCGAGCAGGCGGCAGGCAGCACGGCAGGTCAGCACAAGGCTCGGTTGTTGGGGCAAGGTAGGGCTTGAAAAAACAAGGAAGAGGGCCGAGCAGGCGGCAGGCAGCACGGCAGGTCAGCACAAGGCTCGGTTGTTGGGGCAAGGTAGGGCTTGAAAAAACAAGGAAGAGGGCCGAGCAGGCGGCAGGCAGCACGGCAGGTCAGCACAAGGCTCGGTTGTTGGGGCAAGGTAGGGCTTGAAAATACAGGGCAAGAGTGCTGAACCTGACAAGTGGTGGGGCATGAGTGCTGAACCTGACAATGTCTAGAAGCTGACAGCACTAGACAAGAAGGGCAGACCCTGGCCTGGGTCTTGGTTAGCCTCACCGTCATGGCGCAGGCTGAGGCATAGATGTCTGGCAAGAAGGAGTTCCAGTAATCCAGGCAAGTCTTGAACACCTCAGTATTCTGCACATGCAGTGGCAGACGCCAGTGGTGCACCCCGACTCCCCCTCTGTGATGGCTCAGCCTCTGCTCAGCGCCATGCTTTGTCTCCATTGCACTGTCTGCCTCTGTTGCTTTGGCCTGCTTGCTCAGGGCCTATCGATGGGTTGGTGTGGGAGGGCCACAAATGGAACCAGGCAATCATTCGTCTCCATGTGTTGCAGTCATGCTAGCAATGTTGAATGATTATGAACCTCCAGCAGGTGGCGAGCCAGATAACCATGCAGCTGCGACACGAATGTGAAAGGCCTGTGCTGCTGCTGACGACACATGCTGCTGACGCTGAGCGCATGCTGCCAGCCTGGCCTCCCAGAGGGCTCTATCACCACAGCTCCTGCCTCCCCCTCAGCTGCACTGCCCCTGGCTGTATGACCCCTCCTGTATAACCCTAACCCTCCCGGCACCAGCCACCAGCCCCAGCCTTGCTTAGCTGCCTGGCTGCCTGGCTGCCTACCTCCACGTAGCTGATGCTGACCAGGTAGTCCAGGCCAACGATAAGCATGGCATGGGTCTCAGGAGTGGACTCCAGCAGGGAGATGTGGGCCTGATGGGGCAGGCGGGCAGGCAGGCGGGCAGGCAGGCAGGCAGGCAGGCAGATAGACAGGCAGGTGGGTGAAAGGCATATGAGAATGAGGATAATCGGCAACCAGGTGAAGAGGTGGACATGCAGGCAGGCAGGCGGACAGGCAGGCAGACAGAGTAGGAAGGGGGCAGGCGAGCAGGCCAGTGGGTTCAGAGATGGCCACAAGCCATGAGCGGGCTGTAGGGAGTCAGGAGGGAGGGGCTGTAGTACACTGAGTGTGCAGTAGATGCCAGGTGGAGCTCTGGCCTGGTGCTGACAGGCTAAAAGCATGGCTGAAGCGCATGATGCGTAGTGTGAGTGATTGTGCCACGCAGAGCTCACTGAGGATTGCTCAGTTTATGATGCGCAGTGCAGCCAGGTCAAGGACTGCAGGCAAAGGAGCGTGAAGCACCTTGAAGAAGCCAGTGAAGAAGAGCGCGAGGTTTTGCACAAACTTCTGTTGCTCATCGGCACCGCGCTCATAGCTGCGTTTGCCATGTCAACACGGCACCAACAATTGGCGGCAGCAGCCACACGGCACGACCTTCACACAACAAAGCAGGTGGGGGTAGTGGTAGAGAGTGGGTGCACCTATCCACCAGCATCGTTGTGCAAAGGCTGCTCCACCCCTTCGCTACCTTGGCAGCATGCTGGCGTCACACCCTGGTGCTCACACCACATGTGTGACTCACGCTTCTGGGATGTTAGTGTTTGGTGGCACCACCTGCTGCAGCTGAGTCATGAAGACCGTGTAGAAGGTGATGAACTGGGAATTGAACTCAGGGCCAACCACCAGCATGCCCACCTGCACACGCAGCGATGCATCGTCATCAGCACCAGCGACAGCATCTGTCGACTGGCCAGGACAATGTGGCCCGCCCCAGCTATGAAACAATGGCGCAAATGTGAATGTGCTCCGGCTGAATATGAGCGCATGCAAAGGTATGCATCTGCAACCGACTCTGTACATGGGCAGGTGCGTGCCACATGGCAGCCTGATCCATACATGCCTTTGACCGCATGTGCCTGATAGATCCAGCCACTGGTCAACTTCCTGTGTGAGCCCCCATCCCAGCGTGGTAGCTGCTCGCTTGCGTTGCCATTTGCAATTGCCCAAAGCTGGCAGCCACATCTGCTTGCTCATGCCCTGAGCTGCATCAGGCAGGCTGGCTAATCCCTAGTTGGCCCAGGCTGGCTGAGCCCTAGTTGGCAGGCTGACCAGCTGGCTGAGCCACAGCTATACCCTGAGCCCCTGAGACCACGTACTGAGGGGGCATGACTGGTGCTCTTGTTGGTGGCAGTGCTGCTGCTCCTGCTGCTGCTGTTACTGCTTTGCCTCTACAGAGACCACGACGTTGAAGTGTTGAGCTCCCTCTTACCCTGCCCAGCCCAGGCTGCTCCACCATACTCTACCACACTCTACCATGCACCACAAGCCCCTGTAGCTTCATCCAGCGCCTCCGCAGTGGAGAGCATGGATATGGACTTCCCTTACGTCCTCCCTCAAACCTCACTCCCTTCCCTGCCAACCTCCCAATAGGCCTTTTTTTGCAAAAGCCTAGCGCGACATAACAAAACAATGTAATGGACGCTTTGCGGAATGCACTATTAAGCATCGAGCTATAATAGTCCTCACTTTACACTCACCTGCGGCAGCCCTGCCCCACACTGCTGCACCCTCCCTGCCACCTGCCCTGTTTCACACTACAACCCACCATGCGCATTGATGTCCCTGCACTTACAAGAAACTCGTAAGACACTGTCGAGACACACCACAGGGACAACATGTCAGCATCCAACTGGGCATGTGGCCTCCTCACCTCTGTCAGGCACTGCAGGGCCACGTTCCTGAAGGCTGGCTGCGGGAACAGCTGCAGCAGGAAGTGCAGGAGGTTGGACTCAAAGATGTAGCCCAGGGGCACCCAGGTGAGGTACACGGACAGCGTGTCCAGGGTGGAGCGGATCAGGTCCGGCTTGCGTGTGTTGCACAGCACAAACACGCACAGCTCGTGGATCAGCCCAAACTCGCTGTTCAGGTTCACCTTCAACTCCTTGGTCTTGGCCTGCAGGGCAGCAGCGCCAGGCAGCAGCACCACAGCCACGTGCACACACCCTTGAGCGAGTCTGCGCACCGCACTGCGCTGCACCCCTACCCCTGGGGCTCAACCACGATCATACGGAATGTCTTCATGCATCTGTGCTGCCAGAATGCAGCGTGACAAAGCTGGATTGCTTGTGGCAGTAGGGGTGCTCAGTGGGTGGCCCATGGCTGTGACAGCGGGCTCAGGGAGGCACAGGTGGATAGAGGCCTGGCCTGGGTGCTGGCAAAGTGCGCTACGTCATGCTTGTTCACTCAAGGTGCTGGACAGGTCATGGCACTGCCACTGGCACTGACACTGGGCAACTGGGATGGACTCCTCAGAAAAGCGTGGATGTGCTGTAGCTACCCTACCTCTCAGTCAAGCCTCCTCATCCTGATCAAACCACCCAAGTCCCACCATTCAAGCCCCATCTTAGGGGATCTAGGCATAGCTTGAGCATTCTCAACACCACCACCCCAGCTGCTGTCATGGCACTGGGTTGTGCTTGTCACTGTGCTGGGCTATGTTTGTGACTGGGCTGTGCTTGCTGGCTGTGCTTAGGTCTGCTACTGCTGTAACGATCCTCACAGACAGAATAGGCTGTGCTTGCTCAGGTCTGCCACTCTGGGGTGCTTGCACACACACCTGTCCAGCTGGCTTAGCCAGCCACTTCCAGGCTGATGACGTACCTGGGTCAAGTCCAGGCGTGAAAACTCAAACACCTCCTCACTCAGCAGCTTGAAAATGCGCATGCTGTTTTCACACAGCGTCTCACTGGTCCTTGAGGCGCTGACAATGTCTGGGATGAAGGTCTTCCAACGCACTGGCCAATCGTGTTTCAAGATCTGGACCAGGATGACGTTCAGCTTGTTCACAAAGGTGGCCTCCCGCCGAAAGGTGGCCTCGTCTGATGAGTAGCGGATGATAAGGTTGGACAGAAAGGTCTTAATGCCTTCACGCTGCTCCAGAGGCAAGGCCCCCCATTTGTAACGGATGACACTCTCAAGGATCTGCACAAATCACTTGCACGCTGCTTGTTGGTGCATCCCATGCAGGCAGCTGGGTATGCAACTAGGCTATTTTGTCAAATGGCAGGTCCCTGCTAGTACCAAGAATAGTAAGGGGGGCAGCTAAGTTTTGAAAACTTGATGTGCACGTGCCTGAAGTGCAAAATACTTTGTTGACTGGGACTTGGCTGTCTCCAGAATGGCGTCTACACGTTGCCAGGCTTGCGGGTGCTCTTGCAGCTGAAGCAGAAGACGCTCCGAAGCAACGCGCTGCGTGCAGGGGGCCCGGCCGGGCCTGTCGACCGACGCGTCCATGTTACGGATTAACCATCGTCTTGTGCTGCTGCTTACCTGCTCCGGGGTCCCTGCGCCGTACATGAGGTCCACTGTCGCTTCAAGAAGCGGCACATCCAGCGGGACATTGAAATCCAATAGCTGGGCTGGGTTCATGACTACTGCGCGTAGGTGCTGGATCACTAATCAGTTCACTTCACGCGTCCATCCAGGCAGAAGGGATCTGTGGCTGTCGCCGCGATGATGCTCGCGACGCCTGCGTGCAATATGTACGTCCAGCCAACTCAAGTGACATAATGGATTGCACACATTCGGGCGCCCAATTTTCGACAGACGAAAAATAACGGTTTGTCTATGCCCGATGTGGACCTGCAGAGTTGCCGCTTTACTGCAGTTGTAATGTTAAATATGCCAAATAGAAGAGGTGCCAGAGTCAAGGTGCTGCCAGGGTAAGTGGTGGTTGTGGACGAGTTCAGCACCAGCCTGGTCAGCTCAGCCTAGAGGAATCCCAGTGAAGCCCTCATTGACGAGCCGCCCGAGTTCTTTTGGTGACAGGGTTGAAAGTAGAGTCAAGGTAAGGGCTAGTCGTGTTAGATGATGGTGGGGTCAAGGTCAAGTTGGTAGGGTCAAGGAAAGATCATACAAACAAGCATTGACATGCGCTCGCGCAGGTGGCTGCGGCCAGTGCCCAGTGAGGCAAAGCAAACCCGCATCAAGGGCTTGATGTACTCGAGCAACAACATGAGCATGACATAAGCAATTTTTACACAACTTGACATTGCCAATTTCACACACCCCTGCACACCGGGACGTGTCAGCCGCACTCAACATTTGACGCTATGCAGTCTGTCCAAGGCCACGCCCTACTGAGTTGTGCAAGTGGGAAGTCCGCCCAGCCATGCCAGTGCGCCCAGCCATGCCAGTGCGCCCAGCCATGCCAGTGCCAGGCAGCCCAGGTAAGGGGTAGGTGTACATGCCCGACAAGAGCCTGTTGCGCAATTGGAGCAACAGAAGCCAGCTACAATAAATCACCCCAACCATCAGATACATTACCCCCAACAAAGGGTTGATGTGTGAAGAACATTTGTAGGAGCTTGAGCTAGCAATGGAGGCACACATACCAAAGAGGCGGAGTGAAGTGAACCATAGGCACGCTAGCAGAAGCCTTTACAGCTGTACTTAGACCAGCTGGGCTGCCCGTGTCTTGAAATACGTCGTAATGACGCACAAGAGTGAAGGATACTGAACAAGGGTATCATGCATCACTATACAACACCTTCTTCTTCCCTCACAAGTTCGACAACGCCATCGGTGCGGATCAGTCGCTTACGTTGCCTGCACCTTCCCCTTGCACCTCGCACGGTCGATCTGGCAGCGTCTCAAGCTCAGGCCCGTAGCTGCGCCGCCGGGGCGGTGAACGCGAGCGGCCCGCCCGCCTCGCCGAGGCGTTGCCGGCCCGCTTCATCGAAACAAAGCTGGGCTTGGCGCGGTCCTACGCGCATTCGAGTATGACGTTGATAGTCAGGCCGTGGCAGGCAGGCTGACGGCAAAGAAAGACAGTGCGAGCTGCAATGTGAGCATACACCACGTTGGCATTCGAGGTGAAAAGATGATGAGAAGTGAGCACGCCGATGTTGGGATCCAAACCCAGACCCAAGGTTTCCAGGCACTGCTGCCCTTGACCTCTCCTGATCCTCCTTTACACACCCTCTTAGCAGGCCAAATGTGGAACAGCATATGCAGCAAAACTCGTGCTGTGGGTTCAAAGCAAGGGAGCTGTATCCTGGCCCGCCTGCTACCAGCCCCGTCCCATACCCTCCGAGATGCTCACTCTTCCCGTCCCTATCAACAAAGGCATTAGAGGACATGCAATGGGTGCCACCTGACATGCACAGCATGGCTCTGGTGGGCAGCAGCAGGGACCCACCATGCCCTGCATCTCCATGCCGGGGGGAGCCACCACCTCATCCAGGGACGGGCCATCCAGGCCGCTGATGTACTGCATTGGTGACATTGACGCTGAAGTTCATGGCAAGAAAGGAGAAACTGCCTGCTTAGGGCTTAGTGAAGGTAGCAACACATTTCCAGAGTGTTACATAGTTGAAGTAGCAAAAGCGATGGTGGAGGTAATCATTGAGTGGTAGAAGTCACGCATCTTGACCACAGTTTCAGCCATCACTTGTACTACTTATCACTTGTCCGCACTGGTCCGCTATATACCATCAGGAGCAGCACAGGCAGCAACCATTATGGTCAACGTTGAGAGCAGCACAACCTTCACCGATAACACCAGTGCAGATCATGGTTAGCAGGAGCAACAGCAGCAGCATGAGGGATCAGGCGCATCATTACAAACAGCAGCAGGAGCAGGACATCACCCCTGGGGTGTGTGAGGGTGGGGTGTGTGAGGATGGGGTGTGTGAGGGTGGGGTGTGTGAGGGCAGGGTGTGTGAGGGTGGGGTGTGTGAGGGTGGGGTGTGCGAGGGTGGGGTGTGTGAGGGGAGGCTGTGAGAGGGAAGGCTGTGAGAGGGTGGGTACCAGGTGTTGAAAGCTGGCAAGGTTCAAGTGTTGGCCCCATGAGCTTGCAGGCACTCCCACCCGTATGATGTGCTCGATGGAGTGACTCCCTGACCGGTGTGACGAGCAGCTGGCCAGGGCCTGTCACCTACTTGGTCCAAGGTGGTGCGGGGGAGCAGGCTGAGCTCCGCCCGGCTAGCCGCCTGGGAGGTCCTCTCACGCGCAGTGCCACAGCTGCAGCCAGTGGCTAAGGGATGAGGTGAGGGGCAGAGGCGGGTGGGTGGAGGGGGAGGGCAGGGGGGAGGGGCAGAGAGGAAAGGTCAGAGGGGGAGGGGCACAAGGGGAGGGGCAGATGGGCACAGGGGGTGGGGCAGAAGGGAGGGGCAGAGGTTAGGGGCAGAGGAAGAGGGGCAAAGGGGGCGTGTGTGAGTGTGTACTTGGCTTTCATCTGATGTCAAAAACAACCCAGGCACATGCCCTCACGTGTACTGTCGCTGTACGTCCCGGATCTGGCCGCAGAGATCGTCATAGCTGGGTGCGCTGGCAGCCACCTGTGCAGGCCTTGCCCGCAGCAGCCATTCCGCCGTGGGTGGTGGTGCTGGCGGCGCCTTCACTGCACAGCTCTGGGGGTGCAAGCAGGAGAGGAAGGCAAAGAAGCACAGTGTGATCACACAAAAGTGAGCACATTAAACCTCTGCAAGCCAATCAGATGATGCCATCAGCAAGCAGCCAGTGCGCACACACCGAGCTCAGTGCTCTTGCAGTGGCAACACAGCGACTGTGCCGCTGACCTCAGGCCCCAGCAATGGATTGTGTGGGATGCACCCCTCCAACGCCAAGCACAGGCTGACAGCCAGGGCACCCTGGGCAGTCAGGCTGTCTCGCACCTGCTTGCTAGTGATGTACATGCGGGCCAGCTTGGGCAGGATGGGCACAGGGATGCTTGCATGCAGCACCTCAGGCATGAGCCCCTCCAGGTCGCCATAGGCAGTGGCATGCAGGGGCGCCTGGGTCCTCCCCCCGGGGCCCCCCGCCGCAGCGTTCCCAGCCCCCCTGGCCTCCCCCACCCCTTCCTCCTCCTGCTGCTGCAGGTGTTCCTGTGGGGGTTGAATCTCCACCTCCTGTTCTGCCAGCAGCCCCAGCTCCTGCTCCGACTGCTGTGCCTGCCCCTCCTCCCCCTCCAACCCCTTGACCGAGGTGAGGAAGGTGTGGTCGGCGGTGTGACCAGCTGCTGCTTGGCTGCCTGTGCCACGGCTCCTGCTGGCCCGCTCCTCAGGCACCACTGTTTCAAAGGACACCAGCGGGCCCTGGAGCAGCGCCTCCCTCATGCGCGGGTCCAGCACCACAAGCTGCGGCACACAGCGGGCGCAGCAGGGGGCACAGCAAGGGTGAGTGGTGGTGCCAGGAGGGAGGGTGGGAGCTGGGCAGAGCAGAGCACAGGGAAGGGTGTGGGGAGCAAGGGGCCCTGGTAGGGAGGTCAGTGGGCAAGGCGCACAACAGGCACTGCTGCCAAGCCAGCTGCTGCTGGGATGAACCAGGTATGAGATAAGCTGCTCTAAGCATTGGCAGTACATCCCCTCCTGACAGTGTGGGTGTCAGTGTCTATGATCGCGCATGCCAGCAGCAGCAGCAGAGCATGGGGAGATGATGGCGAGGAGGAGGAGAGGAGGGTCCCCTCCTGACCTGATCCAGGATGCTGTCCAGGGCCTCCAGGTCGCCCACGCTGCTGGTGGCGCCCCACCCTCCGCCCTGCTCCGCCGCACCCCACAGCTGCCCCACCTGGCCCCCTCCCTGCCCCTGGTCCAAGCCTGCTGCTTTGAGCAAGCTGCTTGGGGATGGCCGACGGCCCCGGGCCCCCAGCAGCAACCCTGGCAGAGTGTGGGTGGCAGCATGCTTGCGCACATAGGATGAGGGGGCGCGGTGCTTGGGAATGAAGGCATGGTGGGACGCCTGGAACTGGGCAGTGTCGGTGTCAGTGTCTGGGGCCAAGGCGTGGGAGGTGCGGGTGGCCACTGGGCTGCAGGTCCCTCCTGATTCCCGTGCGCCTTGGGGATGCAGCAGGCCTCCATGTCCTGCTACCTCCATCCCCGCAAGCAGGGAGCTGGGCTGGCCTAAGCTGGCAGGGTGTGAGTCAGGGGTGGGGTCAGACCCAGACCCAGGCCCAGCGCTGCGCTGACCGCGGCCTGAGGAGCGGCTCCGGCTGCGATGGTCCCCTGTTGATGGCTGCGGGGCTGTGCCTGCCTGTCTGCCAGGAGCTCCAGAGGAGCCTGGGTGCTGTGGTGCAGGTTGGGGTAAGGGAGGCAGGCGTTGCCTGCCACTGCCACCCAGGTTGGGTGCAGTCTTGGGTGCGCCACGTGAAATAGGCAGGCTTTCAGATGCATCGTTGTACTCGTTCGTGCTGGCACTACTGCGGGCCTGTATGTACCAACCGTTGGCGACGTCTCAGCATGCCTCAAGTAGAAGCTCCAGCGCCATGGTGACAAAGTGACAAGAACAGAGGCACGAAGGTGAGGCCTGTCATGGGATGGGGGGTGCTCGGGCTACGTAACCTGACTTAGTTGTTGCGTGCCCTGGCGCGCACCCGTTCAACAAGCGCGGACATGTGGTCGGGTTCAACCCCTCGCTACATGTGTCGCCACATCCTGCCAGGTTTGCATAGAGGCAGTGCGAGGCACGAGCTGGCTACTTTGCGTTTGTCTTAACACATCTACACATGGCATGGTGCCCTCTCGCGGCGCAGTAACTCGTGCCAGCCTGCCCAGTAGCTAGTTAATTTGGCTCTAAGCTCTAAGCACACATGCAGTCAACCATGCGGAAAAGATGTGTCCTAGTATTCAGGTCTAGCATGGCCCAGGGCGTTACTTATACTCGTCGAGATGCTGTCTCCCAGTCCTGAAAACCATTATCACCAATGGTAGGCCACCAAGCCAGCTTCGCCATGCTTATGCAAGGCCTACGCCTACGCAGGGCTTTTCTAAGATCTAGTAATGAGGGATGAGCTGGGTCTATGAATACCCGTCCATGCAAGCCAATGGAACATCGATTTTTTCGCTGACTATTGCAAATATCAAAGTTGCATAATATCAGTCACTAAACGCACCGCAAGGAGCTTGGCTGTACCTAGTTGTAGTCTTGGCGCACATGTCTCAATTGAAAGTTTGCGTCGCCACATCGTGAAAAGAGACTGCGCATTCTTAAATGCCAGGAGCGCTGTCGTTGCTTTTCCCCGCGAAGGTAAACCGGGGCCAGGTGTACAACCCGCCTGTTGTATAGTGATATTCATCACGATGCGCCACCATATGCCGTTAGCCAGCCGCGTGAAACATTTCGTCCGACCCCAGTCAAAAGCATCAGAAGGGGCCTGGGTGTCTCATTGTGATGCGCTGCTGTTGGTGTTATCCTAATGTTGAGCATTACTGCTGCTGGAGTGTGATTTGCTGATTGACATGCAGGAGCATGTTGCGCCCACTGGACCCTCCTTTAAGGAACCCAGCCGCAGGCGCGAGGAACTGCTGGTGTGTAATGGCAGTATCAACAGTGGCCATAGCAAGTGCGCTTGGCTGGCTTGCGATTGGTGGTTTCATTTTGTTGTTGATTTTTGAGGACTGCCCACCCCCCTGTTTAGGAGGAAGCAGTGGCCCTGCGCCATGTGCCCCGCCAGCCTTCACGGACAAACCTGCGAGCCTTACTGGCAAAAAAGGCCTCACAGAGGGACCTCGCAGCTGCTGTTGCGGCTGCACAGCACTCCTCTGCTGCCGCTGCCAGCCAAGCCTCTGGCTCCTCCTTCCCTGTTCCGGCCCTTGCCCCTCAGCCCTCTCTACATCGCCTCCCCTCCAACTCTAATCTAGCTGAGTCAGCTGATGCAGCTGACATCACCACACCGCGCACCCCGCATCAGCAGCTGAAGGCAATCATGGCTGGAAAAGCTCTGCTGCAGCAAGCCCAGGCCGCAGTACGGGAATCCAGCCGTCCAGGCACAGCTTCCCAGGGGCCGAGGTCCACAGACCCATTGGATGGATGGCCAAGTAGGGCTGCTTCAGGCAACCCACCTGGCCTAGTGCCACCCGGCCATGCCGCTGCCGCTAAGGGCGAGCCTCCGCTCTCCTCCCTGCCTCGCGCTGCCACTGGCCTGCGTCGCAGCCTGGACCTGCCTTATACCACCACCCCCCAGACCCTGCCCTCACCTGCTGCCAGCACACAGCCAGGGAGCAGGCCAGGTACCGAACAGCAGATAGTGAGGCCACGAGGGGGTAGCTTAGAAATCTCAACAGCTGTGGCCCGGGCACGTGTTGCCCACTCCTCCTCCCTGTACTTCGGTGACCTGCCCAACCCTGGTCATGCAGCCAGTCAAAATGCAGGGGTAAACCCCTTTGCAGACATCCTAGGTGGAGCACACACTGCAGCAGCCAGTGACGTGAGCAGCTGCAGTGAATCTGGGAGCAGTGATGGTGAGGAGGAGAAGCAGTGGCAGGGGCCACCTAGTGGCGCCCAGCACACCTTCAGCGGCGTTCAGAGCCGCAGCTTTGGCGCTTTGTTCAGCAACCTGGGCAGGGCTTCAGAGCGGTCGGGGTCACAGAGCGGAGTAGGGACTGTGGCCCCTAGCCCCACAAGCCGCACAGTCACCCCGGCTGCTGCCGCCTCCCTGACTGGCTTTCGCAGCTTTCGTCAGCCAGGCAGCACCCGCGCAGACTTCACTGGACCAGTGGCCATGGCCGCTGCTATGGCTGCGCTGGCGGGTGCTAGGCCCCCAGGAGGGGAGCAGCTAGGCGGCCCCAGACCAACCACAGCACTTGTGCCCACCCCACCCTCCTCGGGGGTGCTGCCTCCCCCTCCCGTCATTTCCAGGTCAGCAGCACGCTTTTCATCAGAAGTGGTGGGCAGGGCCGGTCAGAACCAGAGCCACACCGGCTCCAATTCACAGCTGTGGTATGAAGCAGTAGGTGGGGCTGGGCTGGGTCCCAGGTCAATAGCCAGCCCAGTGCCCAGGCCATTGCCGGGCCAGGCAGCTGACAGCACTGGGCTGCAAGTCAGTGATAGTGAGGAGGAGCATTCCATTGGAGTCAGGGGGGTGTGGTCAGGCAGCAGCAAGGCCTGGCCGGCTGGGCGCAGCCACGCTGGGGCCCGTGGCAACCTTGAGCTGCAGGGCAAGTCAGGGGATGGCAGTTCCGCAAGAACCAAGGTGTGTCATCTGATGAGAATCGTAAACACTGGGCAGACTTTCCCGGTTGCCTTGCCTTGCCACACAAACATGTGTATGTAGCAACGTCCACCCCCGTGCAGGGCAAGAGTAAGGACGGGCAAATCATGTGCGTGCCATGACTCGTGATCACGCAGGGTGGCTTGCATCCGCCCCCCTCCCGTGGCGCCAGCAACCTGGTGCACTTCAAGGATTCTAGTGGACCGGGCAAGCCTGTACAGCGCGAGCAAGGTGAATGGCTTTGGACACATGCTATAGCTGCAGCCGCTGGTAGTAGGTGGAAGATACGTCCACGCACTCATCGCTGGCTTGTATCAATGCCGAAGGCCGAGTCTTACAGGTCATGTTCGAGCGAGGCAGATGTCTCACATGTATTGCAACAGACTGCGACATGTGCATTGCGGCACATCGCCGTCGGGCCAGACAGCGCTGGGAGCTCAGCGTCGCACATTTGTTTGTGTTGTTTCATGAATGGCGAGCGCAGGAGCACAGTTTTTTTTTGTTTTTTTTTTTTTTTGGAGGAGAGTTACAGAGGAAGATAAGGAACCAAAACAGCACTAGGTGAGAGGTCAGGAGAGAAAACCGTCAAAGGAGAGCAAAGCAGGCAAACCAAGCGACAAGACCACACAAGACAGGAGTCGAAGACTGGAAGGCCCCCAAAAGACACAAGCCCTCCTACTACACGTTAACGAGGAAACGACTCACCCTCCCGACCCATCCCCAGAAAATCCCCCACCCGTGAGAGCCCCCCCGCCCGCAAGAGCTCCCCCTAGCTACCCAGGGGACAAAAAGACAATGCCCCTCTTCCCCCTCCCTCCCAACCCCAGCCTTACCACCCCCCCGCTCTAAACTACCCAGCCTAAACAACAGACAGGCACTACTCCCACTCCCATACCCTGGCCTCCCGTACAGGCAACAACCCCCTAGCCGGGCTCCGCTGCGGCACCTAGGATGGGGGGGGCGGGCACAGGCCACTGCAAGGACAAACGCACAACCAGCTCCCCCTGCTGCCGCTGAAACCACCCTCCCGACGCTGCAGGCCACAGGCTCGCGAACTTCCTCTCATCCAGCCGCGGGTCTCTCCCCTTGAACCACGTGGACGGGACGGCGCCGCCCAGCCCCACCCGAATATCCCTACCCACCCGGTACCAGTCCCGCTGCACCGCCGATGACAGGGTGAAGATGACTCCCTGCGCCACCCGATGGGCGAGCGACTGCGTTTGATGCGCTGCAGCTGGGCCCAAACACCGGATGCGCCACACCGACCCCAAGTAGGCAACGCGAAGGCGCAGCCACAGGTGGGCATCGGGGGGGTGAAAGGGGCCATCCTCGCTGTGCGTAGGGCGCCCGCTGAGGAGCAGGAGAGCGTCGCTTGAGGGAGGGCGGGTGCCTGTGAGGCGTTCGTACACGTCCAGCACCCACTCCCAAGCGGGAGCCACGGAGGGACAGGTAAGGAAGGCATGGGTGAGCGTCTCCAGGGGTCCCAGCTGGCAGAGGCGACAGACTGATGAAGCAGGGGCCGCAGCTTCTTTCAGGATGTGGCCCCACATGGCCCCCACCATGAGGCTCCCGTGCAGCACCCGCCACGCCACAATGACATGCTCCCGGCGGAGGGTGGGGTCCAGCAGCTCCTGCCACACCTCTAGGCAAGGCTGGCCGGCTTGGGCTGAGCGGGCTAGTTCGTCCACCATGCCATCCAGAGCTCCATTCCCGGCATCGGGCAGCGCGCCTGCTTGCCTGTTGCCGCTGTGCCTGCCCCCCCTTCCCGGTCGGATCTGGGCGTCTAGCTGCCGCTGTGCCCGCTGCACCGCCCTAAGCTCCGGGGTGGGCCGCGGAGGAGGTCTAGCGTTGGTGGCACGCCAACGCGGTGTCTGGCTGCCCTGCACTTCCTCCGGGAGCAGCTCCTCTACATCCCTGCCCTGCTGCTCCCGCTCCCCCGCTGCCCGTTGCGCTGCCAGGAGGGTGGCGCTATCTAGCCAGCGCTGCTCCAAGGTCCGAAGGCCAGCTCCCGTGACGGCTAGCCCCTGAGGTGGCTCAGCCCCTGGCGGCGGGCGCGGCCCCCACAGGGCTGGCCATAGGCCCCCACTAGCAGGATAGGTGGGGTCGAAGCGGGCCCGCTGCAGCTGCGTGAGGCGCAATCGTGCTGCCTTGACGGTGAGCACCAGGAGGGAGGTGTTGCCCATGCCCCAAACCTGAGGGTCTAGCTGCACTTGGGACCAGGGTCCGAGCAGCCACTCCTCCCTAGGCCAGGAGGGGGGGGCCTCCCTGCCCGCTGAGCCTGCCCCCCGCTCCCCGCTGTGATCCCCATCCCTCCCACGACCCCTGCCCCCACCCCTACCCCTACTGCGCCCAATACCCTGTGCCCTTCCCCCCTCCGCTGTCTGCCCGTTGTCCCTACCCACACCCTCGTCCCCCACCTGCCCCCCCCTAGGCTCCAACGCTGCAGGGGCAGCTGCCCCCCCCCGCTGCTTCGGGAGCGGCCGCATGTGGGCGGCACGCTCCTCAGGGGACAGCCGATAGTGGGGCTTGTCCAGGAGCACCACTGCTGCAGCCTGCCACTCCTCCCCGGGGAGAACCCCTACAGCCCCCAAGGGACCCTGCCCTTGAGCGTCCAGGGCCACCAGCCTACCGCTAGGTAACACCCAGTGGGTCGGCCGCTGAGAGGGAACGCGACGCACCAGGAAGCCCGTCCCGCCCCACGCACACTCCCACTCCGGTGCTGGGAGCTGCCGAACATCCACCACCTGTTGCCACGGCTCCGGCAGGGTGGCCCGCGCCATGTCAGCCTCCCACCTCACGGCTGCCTGCTGCTCAGCTGAGACGAAGGCGGAGCGGGGTCGATGGAGGGCCTCGCGCACGTGCCGGACGTGGGTCCAGCGCAGGGCCTCAACTGCCAGGGGGTCACTGTCTGGCCTGCCCCGCAGTCCGACCAGAGCGTTGAAGCGCAGCGGCTCCGCGAGCACCGAAAAGTGAGATTGGGCGGCCGGGGCCACCACGCGGTGGAGCTTGAGCTGTGCAATGGCTGTGACGTGGGCCTGTAGGCGGGGGCTCAGGTTGGGCACGGGGGAGGCTGTGGGGTCCGTGACTACCCAGGTGCTAAGGCTGTGTTGGGGATCGGCGAGCAGGCTGTGCAACAGGGGCTGCCACTCCCGGACTCTGGGCGAGAAGAGCTGGGCCACAGTTTTGGCTAGCATGGCGGTGCTGGTGATCTCCAGGTCTGGCAGCCCCAGCCCACCCTCCCGTCGGGGCATCACACAAGTAGCGTCGTTGGGGTAGAGGCAGGCCATGTTGGGGCTACGCTCCTGGGGTAGGTCCGAGGCTGCCACAAAGTGCTTGACCGCCTTGCCCATCGCCACTCCGGCTGCAGCCAGGGGCTGCACGAACGCCATCTGGTAAATGGCCTTTGACGCTAGGCATTGCTGCGCCACTTGCACCCGACCAAGCAGGTTGAGACCTTGCGGTCGCCAGGGAAGGGAGGCGGCCACCATGACTGTTGCTGCCCTTCCAAAGGCAGCCTCGCTCATGGCGGAGTAGCTAGGTGCCCCGAGGGGCACCCCCAGGTGCCGGACGGGTACGCCCTGTGGCGAAGGGGGGATGGTCACGGCTCCAGCTCCGGTCCCTGGCCCTGCACCACCTTCACCCTCACCCGCCCCCTGGCCCTCCCAGACCTGGCCCCCCCGCTCCGCCCCGCCCTTGCCCCGGCCCCGCCCTCTGCTCCTAGCCACCCCCTCTCCCCCTGCCCCGCCACCTCCCCCCTCCACCTCAGTCCTACCACCCCCAGCTGAGGCAAGCTGGGAAGGGTTGGCGGCAACTGTTGAGGAAGGGGGCACCTGCCTGAGAGACCTGTGCTGCTGATGCTCCTGACCACCACCTCCCTCGTCCAGCCTCTCTCCTCCTCCGTCCTTGCTGCTGCCAGCCCCTCTGCCATGCCCCGCTCCTGTGCCTCTGCCCCTCTCTAGGCTCACCGTCCCGCTCTTGTCCCTCTGAGCCCTGTCCGCCCCCGTCCCACCCTCCCCGCTGCCCCCCACCCAACCTGTGACCCTGCCCTCCCCTGTGCTGGCCGCCCCTGCGTTGCCCTCCCCCCTTTGGCTGCCCGCCCCTGCTCTGCCCCCCTCCTGCCCCGCTGCCGAGACCTCTACCGGCTGACCACAAGAGAGCGCTGAGCTCTTGGCTACGCTGAGGGCCGGCCCCCCTGCAGCTTGGAACAGGCCAAGGGCCTCCAACACCACCGCCCCGTCCCTGACCCTGTCCAGCACCGCGATGGTGAGGTCGTCTGCATACTCCTTGGAGGGGAGGACTGGAAGGAGGGTGGGCTGACACATGGAGAGAGGGCTGTGGGGGATGGTGGGTGTGTTGATGCGGCCTGCCAACTGCAGGGAGCTGAGGTAGCTGACTAGGGGCTGGAGCGCGATGCACCAGTACAGCGGGGAAGCCCCGCTGCCCTGGAGTAGCCCTGAGGCTAGGGGGAAGCTGTCGGTGAGACGGCCGTTAACCAACACCTGACTGCTCGCCCCTCGGTGCAACAGCTGGGCCCAACGCACATGCCCGTCCCGGCGGAAGCCCATGGCCTCCATGGTGTCTTGGAGCAAACCCCAAGACACGTTGTCGTAGGCCCCTGCCAGGTCCAGCAACAGGAGCCAGGCTGGGCTCCCACGCTGCTGCAGGTACTCTAGGAGGCTGAGGTGGAACTGCACGTTATCGCTGATGTCCCTCCCAAGGATGAAGGCCGACTGGGAGAGGGACACTAGCAGGTCCAGAGGTTGTTGCAGCCGGTCCTCCAGCGCCCTGGCCACCAACCGCACATCGCAGTTGAGAAGCGTGATGGGGCGGTAACCGGCCACCTGGTCCCTCGGCTTGCCAGCCTTGGGCACCAACGTGATGACGCCGGTGAGGAACTCTGCCAGAGGGGCGGGGTCTGTCGTATCTGCCAGAGCCTCCCTTAACATGGCCCGCAACGGGCCCACCAGCTGGGGCCACAACCGGTCGTACACCTCCATAGGGAGGCCGTCCTTACCAGGGGCCTTGCTGTGGGCGCACCCCTGCAACGCGTGGCCCAACTCTTCCGCTGACAGCATGGGGTCTGTTCCGGGGCCCTCGCAGCTGTTCGCCTGGGCGGGGGTTAGGCGGGACGTGAGGCTGGCGAGGAGGGTGGCCCGAGCTGCTGGGTCGACCGGCTTGGCGGCGTACACCCCTGTGGGAGAGGAAGCCGAGAAGTGCTGCTCAAAGACACGGCAGGCTGCCAGGACGCCTGCAGGGCTGGAGAGGTCTGCTACCTGGCCCGGCTGGGTGGGGAGCTGCAGGGAGGAGATGAGAGTAGGGGTGTGCGCCGGCTGGTCGCGGTGGTAGAAGTAGAAAGAGGAGCGATCTCCATAGCACTGGTCCAGAACTGCACTGGCTTGCATGGAGCGCAGCGCCCCCTGCTCCCTGTCCTGCACCCCCGCCAGCGCTGCTACCTCCCCCAGCTGCACCGCCGCACGCAGGTCTGCGTCTCCGGGCTGACCCGCACGGCGAAGTTGTGACACCACATGAGCCCTCGCTGCGGTGGCTGCCTTCTCCCTACGGTGTTGCAGATCCCGCTGCTCCCTGCGTTGCGCTCTGATGGAGCGCTGGGCATAGAGAGCGAGGCCTTGCTTCACATGCGCCCACCTAGCCCGATGGACGTCACGCCGCTGCGGCCCCTGGGAGCTGGCAAGCTGGGCTGCGTGGTGAGCGGCTTCCAGACTTAGGAAGCCCGCCAGGCCGTCGAGTAAGGCTGGGTTATCGAGGTGGGCGGGGTGTAGCTGCCACGGGGCGCGGGCTGTGAGAGGCAGGTCTGGAGGGTACATGACCACGGACACTGGGAAGTGATCGGTGGAGACCGGCTTGAGGCCCTGGATGGAGCTGTCCAACTGCCACTCCGCCACGGAGGCTGAGACGTACCAGCGGTCAAGGCGGGCCCCTGTCTGCCAGCGGTTGCTGAGGTGCGTGAGGTCGCGGGAGGTGGGGCGCAAACGACGCCAGGCATCCACTAAGCCCCTCTCCTCCACCAACCGCTCCAGCTGCTCCGCCCCCACTCCCCTGCTACCCACCCAGTCCTCCGCGTGCTGGCTGGTCGCCCCCACGGGTGTGCCCACCTTGTCGTCCGGGGAGAGGATGCAGTTGAAATCCCCTCCCAAGAAGAGCATGCGGCGCTCTGTGGCGTGAGGGAGGCAAGCAGGCAGGCTGGCCCCGAAGAAAGCAGCCCGCTGTGCTGGCTGGGCTGGGGCGTACACACACACCAGCGATGCTGGCCTGCCCGCTAACTCTGCATCTACCCTCACCACCCTCCCCTGCGCCCCGTCTACCTGCAACTGCACCTGTGTGCAGCCCTGCAGGATGGTGGAGGGCTTGACTAGGACCAGGCAGCCCTGGGAGTGGCCGGTGCCTGGGCTGTAGAACCATTGGCCCCGCCACCCCGGCTTGGCACCTGTGGCTGCCTCTGCCCACTGCCAAAGGCACTCCGCCTGGTGGCACTCTTGGAAAAAGAATAACTGAGCGGTGCTGCTGGCAGCCCAATCCAGCAGGGCCTGGAGCTTGTGGGGCTGAGCTAGGCCCCTGACGTTGAGGGTGACTGCCTGGAAACTGGCAGCCACACCCGGACGCTGCATGGCTAGACTTGGTGGGCCCCCGCGCGGGCTACGCGTGAACTGAACAGAGCGTGCGAGCCCTGAGGGGGAGGGGGTGGGAGTGGCGTCTCGACGCAAACCGCTTTCTTACGGCAGGGAGAGGGGACGGCGTGACGGGCTGTGCCCGGGAGAGCTAAAGGCGGGCGAGGTGGTAGGGGAAGGTAGAGGTCCAACCTCCGCTCCCGCCCTGACTCGTGCCCCACGCCGGCCTCTTGGCCCAAGCCTACAGCTGACACCGCCACTGGCCCCGCTGGCGCTCCTTCGGCCGAGCGAGCCTCACTAACCCTCCTACCTACTCCTGGACCCACCATCCAACCTGCTCCCAACCCAGGCCACCCTTGTAGACCCCCCTGACCTCCCCCTTCCCTACTCCCCCGCTGGCGCCCATGCTGGCCCCCCTGTAGGCCTCCCTGCTGGGCACCTTGGCCTCCCCCCTGACCATCCCCCCCTAAAACCTCTGGCCCCCTAGCCCCTTGACGCGCTGGCCGAGACCTCTTCCTCGCACTGTACCCAGCTGCCCCCTGGCCTGCGGAGGAGCACGCCCCTGGCATGAGAGGGGAGGGATAACGGCGCTGCCCGGCCTGCCCGGCGTGCTGCTCAGGCCCCAAGCTACCATCCTCGGACTCCAAATCTGAGAGCACCCCATAGCGGACGCGAGGAGGGGAGATAGGTAGGACACTGTCCTCTGAGCTGTCACAGTCCATGACCCCGTACCTGACCATCTGTGGTGCCTCCGTGGGTGGACTGATGGCCATAAGGGGAGGGCAGAGATGAGCAGGTAGCGGGGCTGGGGTGGGCTGCGTTATACCAGCTCCGTGGGCTAGCTGGCACGGATCCCTGGGCCGGCGAGCCCGGTCAACTAGGTCCTGGAGCGTCCTAGCTGCACCCCGGACAAACCTCTCCATCCGCAGGACGGCTGTGCCCTTGACGATGGGGCGTTGAGTGGGGGGCCCGCCCAATGAGGGTCGCAGGGTGGGGGAGCTGAGCACGTTGGAAGGTGAGGGAGGGAGACGAGCCACATCCATGTCAACTGGGGTAGCAGTGCCCGCAACCACAGAGAACCCAACTGCAGGAACCATCGCCAGCTGTCCTGTCCCCGCCAACACCCGCGCTGCTGTGCCTGAGGCTGCACCAGCCCTTTCCTCTACCCACTGACTAGCCCTCCTGCCCAACCTAGTAAAAGCGCAGGTCTCCTTGCCAACTGTCCTAGGAACGAAGGCCAGCGGTGCATGAACTCTTGGGTGCCCAAAAAGGTTGGCCCGCTGTTGCTGCTGCGCAAGGGCACCCTTGAACTCCTTTCCTCCCTCGTACCCCGCCATGCCACCCCCTGCTGGGGCGAGCTGGGTGGGGGTGGCCATGACCGGCGCTGAGGGGGAGCCCTGGCCTGCTTGGCCAACCAGCTGCTCCCGAGCCTGGCTACCCTGACCCCCCTTCCCCCGCTCGTAACCCGCCATGCCACCCCCTGCTGGGGCGAGCTGGGTGGGGGTGGCCGTGACCGACGCCGAGGGGGAGCCCTGGCCTGCCTGGCCACCCAGCTGCTCCCGAGCCTGGCTACCCTGACCCCCCTTCCCCCCCTCGTCACCCGCCATGCCACCCCCTGCTGGGGCAAGCTGGGTGGGGGTGGCCGTGACCGGCGCTGAGGGGGAGTCCTGGCCTGCCTGGCCAACCAGCTGCTCCCGAGCCCGGCTACCCTGACCCCCCTTCCCCCCCTCATAACCCGCCATGCCACCCCCTGCTGGGGCGTGCTGGGTGGAGGTGGTCATGATCGGCAGGGCGGGGGGGCCCAGCGGCGACTGACTGGACCCTGCAAGAAAAGGACCCGCCGCTCCCCCCCTCCTACTTACTGGCGGATGGTCGGTGCAGAGGTCGGTGTTGGGTGTACGTTGCGTGGTCAACGAGCGAGACGGACCCCACGAAGAGTCAAAGCGGGAGGGCTTGAAGATAGGGCCTGGAGCCAGGGCTTGAAGCTGCTGAGGCTTGGCGGAAGCTGTGGCTGGGTGAATCACCTTGGTACCACCCTTGGCAAGGCGGGTATACCGAGGGCGTAGGGAAACTGCCGGTGAGTCATCCTCTGATGTCGCATCGGGCAGAGGTAGCAGCATAGCTGCAGCAAACCCTGCAGTGCCACTCCCTGCTGGGGTGAGCTGGGTGGGAGGGGCAGCAGGTGTGGCTGGCGCGGGGCCCATGACGCCCTTGTCGGGCAGAGGCTGCAGCAGCTGGGCACGCTCAGGCTGGATGCCTGCAACACACACTGCAGGGCCACCCACTACTGGGGTGAGCTGGGTGGGAGGGGCAGCAGGTGTGGCTGGCGCGGGACCCATGACGCCCTTGTCGGGCAGAGGCTGCAGCAGCTGGGCACGCTCAGGCTGGATGCCTGCAACACACACTGCAGGGCCACCCACTACTGGGGTGAGCTGGGTGGGAGGGGCAGCAGGTGTGGCTGGCGCGGGGCCCATGACGCCCTTGTCGGGCAGAGGCTGCAGCAGCTGGGCACGCTCAGGCTGGATGCCTGCAACACACACTGCAGGGCCACCCACTACTGGGGTGAGCTGGGTGGGAGGGGCAGCAGGTGTGGCTGGCGCGGGGCCCATGACGCCCTTGTCGGGCAGAGGCTGCAGCAGCTGGGCACGCTCAGGCTGGATGCCTGCAACACACACTGCAGGGCCACCCACTACTGGGGTGAGCTGGGTGGGAGGGGCAGCAGGTGTGGCTGGCGCGGGGCCCATGACGCCCTTGTCGGGCAGAGGCTGCAGCAGCTGGGCACGCTCAGGCTGGATGCCTGCAACACACACTGCAGGGCCACCCACTACTGGGGTGAGCTGGGTGGGAGGGGCAGCAGGTGTGGCTGGCGCGGGGCCCATGACGCCCTTGTCGGGCAGAGGCTGCAGCAGCTGGGCACGCTCAGGCTGGATGCCTGCAACACACACTGCAGGGCCACCCACTACTGGGGTGAGCTGGGTGGGAGGGGCAGCAGGTGTGGCTGGCGCGGGGCCCATGACGCCCTTGTCGGGCAGAGGCTGCAGCAGCTGGGCACGCTCAGGCTGGATGCCTGCAACACACACTGCAGGGCCACCCACTACTGGGGTGAGCTGGGTGGGAGGGGCAGCAGGTGTGGCTGGCGCGGGGCCCATGACGCCCTTGTCGGGCAGAGGCTGCAGCAGCTGGGCACGCTCAGGCTGGATGCCTGCAACACACACTGCAGGGCCACCCACTACTGGGGTGAGCTGGGTGGGAGGGGCAGCAGGTGTGGCTGGCGCGGGGCCCATGACGCCCTTGTCGGGCAGAGGCTGCAGCAGCTGGGCACGCTCAGGCTGGATGCCTGCAACACACACTGCAGGGCCACCCACTACTGGGGTGAGCTGGGTGGGAGGGGCAGCAGGTGTGGCTGGCGCGGGGCCCATGACGCCCTTGCCGGGCAGAGGCTGCAGCAGCTGGGCACGCTCAGGCTGGGTGCCTGCAAAACACACTGCAGGGCCACCCACTGCTGGGGTGAGCTGGGTGGGAAGGGCAGCAGGTGTGGCTGGCGCGGGGCCCAAGACTCCCTTGTCGGGCAGAGGCTGCAGCAGCTGGACACGCTCGGGCTGGATGCCTGCAACACACACTGCAGGGCCACCCACTGCTGGCGTGAGCTGGGTGGTGGGGGCAGCAGGTGTGGCTGGCGCGGGGCCCATGACGCCCTTGTCGGGCAGAGGCTGCAGCAGCTGGGCACGCTCAGGCTGGGTGCCTGCAACACACACTGCAGGGCCACCCCCTGCTGGGGTGAGCTGGGTGGGAAGGGCAGCAGGTGTTGCTGGCGCGGGACCCATGACGCCCTTGTCGGGCAGAGGCTGCAGCAGCTGGGCACACTCAGGCTGGGTGCCTGCAACACACACTGCAGGGCCACCCACTGCTGGGGTGAGCTGGGTGGGAAGGGCAGCAGGTGTTGCTGGCGCGGGACCCATGACGCCCTTGTCGGGCAGAGGCTGCAGCAGCTGGGCACACTCAGGCTGGGTGCCTGCAACACTCACTGCAGGGCCACCCACTGCTGGGGTGAGCTGGGTGGGGGGGGCAGCAGGTGTGGCAGGCCGGGGAGCCGCCACGCTCTCAACGGACCCAAACGGCAACAGCAGGCTACCCCTTGGCTGCATTCCCTCGAGCACCACAGCAGTGCTACCCCCTACTGGGGCGTGCTGGGTGGGGGTAGCAACAACTGTAGTGTCAGGGGGAAGAGGGTGTACCTGCTGTTGCTGCCGCCGCCCTGGCAGCTGTGGAGCAGATGCCCCCAAGCCCTCTGTTTCCTTTCGTGCTAGGAGGCCAGCAGCAGCGCCGGTGCCAGGAGGGGGCTGGGAGGTGGTGGAAGGGACAAAGCAGGTCCAGCCAGGTAACCCCTCAACACTCGCCTGGGTGAGCAGGGTAGGAGCCGCGGCCTCTCCGGCATGCAAAGAAGCGCTCGTGGCTCCTGAGGCGTCCGCCATAGGCCCATCGGCTGGAGCATGCTGAAGGGTGGGCTGGGCAGGTGGGGAAGGTGAGCAGGGTGGTAGAGGTGAAGGGGGGGGGGCTGAGGGGGGATCAGGAGGAGGTGGAGGAGGAGGTTGGGGACCTGCAGGTCCCTCCGCGCCTTGCTGGAGAGGGGCCCCGTCCTCCCTAAAGACCTGGATACGCCCCCACCGCCCCATGGGGTTCTGCACACTCCTAGGCAGAAAGGCTAAGGAGGGGTCACCCGCTGGTGGGAACACCCAGGCCTCCACCACCCCACCATTCCCGCACTGTGTGCCTGCCAGGTAGCTGTACCGGGGGTGGTCACCCAGGCGCTCGTTGAACACGAAAGTGGAGGTGGGGTGTAAGACAGCAGGCAGCCCCTCCCCGCTGTACTCGCTGGCAGAGTACCCAGCGGCAGCAAGCACCGCTGCCGTGATGCCTCGCCGCGCTGCCTGCTGGTAGTGCAGGCTCAGCACCACCTTCACTGCACCTGGAGGGGGGAGGCTGGGCAGGGGTGTCATAGGCACACTGACGACCCGCCCCAGGTACTGCACCTCCCAGACAGACTGAGCCAGGAGGGAGGAGTGGAGAAGCCTGCCCTGTGCTGAGGCATGATCATGGAGGATGTGTAGGGCATGGTGGGGCTGGTCAGGCTGCAGGTGGGACTCTAACGAAACCAAAGCTGAGCCATGCTGCAAGGCATAAAGCCGGACCTCTGTGGCACAGGCTTCGGCAAACCCTGCCACGAAGTCGGCTGCCGCGGCATGCAGGAGCTGGCTCTGCACCAAGTGCCGGGCTGTGGCCCCAACCTGCATGGCCCACACCACCTCCATGGTGAAAGGCTCCTTGGTCAGCCGGCGAGTGAGCCAGCCCCCGCTACGGGTAGAGGCAACCTGGGCAATCGCTGCTGTAAGGCTGCTGTCCATGGTCAGGGGGTGACTGGACCTGGGGCTCAGGACGAAAAACAGCGTGAGCAAGGCACAAGGAAGGCAGCGAGCTCACAAGGAGGGGACTTAGCTCAGCTGTCCCCCATTGACCCGGGGGCTGGGCTGGACAGATAAGGATGCCGGCTTGCACAGAGTGCAGCACACAAGGCGGGGTTTCTTCTGGTAGTCTTCTCCTTGTCGGTGGAGACTCCACTGCTGCTGCTGCTGCTGCTGCTGCTGTTGCTGCGACTGTGCTTATGTCCTGCGCTGTAGTGCTAGGCTGAACGCGAAGCTGAGCTGCTGGGCTGCTGAGGAGCGATGCTGTGCTGCTACGCCCAAATGGCGATGCTGAAACGCGAGGCTGTGCTGCTGGGCTGCTGAGGAGCGATGCTGTGCTGCTACGCCCAAATGGCGATGCTGAAACGCGAGGCTGTGCTGCTGGGCTGCTGAGGAGCGATGCTGTGCTGCTACGCCCAAACTGCGATGCTGAACGCGAGGCTGTGCTGCTGGGCTGCTGAGGAGCGATGCTGTGCTGCTACGCCCAAACTGCGATGCTGAACGCGAGGCTGTGCTGCTGGGCTGCTGAGGAGCGATGCTGTGCTGCTACGCCCAAACTGCGATGCTGAACGCGAGGCTGTGCTGCTGGGCTGCTGAGGAGCGATGCTGCTGCTGCTGGGCTGCTGAGGAGCGATGCTGCTCAATAACACCGTTTGCTGAGACCCTATAGCGGTTGCGGCGATTGCGCGAGCAAGGTACAAGGAGCAAGGTGTCGTTGCTTTTCCCCGCGAAGGTAAACCGGGGCCAGGTGTACAACCCGCCTGTTGTATAGTGATATTCATCACGATGCGCCACCATATGCCGTTAGCCAGCCGCGTGAAACATTTCGTCCGACCCCAGTCAAAAGCATCAGAAGGGGCCTGGGTGTCTCATTGTGATGCGCTGCTGTTGGTGTTATCCTAATGTTGAGCATTACTGCTGCTGGAGTGTGATTTGCTGATTGACATGCAGGAGCATGTTGCGCCCACTGGACCCTCCTTTAAGGAACCCAGCCGCAGGCGCGAGGAACTGCTGGTGTGTAATGGCAGTATCAACAGTGGCCATAGCAAGTGCGCTTGGCTGGCTTGCGATTGGTGGTTTCATTTTGTTGTTGATTTTTGAGGACTGCCCACCCCCCTGTTTAGGAGGAAGCAGTGGCCCTGCGCCATGTGCCCCGCCAGCCTTCACGGACAAACCTGCGAGCCTTACTGGCAAAAAAGGCCTCACAGAGGGACCTCGCAGCTGCTGTTGCGGCTGCACAGCACTCCTCTGCTGCCGCTGCCAGCCAAGCCTCTGGCTCCTCCTTCCCTGTTCCGGCCCTTGCCCCTCAGCCCTCTCTACATCGCCTCCCCTCCAACTCTAATCTAGCTGAGTCAGCTGATGCAGCTGACATCACCACACCGCGCACCCCGCATCAGCAGCTGAAGGCAATCATGGCTGGAAAAGCTCTGCTGCAGCAAGCCCAGGCCGCAGTACGGGAATCCAGCCGTCCAGGCACAGCTTCCCAGGGGCCGAGGTCCACAGACCCATTGGATGGATGGCCAAGTAGGGCTGCTTCAGGCAACCCACCTGGCCTAGTGCCACCCGGCCATGCCGCTGCCGCTAAGGGCGAGCCTCCGCTCTCCTCCCTGCCTCGCGCTGCCACTGGCCTGCGTCGCAGCCTGGACCTGCCTTATACCACCACCCCCCAGACCCTGCCCTCACCTGCTGCCAGCACACAGCCAGGGAGCAGGCCAGGTACCGAACAGCAGATAGTGAGGCCACGAGGGGGTAGCTTAGAAATCTCAACAGCTGTGGCCCGGGCACGTGTTGCCCACTCCTCCTCCCTGTACTTCGGTGACCTGCCCAACCCTGGTCATGCAGCCAGTCAAAATGCAGGGGTAAACCCCTTTGCAGACATCCTAGGTGGAGCACACACTGCAGCAGCCAGTGACGTGAGCAGCTGCAGTGAATCTGGGAGCAGTGATGGTGAGGAGGAGAAGCAGTGGCAGGGGCCACCTAGTGGCGCCCAGCACACCTTCAGCGGCGTTCAGAGCCGCAGCTTTGGCGCTTTGTTCAGCAACCTGGGCAGGGCTTCAGAGCGGTCGGGGTCACAGAGCGGAGTAGGGACTGTGGCCCCTAGCCCCACAAGCCGCACAGTCACCCCGGCTGCTGCCGCCTCCCTGACTGGCTTTCGCAGCTTTCGTCAGCCAGGCAGCACCCGCGCAGACTTCACTGGACCAGTGGCCATGGCCGCTGCTATGGCTGCGCTGGCGGGTGCTAGGCCCCCAGGAGGGGAGCAGCTAGGCGGCCCCAGACCAACCACAGCACTTGTGCCCACCCCACCCTCCTCGGGGGTGCTGCCTCCCCCTCCCGTCATTTCCAGGTCAGCAGCACGCTTTTCATCAGAAGTGGTGGGCAGGGCCGGTCAGAACCAGAGCCACACCGGCTCCAATTCACAGCTGTGGTATGAAGCAGTAGGTGGGGCTGGGCTGGGTCCCAGGTCAATAGCCAGCCCAGTGCCCAGGCCATTGCCGGGCCAGGCAGCTGACAGCACTGGGCTGCAAGTCAGTGATAGTGAGGAGGAGCATTCCATTGGAGTCAGGGGGGTGTGGTCAGGCAGCAGCAAGGCCTGGCCGGCTGGGCGCAGCCACGCTGGGGCCCGTGGCAACCTTGAGCTGCAGGGCAAGTCAGGGGATGGCAGTTCCGCAAGAACCAAGGTGTGTCATCTGATGAGAATCGTAAACACTGGGCAGACTTTCCCGGTTGCCTTGCCTTGCCACACAAACATGTGTATGTAGCAACGTCCACCCCCGTGCAGGGCAAGAGTAAGGACGGGCAAATCATGTGCGTGCCATGACTCGTGATCACGCAGGGTGGCTTGCATCCGCCCCCCTCCCGTGGCGCCAGCAACCTGGTGCACTTCAAGGATTCTAGTGGACCGGGCAAGCCTGTACAGCGCGAGCAAGGTGAATGGCTTTGGACACATGCTATAGCTGCAGCCGCTGGTAGTAGGTGGAAGATACGTCCACGCACTCATCGCTGGCTTGTATCAATGCCGAAGGCCGAGTCTTACAGGTCATGTTCGAGCGAGGCAGATGTCTCACATGTATTGCAACAGACTGCGACATGTGCATTGCGGCACATCGCCGTCGGGCCAGACAGCGCTGGGAGCTCAGCGTCGCACATTTGTTTGTGTTGTTTCATGAATGGCGAGCGCAGGAGCACAGTGTTGACACTTTTTGACGTTGACAAACTTTTTCCACAAAGCGCGTCTGGCATGTGGGCGCGTCCAGCGAACACACCAGCATTGCAGTGTGCCTGAGTTGTGTGCTTTCGCGTCGTACCTCACTCGACCTGCGGCTGGCTTGGCAGCGCATCGCCTACCAAGGCACTTGAATGCTGGGTCTGATTGGCGGGTCCTTAGCAGCTGTTAGCGTCACCAACCCTGACATGTTGTAAGAAACGTAAGCATGTTGGTGGCCAGCAGCTTGGTGGCTGGCAATGCTTACCAAGAGCCTGGCCCCCGTAATTCGTCCTGTACTGCTTTGCAGCTGCATCCAACATGGACGACCTCATGCGACTGCTTGTCCCCGCTGAGAAGGCTGAGAAGGCAGCCCATGGAGCTCGTGACATGGTATGCTGCCATCCACTCAGTACGTCACATTCTGAATCAGGATGACACTTTGCCACATCTGCTGTGCCATGTATCCTCTGAGGCCCTCAGCATGACCAGTGCAAGGCAGTGAGCCCCCCACGACTCTTGCATGCCTCCCGGGCTTGCTTGGTCGTTGGCAGCTAGGCGGGTGTTGGTTTCAGCGCAGTAGAAGGGTCAGGCAGCTACAGCAGTTGGCTTGGTTGCCTTGCATGCTGCTTGCTGGGACACTGCGTTTGACTGCACCTGTCGTGGCTCCCCAGGTCAGCCCCACTGGCATCTCCCTCGCGTACCTCTTCCGCCTTGGAGAAGCCCTGCCGCCGCACACCCGGGCCATGAGCACCTACCAAGTCGCTCAGGTGCGCTCAGCCCCAGGACCCACTACGCCAGCAATAGTGTCCAGGAGGCTGCGGGACCTCCTGTGCTATTGCCTGACCCCTGTGCAGTGGCACCTAGACAGTCTGGCATGATACACATGCACTAGTGCCCAGTAGCACCTTCTTTAAGGGCAGCTTGGGGACATGCCACTCGTATGCCGCTAGTATGCTGCTAGTATGTGGCAGGTAGGCAATGCAGCCTAGACACACCCTGGTGCAGCGCTTGTCGTGCAGCGCACAACCGTGTGAAACCCCTCTTGCACTTCTTGCCTGACATCAACCCGTGGTGGCCGATCTAGGAGAGAAATATGGGCTGGGTGGTTTATTTGTATGTGAGTCAGGGAAGTTTTTACAAAACACAGACCCACCCTACCCCTGGCTGCTTTCCAGCTGCTGGTCATGTCAGGGTCCCTGATGTCAGCTGCCTGAGCGATATGGGGCTGCCTGGAGTCAGCCCTCCTCTCCTCTCCTCTACCTCTGCAGCTGGTCGGCCACCTTAGGCCACCTGAAGTTTTCCCAGGTCAGACCAGGACAGTAGTAGGATGTGGATCAGACCAGGTCAGACCATGTCAGCTCTGGTTACCGCCAGCCCAACATGGGCCTTGCATGTAGGTGTGCCTGTGCCTCCAGCCCATTGACATCTCAACCAGGCAGCGTGTGGTTGGGAGCACCCTCATCTCCCATCAAACCGGCAAGCAACACAACCCATTGAGGCCTCAGCCAGCAGCAGGGTTTGAATCAAAGGGGTTTAAGTACTCCTATGCAGCAGGTAACTTGCATATACCTTACACAATCTAGCAACCACCTTATGACACGATGCGCGAAGAAAAAGAGGGCGCATTTGGTGAAGAAACAAGATAACACAAGAAACGAGGTGGCTGGAGTGAGGTCATTCACCGTGTATGGCAGGGGCCTACCACATCTCACATCCAGCCAGCAAGCAAAGCAAGGGCCCACTTGCTCTGACCTCAGACCAGCAGTAGCCCTGCTGGTTTGCAGGAGCTCATGCACCTCACCCAGGCCAGCCAGTGCCGGCTGCTGGACCGCTGTCCTGCCCAGTGCCGGGCTTTGCCAAAGTACTTCATCATCCATTGCTGGCAGGCGCAGTTCCACCACACCATGGCACAGCTCAGGAGGTAGGTGGGGGCAGGAGGGGTCAGGGTGCAGCCAGTTGTAGAGAGAGCAGGTGGATAGGGTGAGGGGTCTGGCAGGGTGCAAGCAGTCACCGTATGTCACTTGGTCGGCTTGTCTTGGGAGGGCTTGAGGGCACGTGATGATGATGATGATGATGATGATGAGTGTAAACCATTGGAGCTGGGGTATGGCAGCAAAGCATGGGCAGGGATGAGCCAGATCTTTGAGGTAGTCTGAGCAGTGGAAAAGCATCAGGTGCTGCCATTGCCGTCAAGTGCTGCATGGCCACTAGTGGTGCTTGCAAGGCTGCCACCCTGCATGGTCAGCACTACACACACGGGGTTGGGTTGCCAGGACACAATGGCAGCTGCATCCCAGGCAAAGGCTTCAAGCAAACCTATCAGGCAGAACGGGGACAACAGGGCTTGATGTGGTGCGTAGGCAGCCATCAGCACATCCGTTGTGTATCAGAGCTTGAGGTTGATGAGCTGAGGTGTACCAGCAGAAGCAAGATTGTTGTCAGGTGCCTTTCGAATCCTGCTCTCATGTGCAAGGAGGGGTAGTCCTACCGTGATCTCACTCATGTTACCCGATGTTCTCCTTCATCAGGACGGGATGTCAGAGGGAGGAGCCAAGGGCTGACCCAGGTTGACCTGAGGTGGTGGCTAGCAGGCTATTTGGTGCTGGCTGAAAGCTGTGTTCAGGGGCCTGCCCCTTGCTGTTGGTCTGGGTCACGTGGGCTTTGCAGCTTTGAGGCTATCGGCTGCTTGCCATGCTGAAGCTTGACCATGGCTAGCCAGCACTGAACAGCACTGAGACATACAAAGCAGAGTGCAGTTCACAACCTTTTCTTTTCATCAGTCTGCAATGGAGGTTGATCTACAGTGATGTGCGCAGTGTGCACTGAACACAAACAGCAACTGCACTGAAACAGCTGATGTCAGGGTGCATGACCCCATGCATCTGGGCAGCTGGCCTATGTTATGCTTGCTTGTCCATGTGCAGATATGCACATGAGCATGGCTTGGACACCTCCACCACCATTGTGTGGATGGACCTGGTGTGTGCCAACCTGCATTGCCCCAGCCTGGGTGCCAGAGACCCTGCAGTGCTGAAGGAAGTGCTGCGGACCTGTAAGCAGGTGAGCCGGGCAGGCTGGGCAGCAGAGGGCCACCAGGGCGGCATGGTGACAGGGGTGGCAGGGGCAGCAAGGGGGCAGCGGGAGCAGGGGGGTAGCGGCAGCAGGGGGGCAGCGGCAGCAGGGGGCAGCGGCAGCAGGGGGTAGGCAGCTGGTCATTTACATCAGAGGAGCTGTTGCACAGATGAAACAACCCGGCTGGGGCAGTGCTCTGGAGCATCCACTTTGCTGGAGTGTGCTAACCTCTAAGATCTGTCTGAGTGCCCCGACCTTGACCCTGACCTGCAGCCTACAGCTGGTGATGCAGACACGGCTGGTCCAGCCTTGTGCTCCCCTTGCCCAACCGCAACACACACACATACCTAGTGCTGATGGCGCTGGTGCTGCAGGTGGTGCTGGTGCTGGACCCGCTGGCCACCCCTTTCATCCGCACCTGGTGCTGGTGGGTGGCCCCTGACCAGGTCTATCGTGCGGCTGGTGTGCAGGCAGGCTTGCTAGGTGTTGAGAGTCAAGCATGCGGCTGGGGCGTGTTAATCAGACTTGGGGCTCAAGGGATGGGAACTGGGGCAGAGGGAGGAGGGCTCGAAGGTGGTGGGCATGGCAGGGTGGCATGTCTGCACCAGTTGCATCCAGGTCATTGCACAGCAGGTGCATGTGCGTATGGTCTGGAAGCAAGCAATGGTTTGACAGCTGCAGTGCAACTGGGAGTGTGTTGCATGGGCTGTGTTGCATGGGCTGTGTTGCATGGACCCTTTGCCAGACTTGGGTTGCCCAATGCTGCCCCATTGCCCCTCCCTCTCCTCCTTGCCTCCTTGCTGCAGCTATGAGCTGTGGGTGGCGATGCGGCTGCCACCCAAGTCAAAGTTCTTGCAGTGTGAAGATAGGCTACACATCGTGGCGTACGAGCCCAGTGAGCGGCCCCCCCAAGCTGGATAGCAGCAGGCTGGACAGCAGCACGCAGCAGCAGCAGGCTGGATAGCAGCAGGCTGGATAGCAACAGGCTCCCCCACACCCTACTCTCACTGGAACCTACCACCCATGCCCCACATACCCCCACCCCCCCAAGAGCCCCCTGTCCATTGCTCCCACCCTCGTCCCTGCTCCTGCTGCCCCTTCGTTATTTGGCCCCTACATGCTGCACCTGCCCCCTCCCACGCCACCCACCCCTGCTCTCCTTCTTGCTGCCCTGCCTCCCTCCCCACCCACAGCCTGGGAGGCTGCTCGCTCCACCCACCCTCAGCCTGTTGCCACCTACCTCTGCGCAGACTGGCTGCACTTTGCTGGTTTGCTGGTGGGCCTGCGCCTGGACGGCACCAAAGCCAGCCGGGTGCCAGACCAACAGCGGCTGCTGCAGGAGTTGAAGGAGGACCCGGAGCTGGTGCCCAAACAGGAGCAGGTGGGGAGCCACATGCTGCAGGAGTGAGTCCAGCAGACGGAGGGTGCCACCATGCAGCCCAAGGGGTGTGAGGGGCATGGCTGCACACACTGGGCTGATGTGCACCAAGGGCGCTGGGAGGGAGGTCGTAGTCAGGGAGGTTGCCTGGCTAGTTGGGGAGGTTGCCTGGCCAGCTGCTGGCTGTGGGGTGTGGGGTGTGCAGCAGTGTGTGGTTTTTTGCGTAATGCGTAACAATCAGAACCAAAAGCTTGTTTTCTAGGCCTGGCTTTCGTAACCAAACGGATCTTTGCGTTGGCTGGCCTCGGCTGCTTTGTAACCGAAAAATGCCTTTTTGTGCATAATATTTACAATCAAACCAGCCATGTGGTGGTCCTGGACCCTTTGTGACCAGCATCAGCTTGGCTGTTTGAAAAGAAAACACTGGTGTGCTGGCTGGCTGGGGCTGTAGGGGTGGGACTAGGGAGAGGAAGGAGGGCTTAGAGGTGGTGGGCATGGCAGGGTGGCATGTCTGCACCAGGCGGAAGTAGTTAGGGATGTTGCCTGGCCAGCTGCTGGCTGTGGGGTGTGCAGGTCGGGACGGTGCTGCTGGCTGGCCTGCTGGCTGCCAGCGCAGCACAGCTGGAGGTGGCAGAGCGCTCCCGTCAGGCTTACCCTCGCAGGTCGGTGGTGGACCGCCTGGTTGGGACACAGCGCAGTAGCCGCTCAGGAGATGCCCTTGTGCACCTGACACCTGACATGTACAGGTCAACTTGCATGGCACGGCACCGCTTCTCATGGCACCACTGCCGCACGGTGCATATCCCTCGTCTCTCTTCTTCCCACTCTCCCACACCATTGTCGTCATCTGCTTGCTGATGGCAACAGCACTGAGGGGTGGTGTTCAGCATGACCGCCGCTGCCCCCACGCTCCACCCCCTCCAAGGTCGTTATGCAAGCTGGACAGCTGGCACATAGCATCCAAAGCCAGACTGACTGGCTGGCTGACTGACTGACCGACCAACCGACTGACCGACCAACCGACTGACTGACTGACCGACTCACTGACTGACTGTCCAGGTACACCTCCGCTGCCACCCAGCGTGCCCTCATGCTGGCTGCGGGGGGGCACATGTGGGAGGCAGAGAAGGCGGTGAGGGCGCTGCTGCAGGAGCACCAGGAGCAGCGCGCGCTGCTGCCACCACAGGCAAGCTGCAACCCTGGCTCCAGCCCCAGGCACAAAGCCCTAGCAGCTGATAGCAGTGGATTGGGGTCACTGGTGGTGGTGGGGCAGCTGCTGGACCTGGCTGCAGACCGGCTGCAGACTGGGTGTAGCAGGGAACAGGGTTGGCTCAACTGCCAAGTGAGCAATTAAAAGGAATATAATCGAATTGATGAAAACCAAATAGCGTCTCCATCATCAGGCCAGCGGGGCTAACCCCAACTCTAACCAATGCAAATGTATGATTAGGCCCCCTCACTAGGGGTGGTGTTTTGTCTGTATGGAGGTATGTGGCATAAGTGCCTTCCACCTACACCATTGCCTGACCTCTGTGACATGGGTATAGCCTGCAGTTGGCATGCCAAACATGCACTGATGTAAGCTTGCAGCTTGAGTACTCTTGCGTACCTGCAACAACAGGCTGTAGCTGAGGCCTGGGTACTCCTTGCCCCTGGCTAGCAGATCAGGCAGCCCAAGCCATCAGCACAGCTCCAGCAGGCACCACCTGCTCTCCCCAATGCTCTGCATGTTCACCGCTGCATTGCCGTTCCACCCACCTGCCTCGCTGTGGTGCTGGATTGGGTCTGGCAGCCTTGCCCTGGCCTTTGCCTGCATGGGGCGCCTTGTGCACAAGCAGCCTGCAGCAGGGTGGGCTACTCAGACGGCTGCCGGTGCCTCTGGCTCGCGGCTGCAGCCGCAGCTGGTGTTGATGGCGCTGCCCCTGCCCCTGGTGTGCGCCCCCTTGCAGGAGCATGCGGCGCTCACAACAGGTCTGGCCAGCCTCATAGCCCTAGGGGGGTACCCTGAAGAGGCGCATCGCCTGGTCTGTGAGGTGTGAGGGAAGAGTGGCGGTTGAATAGTCCCCAGGGGAGCAGGTTGTGACACGTCTCCATTGAGGTGCCATGTCTCCTTTGTGTGGGAATGTACAAGGCATTTGTGTGCAGCATAAGTGTGACGGGACAAGGTATGGTTTGTATACTACAGCATGCCTCCCAACATTTACACTTCCATACCCTTCCCTCCTCCCTGCCTGCCTCCCCCACCTCCCCAGCCATCCTCCAACCTCCTACACCTCACCCTCTCTCCACCCCCCCCTGGGAAGCCCCTTCCACACCTTCCCACACACCACCGCCCCGCAGGCTCTGCGCCATCAGCAGGCTGCTGGAAACGCTCCAGGGGCTGAGGCGGGCAGCAGGTCTGAAAGCTTGCAGGCTGCCCAGCTGGTGTGCAGCACCGAGGTCCTGGCTCATGCCTTGCACTGTCTCAATCAAGTAAGGCCTGGACGGCAGCTGACCCTCGTCACCCTCCTCTCAGCTGCCACTACCAGAACCTTGGTCAACTGGCACCAGCCAAGCAGCAGCCAGCACAAGCCAACACCCCTCACCCTAACCCTTACCTACATCCGCTCTCCAACCCTCACTGCTCATCCTCATATCTGGCTCTCCATCTTTCCCCCATTGCCACCTTTCATCATCTGCATGCTCAGCCCCCTTGTCCCTCACTAGGGCCTCCATTTGAGCCGGATCGGGGGCATTTTCTAGCAATTTGGGTTTTCCGTGAAAAATACACGGATGTGTAAAAATCTGCATGCTCAGCCCCAACTACTTTCAATCCCTCATTGTCCTGTTTGCTGCCCTTCCCGTTGTATTTGTGTTTATGGCCCATTACCCTGCCTGCTGCCCTTCCTGTTGCTGCTCTGTCTGCTGCTGCCCGGCCCACTGTTGCCCTGCCCGCTGCCCTGCTGCCCTGGCAGCATACGGAGGCGGAGCGGGTGGCCAAGCGGGTGCTAGCCTCAGCCACCCCAGGTGCTGCCCCAGGAGCAGGGGCCCCCCTGGCAGAGACTGAGACAGAGCCTGGCAAGGTGAGGGCTGGGAGGTTGAGCTGGGGCTAAGTAAGAAAATAAGGGGAAACAAAGGACAGCTGGTGGGCCCAGGCTGGACGGCTGGCATCAACCACAGCAAGCTGGGCCAGACTGGATCGCCCAGGCTGGCAGCACCAGGCTCGTGATCTAGGCGTGATGCCGTGGTACATCCTTGGACACCGTGTGCCTTGACAGCTGGCGCACCCGCCCACCGCCAGCATGCTGACGAGAGGCAGCAGCCCCAGCCCTGCCCAGGGGTCACAGGAAGACCAGCCCCAGCCTCAGAGCACCTTGAAGCTCCATAACGTGCGTGAGACGAAAGGCGTCGGCTTGGCCCAGGCCATGGCCCCCTTGCCTGGCTGCAGGGCAGTGGCGCAGCTCCCAGCCGCGGCTACATCCTCAGCCTGCGCCACATGGCGGCCATCAAGGTGCGTGCTGACAGGGGAGGGGCAGCAAGGGCTGTACACATGTATACAGGGGGCTGGGTAGGTGTGACCTGCTGTGTCCCTGTAAGCATTGCAACGTCACACTGCTGGGTCCCATGTCGTGGTCTACTGCGGTCGTGGGTGCTGGCAATGGGCCGCAGGGGTGGTCAATGCTCTTTGTCAGGCTGGGCACCTAGAGGCAGCAATAGGGAGCAGTGCAGCAGGAGTCACCGCACTGGAGCGCTGTGGGACAGCACCACACAAAGCATCGCTCAGGATTGGCTCCAAAGTGCCGAGACTCTTGTTTCACTGCTTCCTGTATGGTGCCCCCATTATCCACTGCCCTCAGGCACGGGCAAGCCAAATGGACCGGGCGTTGCAGTACCAACGTCACGCCCTGTTCCTGGCTGAGAAGTAGGCAGCGCGGCACCATACACATGGCGCAGCACCCCGCTTCACCCCTCTTTTGCCCACTGCCGCAACCACCGTCATTGTCCTACACCTCCTGCACTGCCTGCCTCAGCCAACGCTGCTGCAGCTGCTTCAGAGGCAGGTGCACCTGTGGGGGGTGTTGGCCTCACCGGCCAGCTCTGGCCCTGCCTCCTGCCATGCTACGCTGCAGGCACCTGCCCATGCAGCATATGGATCTGGGAGCCATCCGCTCAGAGCTAGCACAACTGCTGCATGTGGGTGTGCCCCACCATGTACCAGCCCAGCTGGTGTGTCTGACCTGGCCCAGACCTGGCCATTAAGAGACAAGCACAGGCCCCAAGGTCCCACCATGGCATGGCATGGCATGGCATGGCATGGCATGGCATGGCATGGCATGAAAGCCATGCGGCTGGGGCGTCACTTCTGTCAGGGCAGGAGGAGGTGGGGAAAGGTGGGGAATAGGGCCTGCATGGGTTGGGACAGATTTGGCCAGGCAAGGGCGGTCAGGGAGGGGCAGGGCCAGGCAGGTAAGGGCAGGCAAGAGTAGACAGCCATGTCAAGTACATCGTCAGTGTCAGAATCAGCGTTAGAGCCTTCCACCTACCTCCACAAGGTCCATGGGTCCCATGGGTGTTAGCTGCAACCATGGGCGCGAGCTAAGCGTCCCGTGTGGATCCGTGCTAGTAGCCTGCTGTGGCTGTACGCTCATGGTGGGCTGTGTGCTCATGGTGGGCTGCAGAGCACTGGGCAGCATGCAGTTGCACTGGAGGTGGTCAACAAGGCTCTGGCGGTTGCTGCGCAGCTGCAAGGGCAGCTGGCTGGTGACCTGGTGCCGCTACAGGTCAGGGCGGGGTGGCTGCCAACATGTCTGGCTGCCTTGTCCTGCCCTCTGTAGCCATGCTCTTCCCCTACCTAAAGAACCCTACCTGCCGCCCTTGCTTTGCTGACCACCACCCTGCTCCTCATCACCACTTCCCTCCTTGTTTTCCTCACCATCCTCAGCCTACCCTGCCGTCCCTCCTCCACTCTTCCCTCTTCCTTTCTGCTCCCCCCCCCCCCCTCCCTTCCTTTTCCCTCCTACCCTCCCCTCCCTTCCACTCCTCTCTTCCACATGCCTCCTCTGCCCCTCCCTCTTGTGCTCTTGGCATCTTCCCTCCTCCCCTCACCACCCACCCTTCTCTTCTCCCCTGCTCCCCCGTCAGCCGCCATCATGCCCCTCACTGCCCTCTCTGGCCCAGGTGCTGCGCACACACTGCCTCATCGCCCTGGGCCAGCTGGCGGATGCACATGCCCAAGCTGTGGCCCTGTACCATGCTGCCCACTCCGCTCGGCTGGGCTGTGCCACATCCACATCTGCCCACCACGGCAGGTTCAAGCATGAGGACCAGCTGCACACCAGCGCCATCCGTGTGAGCGAAAAGGCGGTAAGTCGGGCGCCAGTGTCGAACCCTATGCAGCTGGAGTTATCTAGTGGGTGCAAAGGTGGCTATATGCAACAAGCTGGCAGTGGTAGCAGTAAACCCTGCAAGGAGAGCTGCACCCAGCCCAGCCAGCTTGAACTGCTCTTGGCTGCACATGGGTGATGGTGTGAGGTGTTGTGCGGTCTTGTGTGATCATGTGAGATACATATAGCTGGCGCTGTGCCACTGCCCCGCACAAGCAGACACACTGCACATTTGCTGCACACACCGCTGGTCAGTCTGCACTGCATGATCTGACATTGTGTGATCTTGTGTAACATAGTGTGTCATTTGTGTGGCAGCATGTGACGTTGTGTGGCGCAGGTGGAGGCTGTAAGGGATGCGTGGGTGAGGTCTGGGCGGGCACTGCTGCAGCGAGACCCAGGAGCTGAGCTGGAGGTGTGTGAGGCAGGAGGCACAACTGCCTGCCAGCCAGGCTCAGACCATGGCACTCCGAACACAGCCCAGTGGCCAGCAAGGGTTTCCCTGAGCTATGGGGCTGATTAGGCTCACTCACCTCCCCCCTTGTCTCTTGAACCTGGTGAGAAGGAGTCGAGGCCATGCCCAGGCCATGCCGTGCACACACCAGTGTTTTCACAATACTGGCACACATCATGGTTTTATCCAGGCAGAGGAGCAGCAGCCAAGATGGCCACGTGTGCCTCTCAAGCACAGGCATTGCTACCTCAGCAAGCTAGTGGCGTAGTACAACAGGAGAAGTACCTCACATGGCCACTTGGGCTTGCACCTGACACTGCTGTTGTTGAGCAGGCGGCATCTAGGCTCACATCGGGCCTCCTGCTGCAGCTCAAGCTGCAAGCCCATGCGCCCTGCGTGGACAACCAGCAGCTGTGCGAGGAGCTCGAGGAGGAGACGGCCAGGGTGCTGTCCAGGCTGGTGAGAGATGCCTGGGTCACCGCCAGGCAGTCAGCAGGGCCAGGGTTGCAGGGTGCTGCTATGCCTGCTCTGCTACCTAGGCAGGAGGGCTGGGCGAACGTGCCCGATGGAGGGCCTGGGCGCGTCAGGGGCAGAGTCACACATTGGGGGAACACTCAAGGTGTATGCCTCCAGCTTCAGTGCAATGCAGTGCAACAAGGTGTATACCTCCAGCTTGACATGAAGTATACCCAAGCCACTTACTGTTCCTCTCAACTCTCAACTCAGGTTTTCATCTGGCAGAGGCATGGGTGTTTATCTGGCAGGTGTTTATGAGGCAGGGCCCAGGGCAGGAGGTTGAGGTAGGGTCTGCTGCCATTGACTTCTGTTTACAATTGCAGTCGTGTCCCTCAGCTTGCTTCAGCCCTGGCCTAGCCTGGTGGGTCCCGGGTATGGGCAGAGCAGGCCCAGGGTGCAGGGCAGGGGCAAGGCAGGCCAGGAGCAGAGCAGGCCAGGAGGTAGAGAAAGTACACAAAGAACAGCGCTGGGGGCCACGGCCCCAACTCAAGTGTTGTACCGTGTCTACATGACCCATGTCTACATGACCCTTTCCAATCCACCCCAGCCCTCCAGCCCTCGCCTAGCGTGAACTGCTGCCTACTGCAGGGCAAGCAGCTGGACATACGGGCTTTGATGAAGCAGGAGGCAAATGAACGCCACGCCTAGTCACCCGGCGTCACACATGTCACACCATGTGGCTTGAATTCAGCCATGCAATCGTGGTGGGTGTGATGAGGGGAGCCATGCTACCAGATCCGCAACCCAGCAGTATGAGGGCCATGGAGGGTAAAGTTGGGCAAGGAAGCTGCTCTGCTCATTGGCTAACAAACAGACGCCTAGGGCCACACAAAGGTGGGGTACTGTGCTTTTGTGGCCCAGGATGGGGTTTAAGAGTGGTGATCGTGCCTGGGCTGTTACTGAGTGGTGGGGGCTGCTGCCACTAGCACAGTGTCACTAGCACAGATACTGGACATACACTGGCATAGACATTGGGGCATGGTCTCATTGACAGCCTTGAACACCCCAGGGCCCAGCCTGGACCACCTCCAGTAGGCTAGGTCACTGAGCAACCCAACGGGGCAGCAGGTTGACAAGCATGGGGGAGAACCTTCTTCAGGGTGGTAGCAAAGCACTGCCTACCATAGCCTGTCACCACTGACATGGGCAGATGCAGATCAGATCAGATCAGATCAGGCGATGCCCAACCTGGCATTATTGAGCAGGCATGCCTGTAGGAGGCCACGCTGATATGCGCACACTGAAGCACAGCAAGGCGTATCTGAATGCCTAGGCGCCATGTGGACAGCAGTTCACCTCCATGTTTATTGTTCGAATAAATGCATGCGGCAGGACACATCGCTTCGCCTCAAGCTAGACATTTGCACTTTTCAATAAGCACGAGTTTTAAAACATAGGGCTGTCGTAGTAGGGATGCTATCTTCGTGGGCAGTGGTGTGGATTGTAAACTGACGGTGATGATGGTGGCGGTGGGAGTCCATGCACGTGGGGGACATGGACACCTGGGGGACATGCACGTGGGGCACATGGCACCAAGGCATGACCTGCCAACTTGAAGTTGATGTTTACTTGACCAAACCAATACAAGGTCGAAACCGGCGGCCTTGCTCTAACTGGTGATGATGATGTGGCTTACACCGCTTAAGCCGTCAGCCTCTGTGCATCTGGTGCATGTGCGATCAATGAAAGTTACCCCCTCAAACCGAGCCTTCTCCACCCCCAGACCGCTGTTGCCTAACCTGAACCTAGTCAGGCTCGTGCGAACTTCTGTAGAGAGCTGTCTGTTAAGCAGGTGATGCCAATGCCGTCCCCATGCTTGAACCATGCAGCATACGAACATCTCTCCCGATGCACCGTCTAAGGCAGTCTAGGGTCTCCCTCAAACCCAACCCAACGCCTCCCCTACCTCTCGAGCCACTTGACTTCCATAGCCTTGGGGCTCAAGGTAAACTCACCCCCCCATCAGCTCTCTAACGGCCAGCTGGAACTGAGCACTCCAGCTGGTCTGGCAACTCCTGCCTAACTCCACATCTGCCTTGATGACCCTCATTAGCACGTCACTGTGGGATAGTTTGGCAGTGTTCCAGAACTTGCATGCAGCCCTTAGCCAGTAAAGCTGGAGGGGCAGCTGCCCCAACTAATGCAGCACCATCAGGCCTGACACTGAGCTACGTACCCTGGCAGCAAACCTGAGAAAGCTGAGCATGCGTGTTTGCACAGGGTTGGAGAGTTATACACCATGCCCAAGGAATGCAGTGCCCCATACCTGGCTGCCATACAGGCCCAAGGGGAGCACAAACGCTCTAATGAGGTGACACAGGGCATATGGATCATGCAGGACCCCATACTCTCTGGCACGCTTGCACGCCTGGCGCATGGCGAAGAACATGCCAGCCCTCATATGAGCGGCAGCAAAAGCAGGGGTGGCGCTGGGGTTGAAGTGCATGCCTAAGTACTTGAACTCTCTCACCACAGGCTGCAGTTTGTGAGTTGCCATTGAAGACCATCACCTTTGACTTGCCCACATTGACTGTAAGGTGTTTCCTGTCTGCAGCCGCTGCAGCCCGTGGGACGAGGTGCTCACCAGGGTCAGGTCATCAGCATACATGAAGTGGGTGACAGGTGTGCCTTGCACTCTCACAGCATCAACAGGACCCAGGAACTCCTTACTAATGTCGTGAACATAGAGAGCAAACAAGAGTGGGCTGATGGGGCAGCCTTGCTTGACACCTTGGTCCGGAGTCACTTGGGGGGTGCGGTGGGGGCCATCTATCGGCACATAGCTATCATCCCTATACAGACCCTCCAGGCAGGCAAGCAAGGGCTGTGGCAGCTCGACCCCAACCCGCAAGTGTTCCCACAATTGTTGTCGAGGTATGTGGTCAAAGGCCTGTTTGAAGTCAATGACTAACTGGCATGTGGTAAAGCAGCGGCCGGGCTTACGCCGGGGGCTTGTGGGGGATGGGCCATGTGATAAGCATGTTGGTAGGGAATGTGTAAAGGAGGGTGCGGCGGGGAAGCGGGAGGCACATTAGCAGGGGGCAGCAATCAGCTGCAGCGGGTAGAAGGTCAGGGCTGGGGACAAAGATGACGATGGTGGGAGATGGTGAGGTTGTCCCAGTCGTCGTGGTGTCGGTGTTAATCATTGTGACCGGTGAAGGGGGCGGGGTATGGGGGCCAGGGGCAGGGGGGCATGATGATGATGATGGTCTAACACCATTACAACCGTTGGCCTGGTACGGCTGCCTGGCCTTGCTATCATCTGGTTATGACGTGCATCACAATAAGCCCTTGCCTTCAAGTCCCACCTCGCGCAGAGCCATCCAGTCAGGTGTCCCCAAGCAACAGAAAACCTACCCCTGGTAATAAAAACGACGCCGCGTCTCAGCCACGTATTTTCTATTTATGTGCCGCACATCCCCGGATAGAGAACTCTGTCAGCTATGCGGTGCAATTTGTATTAAAGAATATTGTGCAGTGTGCCGAGTGCTATTGCGGCTCAAACCTCCACATTCAAATCCATGCATTGTTTGCTCATGCGGGCCTCGTCGCGAGACACCGCTGCAACCGACGTGGCCCAGGAGCACCTGCGCACAGTGAGGCACAGTCGCCGCAGTCAAGACGATTCACATGGCATGCCAAACCGACGTAACAACGCCCTTCCACCCATGCTCGGAAATATACAAGGCTGCTGTGACGCTTGACCCCTTCGTGAGTAGTACCTACTACCTGCCCCTCCTGTAAGGCCTCACAAGGTGTGTAGGCCGTTGCTATGTTACCTGGCTCGGCAGGTTGGGTCCAATCCCTCACGTCCGCCCTCCACTTGTGTGTCGAGCTCGTGTCCAGCTCCGATGTGAGCCCTTGCTGCTCAGCTGGAGGGGTGAGCAGCTCAGGGGATGCACCTGCACTAGCTGCCAGCTGCTGCCAGGGGGGGGCAGCAGGAGGGGTGGGCAGCCCAGGGAGGGAGTGGAAAGGCAGTGCTAGGGGGTGGGAGGGCGGGGCTGGGGCTGGGAGGGGGTGGGAGGGGGTGGGAGGGGGGGGCTGGGGACTGGGGGCTGGGGCCAGAGACGCACATTTTTCGCGTTTGCAGCAACGTCGAGTGTCAACTCGCCCAACGATGGTCTTCTGACGCCGCCTGTACCAATGATGGTTCGCGGAGCAAGCCTGGCGGGCTGAAAAGTGATTGTACTACTGGCTCGATGCCAGGTGCAGTTCGCTCATTGGTGCCGCTACTCACCACTAGAACAATCGATGGTGAGCAGCTGAGGTGTGTCCGCGATCGCTTGCGCCGGCATAGACTCTGATGCAAGGATTAACGCGCCGCTTGCCAGTGGATGCGGAGTAATTCGCAGGTGCCAATGCAACAAACGCTACCGAAATCGGTGCACTTTGTAGCGAGTACTTGCATGAAGATTACCAACCCCATGTTGGGGACGCCTGACATCCAGAACCACCGCTCCTCCTCGCGCTAGACATCACCTGCAGGGACCTGACCTGCTACTTCGCCGGTCATGACTGTACTGATCTCCTTTAAGGTGTAATACAGCGCAACCTCACAGCCCAACAGCTGTCTAGCCTCCAAATGACAATATCAGCCCAGTTTAGCCAACCTCAAAACATCTGCCCATGTCAGTGGTGACAGGCTATGGTAGGCAGTGCTTTGCTACCACCCTGAAGAAGGTTCTCCCCCATGCTTGTCAACCTGCTGCCCCGTTGGGTTGCTCAGTGACCTAGCCTACTGGAGGTGGTCCAGGCTGGGCCCTGGGGTGTTCAAGGCTGTCAATGAGACCATGCCCCAATGTCTATGCCAGTGTATGTCCAGTATCTGTGCTAGTGACACTGTGCTAGTGGCAGCAGCCCCCACCACTCTGGCAGTCAGCAGTCGAGTAGCTTGGCTGTCTAACCCAATGTGGAAGGTGTAGCAGAGCAAGAATACCCGCTGCCCTGGCCCTTCAGCACAGGGCCTAGGGAGGGGCTGCTGCAAAGTAAGCGGGCTGGGTTAGGGACCCCAACCACATGACAGGCGCCATGCGCATGAGCTGGACTCCACGCGTCCCAACTGCACGTTGAGCCTGGGGCCGCCACGACCTCACCAAGCTGCCGAGGACGGCTGGCGGCTGGCAGGCTGGCCCATGCCGGCATGTGCACGGTGAGGACTGTCTGCTGCTGTGTGCTGCCTCGCCAGCTGGCAGACAGCACAGCTGCCCTGCTCTGCAGCTTCGACTAGGGCAGCATGCCTCGTGAGGGGTAGGGGTGGGGACATGATGCTGACACCCACACCCACCCACTGTATCTTGACAGAGGTGTGCCGAGGCTTTGGCTGCAGCTGCCCCTGCACCTGCCTGGGTTGCAGGTGCTGCCAGTTGTTGCTGGTATGGGTGCAGGTGCTGGGGGGTGCAGCTACACAAGGGGCGGGGCCGGGCATGTGCAGGGGGGGCCTCAGCTGCCCCGCCAAAGTCGACAAAGTATGACAGCAGCCCTAGGCCCAGGGCAGACTGTACTGCTGAGGCAGGGCCAGCTTTGTAGCCCAAAGCAACCCCTGTGGCGCCGCCAGCCACTGCTCTGTTCCAGGCATCGTCCTTAAGACGGATTCGGAGGCACAGGCAGTGAACCCAGCTGTACAGGCCGGACATCACCGCCAACGCGGTAGCTGAGCGCCAGCCTTCAATGCACCACACGCGCCAGGCTGCGAAGGAGCGGGTGCGGATGGTCGCAGGCACAAAGCCAAACACGAAGCCCAACTGCGAGGCAGGCAGGGGCGCGGGGTGACACCAGGAAAACCCTTGCGCCACCTGCCTTGCCGCCGGGGCTATAGCTCAAGACGTCTGCAATGTCCCATCAAGCACGAGTCGGGCTCTCACCGTCCCTGCGCTCACAGCGGCCGACAAAGCCGGGACTATGCAGGGTGTGCTGGGACTGCCACTATTTGACGCAGGAGCTGGAGGCTGCACTGTAGGCGCCGAGGGAGCCCCCACCGTCGGAGGCCGGATCCTGACGGAAACAACTTGAGGCTGTTCAGCCATGCCTCGCAAGCTAGGAGGAAGGGAAGCGTTGCATAAGTGAGTGCAGAAGTCGATCTGTAACCGAACCATGCATGGAGCTTAATCATGTTTTAGCATTTGTTACCCACTTTACCAGCACGTGTGTATGAGCACTCGGGGGGCGGGCGGCCAGTAATGCTGAGGTTGGCCAAATATAGGCCAGCTTCAGCGGGCAGAGCAGTCAGCTTCCGTTTGACCCACCAAGACCAGAAGAGGCCTGTGCATGAGGCCCCGCTTACATGAAACTTTGACCCATCAAGGTTTTGACCCATCAAGTGGGGGTGCACTGGCAAGGTCACGTAATCAGCCTTGAGGCCCGGGGTGCAACTGGTTGCCTTGGCAATGGCCAGCTGCAGCAGCGCCTGCTGCCCACAGAACCCATCATATGCAGTGATGTCTGTGCCTTAGTCCGAGCCATGAGAAGGTTAAGGCTTCACGCTGAGCTTGCCACTGCGCTGTGTGCGCAGGTAAGCAGCTAGAGCTGTCAGTCCACACCACTATTAGCCAACCTGAGATGTGGCCTTACGATGTGTCGCTACCCTTCCGCTTCTTCTTAGCCATCACGCGATGCGCAGTGCGACGGGCGGGGGCATTTTCTAGCAATTTGGGTTTTTCGTGAAATATACACGGATGTGTGAAAATACAAATGTGCAATGACAATATCAGCCCAGTTCAGCCACGTAATCAGCCTTGAGGCCCGGGGTGCAGCTGGTCGCCTTGGCAATGGCCAGCCGCAGCAGCGCCTGCAGGCCACAGAACCCATCATATGCAGTGATGTCTGTGCCTTAGTCCGAGCCATGAGGAGGTTCAGGCTTCCCGCTGTGCTCGCCACTGCGCTGTGAGCGCAGGTAAGCAGCTAGAGCTGTCAGTCCACAGCACCATTAGCCAACCTGAGATGTGGCTTTACGATGTGTTGCAACAACATACAACCCTAGCTATACAACCATAGCGTCTTGGCCGCTGCATCATAACCCCAACCTGCACGTCTGCAACTCCATGTGGCCAGGATGGGGCGAGGGCCTCGACTTCAGCAAGGATGAGGCTGCCAACACACATGGTAGCAGAAGCATGGCTGTCTGGCAGAAGCTGTTTGCTGGGCTGAGAGGTCCCTCCCAACTTAATGCGTAGCTGTATTGAGATGCCCAATCCTCCCACACTAACAACCCTCCTCCCTTGCATGCCACCTAAACAGTGAGTATCCGCACGCCAAGCACATGGACATGCCAGATTGCAAGTCACTGGACTGGACAAACTGCCATGCAGGATGACATCCTTTTGGGCACGCAGCCATCTCCCTTCTTGCACCTGACTGCCAAGAGGCCAGGCGAGTCACCAGCATGATACATCAGGTCACCGGGTGACAAGGGTTCTTACATGCTGCACGCATCCACACACTGGGCACGTCCACCTTAGCTGGAGGGCTGGTCCATGCATGAGGGAGAGCCCTGCTGCTGCCCTTTGCTGGCTGTTGCTGCCCATGTCATGAAACGCAATGATACCTCATCCTGCTGCATGGCGCAATCCTTCTGCTGCCAAGCTGTCGTCTCTGCTGCATCAATTATGTGCATACTGGCGCGTCCACTCGCGAGCTGCAGTAGAGACAAAGCATGTTGGTATCATTAGCAGATTACATGAGGCCAAAGGCCCGGGGTGCCTTAGAGTTTGGCGTGTGAGCAGCTGTGTGACATCAAGCCATACCTGTAGCAATGGCTGCTGGCTCATTCTCCTTCCAATGCTTGGCGACATTGTCGGCAAGAGGGTCGTCAGGGTTAGGTGCACTCAACAGTGCCTGGATGCTGCAGCACCAAAGAGACAACATGCAAGGTTATCACGATGTCCAAATACAGGACCAAAGGTTGCATGACCTACCTGAGTAAGACTGTACGGATTTGCAAGGCTGGACTCCACTTATCCTTCAGGATGTCTAAGCAGATACGCCCCAGCTTGTCCACGTTTGGATGGTATATTTTGGTGAGAAACCGCACCTGCACTTACGCCATTTGGCTGCAAGATTGCTGCAAGAAAGCTCTCAAGAAATAGCAGACACATTACTTCTTGTCAAACCTTCGGAGGGGCCATTGGGTAGTCCTCGGGGAGGAATAGCTCTAGCTTGAAAATGCCGCCTGCAATGGTCGATCAGTTATGGTCAGTGAAGCTGAAGAAGCCCAGAATACGACTTTGTACAAAAAACCCGCCTTCGTAAGGTGACTGCGCAGGGCCCAGCACCATGACACTGAAGTATCGCAAGTTATCCTCACTGGGAGATGCGCTAATGCCGGGTGCTGCGGTCAAGTAATGAGCTTTGTTTTGCAATGGCCTGCCTTCGTGACCGATACGCGCCCAATTGACACACACCGGGCTCGCTAAGTAAACGCTGCGTCTCCTGCGCGCGATGTGGGCTCAGGTCGTGAGAATGCGGAGTAGCGGGTTGCAGTGCAAATAGAAGGGATGTGTCTAACCTTGATGATACGCCTGGGCAGCTGGGCTGCCTGGGCTGCCTGCGAGTCGTTCATGACGACTTGTTCTCGGCCTTGCTGAACAACGGCGAAACTACGCTCAGAGCGTGGAAGTCGTGCTACTCTGACTGTGGCCTAGGCGCATGCGAAGTTCATGTCAGCATGTTCCTTGAGGCAATGTGTCCTGGTAGCTGTCTTATGCCCCAACTTGTGGACATGCAAGTGCTTGTTTGATACATGCAGAGCCAGCATGAGCTTGCGTTCGGGATCAAGCAGTGTTGATTATGTCAAGCATGCTGTTTTAGTGCATGAACGCCTTGCATGCACGCACTCAGCGAGATGTCGCTTGCACGCTCACCCCGAGCCGCGTGCTTGCTGCGAGGCAGTCACTTCCGACACGTAAGGCATTGAGCCATCTGAAATCAGTCTGAAGTGGCAGCTCACAGTTTGCCACTGCGCTGTGAGCTGTGGTGAGATCATCTACCTGCTAAGCTGTGGTGCGCAGGGGTCAGCACTGTATTCCAGTGCTGCTGTGCCAGCACCAGTTGCACCAGCTGCTGCTCTCCTGGTGGTTGGAGATGAGATCCTCGCGGGGTCAATAACTGATGTAAACACACCATGGCTTGCAAAGCTGCTGCACAGGTAAACGGCATGGGACAGTGCTACTGCTACTCGAAAGGTCTGGCTGCTTTGTGTGTGGTGCAATGCATGCAAGCCTTGATCTTGAAGGGCATAGAGCCTGCTGCCATAAAACTCCTTTTGGGTGCCGGGGTTCCACTTGTGTGCGTGACTCCATGGAGGATGCTGCTCATTACTCATCACCCTGCCATAGCAGCAACAGCAGTGACACCAGCAGCACTGTTCCATGCACTATATGCAGCCGGGGCGTGGACCTGGTGCGTGTCGAGTTTGTGCCCGACCAGGCAGACGACATTGCCGCCACCGCGTTGCGCCTGCGGCAGCGAGTGGGCCCCTCTGGCTTTGTGTTCTCGTCAGGCGGCATAGGGCCCACCCATGACGACGTTACATACCCTGCGCTGGCCACGGCTTTTGGTGAGAGTGTGACATGGCAGCTGGGGTGGCACCTCACTGGCTAGCGCAGCCCTGTGGCTGGCCTTGTCTAGCCGTACCCCACCTTCTCCAAGCCTCTCCTCACCTAAGCTTGATGTTGCATGAAATGTCACCCATCCACCCGACCACCTTCATAACTTAAACAACTGAACAACCACGGGTCGCGGTTTCCTGTGACCCACTTGGAAGTGGTTTTGATGACCTGGGGGGTGGCCAGCAAGGGAGCAGTCACATCCCACAATGAGCACAGCATGCTCTCTCCCCCATGCAAGCACAGAGCTTGGTGCATGGTGACTGGCACATTGCATCCAACTCTGCTGTACCTGCTCTGCTGTAGGGCTCCACAACAGGCTGTATTGCCACTACTGTGATGAGCCAGCCGAAACCCCCTGTGCCATGTGCCTGTGGGTGATGGTCACCTGCCCACCCAGCCGTAGACCCCTTGATCAATGGAATTAGCTTAACCACATGAATAGCATGGGCATCTGCTGGGGCTAGGGTAGTGATTGAGCTCAGTGTGGCCAGGGGCTGCCGTAGGCTTGCATGCCGCAATGCATAGCCTGAGCCATGCACCCATCCTTGATCTGAGCAGCCCCCTTGTCCCTCACTAGGGCCTCCATTTGAGCCGGATCAGAAGTGTTATTGGGCTGTGTGGAGTAAACCCAGTGCACATGGCACATGAGCCGCCTACCACCTACAATATTGCCTGACCCGAGGGCTATGATGTAGAGTTGGCATGACAAAACATGCACTAATTGTAAGCTGATGACACCTCAACAAAGGGGGCACACATTACTGTGCCTCAGCAGGCTGCTGCTGCTGCTCCTGGGCCTTGGGGGGCTTGTCTCGCAGCCGCTTGTAGCCCAGGCCAGGGTACTCCTTGCCCTTGGCTGGCAGAGCTCCCTGCTCAGGCCAGTAGCACAGCTCCAGCGGCCGCCACCTGCTCTCCCCAATGCGCTGCATGTTCAATGCTGCATTGCAGTCCCTGTCTAGCCACCTGCCGGGGTGAGGTGCTGGCTTGGCTTTTGCAGCCTTGCCTTTGCCTTTGCCCTTAATGGGCTCAGCTGCCTCTGGCTCAGCCTTGGTGCGCTTGCTGCGCTTGGCTTGCTGCGCTTGGCTGGCTGGGGTGTGCTGGGCCCTGGCTCTGAGGCTGCTGGCTGTGTGGCTGCCTGGCCGCTGCGTGGGGCCTGTGGGGGCCTGCGGGGGGCCACTACCGGGCACCACACCAGGCCCCGCACTGGCTGGTCACGCTGCTGGCTCCAGGCTGGGCGCACTAGGCGGTGGTGCACCTGCCCTGCTGGGGGCTTCCAGCCTGCAGGTCTTGTGGCACTGAGTGTGTTCAGCTCCACCTCACAGGGCTGCTTGCCGTTCACTGCTGAGCTGACCCGGCTGGTGCGGTGCTCATCCACAAGCACCACCCTGCCCCCATCCTGGTCTTTGCCCCTGGGCCTGCACACCACCTTGCGGCAGGCCCGCAACACCGCATCAGCACCCCACCCTCCCCTGGTGCCAATGCTAGCTGCTCCAAAGAAGACCATCAGCTGCTTGGCACACCCATGGCGCTTCATGGACAACTCAGCCATCTCCTTCTCCAACTGCAGCCATGCACACAAGACACACACAGGGTGGCTGACATGGTGGCACCAGGTTAGGCATGGCACAGTCAAGTACTCTTTCATGTCATGCCCAACCCACCACCTCTCCGTCCCTTACCCTCCCTCCCTCCCACCTACCCACCCACCCACCCTCACCTTGTTGAAGAACTGCTTCAGCGCCCGGTCCTGGGCTCCGTACAGCCTCAGCCGCTGCCGTGCCCACTTGGGGTCCAGGTACACCTCCCACACCGCATCCCAGGTGGCCAGGGTGACGGTGATGTGCTTCAGGTTGGCCACCAGGGAGGTGCCGGCTGAGCTTGCTGCTGCCAGGTGCTGGAGGTGGGGCTTGATCGGTGCTAGCCACCGCTCAGTGTCACGGCGGGCATTGTTCAGGCCGCTGGCATGCTTCACCTCGCCCTTGGTCAGCTTCCACCGGCGCAGCTGGTCTGCCTTGAGCTGGCCTGTTGCTGGATCCCACACCCCAGAGGCTGCGCTGACTGCCTGGGTGACGCCGGGGTCGATGCCCACCCCAATCTGTGTGTCTGTGTCAAACACAAAGTCACGCATCTCAGCTATGCCCCTGCCTATGTGGGGGAGCCCCACTGCATGTGCCGCTGCTGCTGCTGCACTTGGGCGGCTGCTGGTGCTGCTGCTGCTGGCAGCTGGAGGTGGGGCTGGAGGAGGGGGAAGGGGGCGCGTGTAGTGCACGCACACGCTGACACCATCTGTGTCCACCAACCTCTCGAAATGAAACTCCTTGTTGCGAAGCTTGTTTGTGTTGAACCACCTGGCCCAGTGATGGCTCAGTGCTGGCTCTGAGGTGAACGCTGCCCGGGGTTCCTTGGTCAGACCCAGCTGCTTGCACACCCCATGGAGCACCCTGCTGTCCACCTTGATGAAGTGCACCCCCACCCTGGCCATGGGGGTGAGGGTGAAGGGGGTGGGGCAGGTCAGGGTCCGGGGACCAACCCCACGCCTCTTGCCGCGCTTTGGCTGCCCTGGCACAGGGGGGGTGTGGGGCTGCTGCCACCGCTCTAGCCACCGGCACACATGCACTGCATGGCGCATGCGGCAGGGCAGGGGCAGGGTGTCCTGCAGGGAGCCTTCCTTCTTCATGCCCAGTAGGCGGCGGTGCGTGTTGGCCTCCTCCATCAGGTCCGCCACATGGCCCTTGTCCAGGGTGGCGGCCTTCAGCTCCGAGCTGTGGGCGTTGATGCCATACCCACTCGCATCCTGATGAACAGCTGCGCCTCCTCCCCGCTCCAGCCTAGCTTGGCCCTGGCTGCCTTGGCGTACAGCTTGACAATGCGCTCTGCAGGTCAGGTCAGGGTCAGGGTCAGGGTCAGGGTCAGGGTCAGGGTCAGGGTCAGGGTCAGGGTCAGGGTCAGGGTCAGGGTCAGGGTCAGGTCAGGGTCAGGGTCAGGGTCAGGTCAGGTCAGGTCAGGTATAAGGTCAGGTCAGGTCCAGGTCAGGTCTAGGTATAGGTCAGGTATAAGGTCAGGTCAGGTCCAGGTCCAAGTCTAGGGTCTAGTCACCACCATCACTTGCCTGGGTTGGAGTAGTGCTGCTGCATGGCCACCGCCAGCTGCATGGAGTGTGCGTCGATGGTGTTGTGAAAAGCCGTCAGTTTCATGCTGCCCAGCTCCAGGTTGCTGGGGTCCTCTAAGGCTGGCATGAGCATGGGGTGGCGGTTGCGCACAAAGCGCCGCTGCCGCTGTTTGTAGCATGTCTTGAAGTTTGGGTTGGCAAAGAACTTGCAGAAGTCTTTCAGCTGCCTGAGCATCAGGGGGTCCTCGCAATCAAGGGGCAAGGGAGGGCCAGTGGGTGCTGCGGGTGCAAGGGCTGCCAGGCGGGCGCTGCAGCGCCTTTGGGGGGTTGCGTGACTGGCTCTGGCTCAGACTCTGACTCCGAGTCAGACTGTAGCTCCGGATCAGAGTCACAGTCTGACTCGGAGTCAGAGTCATTGTCACACTTCATGCTGGCAGGGGCCCGTGGGGGGAGTGGGGGTAGGGGGGGAGCATCAGGGGGTTGGGGAGGCTGCACAGCTGGAGGCTGAGGGGCGCTGGGGGAGCCTGGGGTAGGGTAGCCCACCAGGCAGGTGAGAAAAATGCGCAACACAAACAGGGAGGCGATCACGCGGAGCTGAGAGTGGATCTCAGCCCGTAGCCGGAGGTGCTCCCTCAGCTTGCGCCTGGTCTTCTTACAGCCGCGCAGCACTGCGCCCTCGGGGACCTTAATGACCTGCAGCCAAGCGAGGTTGCAATTTTGACAGGCCAAGACAAGAGGCGAGGTCGACACAAACAGTGCGGGGACACATAAGGCGTGGCCGTCACCTGACGTCGACGCGTGGTCCAGCCATCTCGACGATCCTGTCGTTGCTTGCCTTGGGCGGAACGAGACGCTGCAATGGAACCAACAGGAGCGACGGGTTATCTCACAGCGCGTAACTCACGTCTAGGGCTCACGTCACGGCTGGGGACACGAACCTTTATGTTTCTTGTCGCTACCCTTCCGCTTCTTCTTAGCCATCACGCGATGCGCAGTGCGACGGGCGGGGGCATTTTCTAGCAATTTGGGTTTTCCGTGAAAAAATACACGGATGTGTGAAAATACACAAGTGCAAGGGAAAGGGAACAGGGCCAAGCCAAGCCAGACAAATACAACTACCAGTTCAGCCCTGGCCTAGCCTGGCGGGTCCCGGGTATGGGCAGAGCAGGCCCAGGGTGCAGGGCAGAGGCCAGACAGGCCAAGGGCAGAGCAGGCCAGGAGGTAGAGAAAGTACACGAAGAACAGCGCTGGGGGCCACGGCCCCAACTCAAGTGTTGTACTGTGTCTACATGGCCCATGTCTACATGACATGTGTCTACATGACCCATGTATCCCAATACATTACGGGAGAATAATTTATTGTTATATTGTCGTAATTGTTGATTTATACGGTGATGTTGAACAATTACAGCAATTACAAGCAATGTCTGCCGGTAAAAGTTTTACTTGTCGGCGCTCTACAGCCCGCGAACCATTGTATCATGAAATTATAGTAACCCTAGATAACGGCAACAGTTGCCAGAAGCTTCATCTTCAGAGCCTTGCCATCTGCTTCGTGGGCGTGGAAGTCAGCATTGGCTGCAAGCATCCAACTGCCAGAGGCATCGCCGCCAAGCCAGCTGCCAGGGGAACCGCCGCCTGGTCAACTGCCAGGGGCATCGCCGCCGGGCCAACTGCCAGGGGTACCGCCGCCAGGCCAGCAACGGCAGCAGCAGCCACCGGGCAGTGGCAGCAGCCGGGCAGCAGCAGCAGCAGGGCAGCAGCAGCAGCCCGGCAGCAGCAGCAGCCCGGCAGCAGCAGGGCAGCACCAGCAGCCCGGCAGCAGCAGCCGGGCAGCAGCAGCAGCAGCAGGGCAGCACCAGCAGCCCGGCAGCAGCAGCCGGGCAGCAGCAGCAGCAGTAGGGCAGCAGCAGCAACAGCAGCCGGGCAGCAGCAGCAACAGCAGGGCAGCAGCAGCAACAGCAGGGCAGCAGCAGCAGCAGGGCGGCAGCAGCAGCAGCCGGGCAGCAGCAGCAACAGCAGGGCAGCAGCAGCAGCAGGGCGGCAGCAGCCGGGCAGCAGCAGTAGCAGCCGGGCAGCAGCCGCAGGGCAGTGGAAGCAACAGCCGGGCAGCAGCAGCAGCAGCCGGGCAGCAACAGCAGCAGGGCGGAAGCAGCAACAGCCAGGCAGCAGCAGCAGCAGGGAAGCAGCAGCAGCAGCAACAGGGCAGCACCAGCAGCAGGAGGGCAACAACAACAGCAGCAATGCAGCAGCAGTAGCAGGGGAGGGCAACAACAGGAGCAGGAGGGCAACAACAGCAGCAACAAGGCAGCAACAGCAGCAGGGTTTTGCTTGTTCACCACCTAAAGTATGAGGGTGGCGAAGGTGGGATAGCAATGACAAGGCATGCCGAATGACGAACAAGACAGATCCCAGCATGCTATAGCTGGTGTTCAGCTAACTCTTGTTTTTGATCATGGTTGCTGGTGCTGCCTTGCGGATTGCCCTGTCCACAATGTCAGGGGCTAAAAAAAACCTGCTAAGGATCTGCTCCGTTTTCTCGTTTGCAGCGGGCGCTGCGGGGCGGTGCAACACAATGGTTATGGCCCACGATATCACAATTGCAAGAGACGACGATACGACACATGCAAGCCAACCTTGGACTTGCCTGCTTTGCCAGACAGGTTACCAGAGCCTCATATGCAATGGCCGGTTTGGGCTGCGCGACCACGCAATTTGCATCAGCCAAGCGAGCTCCTGCGACAGCTGCAACGGCGGTGTTAGGCTGCCCAGCCACTTTGTTCTCCGGGGTTCTCTGCGCAAAGGACGTGGTGTTAATAGTCAAATGATGCAAGTCAAAAGGAGGTCAACGCTAAGGTCCGTCAACGCGTCTCACCGTCAGGCCTCGTAGCTGCAAAACGTGCTGCTGCGACCTCTAGCGGAGGCGGAAGAAGGTTATATGTTGGTATCTCGATGCTTTCACTGCTGACGGTAGTAGGTGCTGTCGGGTATCTTGGCTGGTGGGCAGGCTGGTATAGGCAGGCTGCGGCTGGAAGTTTGTGTAGGGTAAAGAGTGAAGAGGGGGTGACTTGCAAACAATTACAGGACTTGCGCACATTTACTGAAAAAGTGCACGACTTGCACACATTTACGGGAAAAGTGCAGACATTTACTGAAAAAGTGCACGGCTTGCGCACATTTACGGGGAAAGCGCAGACATTTACAGCAAAAGTGCACAACCACCAAGAAAGAGCGTGGTTTGCGCACTGGTTCTGCTGTCGTCTCCGACGCGTGGAGGACAGCCGCAATAGCAGCGAGGCTCCAAATCGTGTGCCCGTAATGTATTGGGATATCGCATAATGTCTCGGCCAGCGCTGTTCACGTCCAAATAACAGTCTCGGCCTGGTCTCAAGTTGCGTAAACGTCTCGGCTACGCCTCGACGTTTACTGCAACTTTCGACCCAGCCTCGACCGTTATTTTCCCGTAACAGCTCGGCCTCCGACATTATACTATACGTCTACATGACCCATGTCTACATAACCCTTTCCAATCCACCATTGGTGGGAGCAGGCCGCGCCCCAGGCCTAAAAACTCCTTCCTTTCTGCACACTGGCTTCCACACCGGAGTAGTCCTCTTCTTCTTCGTCGTCATGGGCACCTGCCAGGGTCCAGCCCATTATGAAATGGAAGTGCCTGCTTGAGGCCCCCTCACCGTGACGGCCCTGGGAAAGGGGCACTGCGCTGTACCTCTTCCCATGGCCATGACGCAGGAGCAGCCCTGGCAAGGCACAGCAGCAGCAAGGGGTGGCGGGGGCGCTTGTCAGCAGCGCCACACCATTCCCCTGTAGGGTGCCAGTAGGGGCCCCCCGCTGCCTGCGGCCTCCCCCTGCCGCCTTAGTACCCTGAGCCTGCACTCCTCCTTTGCAGGGGTCCAGCTGGCCCTGCACCAGCCCACTGTGGAGCTGATGAAGACCTCGTATGCCAAGCGGGGCATGGAGCTGAACGAAGCCAGGCTGCGAATGGCCACTCTGCCAAGCCCAGCAGAGGTGCTGCACACCCCGGGCACTTGGTGAGGCTCACAGCCCTGGCTGGCTCTAGTGAGGGTGAGGGTGAGGGTGCCAAGTCTTGGAAGGCAGTGAAGGCGTTACGAATAATGTGATTAGTACAATGATGCTATAGAAACAATGAGCATGTCACATACAAACTTCCATAGGGATTAACCGGAAGTGGTGATGGCTGGCCAGAACGTCAATGATGATCTTCATGGTTTTGAGGTATTTAGGCCCATTTGTTTGTGCACCTAGCACCTTGTTGGAGTGCATTGCAAAAAGTCCAGAACCCCAAAAGGGGGAGCAGAACCTCAAAAGGGTCAAGCAGCCTGACAGCTGACGGTATAGGCAATGCCAGCCACCTTGTTCGTCATACGTACAATGTATCCGATGTCACCATCAGCTTCCAGCCTAGCTTCGCAAGGACAAAAACATGATGCCAGTGATGCTCATCTCCTGACAGTGTGAAAAGTGTGGTTCATGGGCATGCAGATGGCAGCAGGTCAGATCACCAAGCATTCCAGAGATGTGGTGTATAGCTGGTATGAGGGGCCAAGCAGCATGGGAGGAATGTGACTTGAGGGATGAGGACTCCCTGGCGCCTTTTTTTCCTCAGCAAGGGGAAGAGGACAGAGCCGTGCAGCCTGAGGACAGAGCCCTAGCTTGCTGGCCCGCGCTGCAGGGTACCCCTGGTGAACCTGCAAGGGGTGTACATCTTGCCAGGCATCCCTTCGCTGTTCCGCCAGCTCATCACAGCTAATCAGGTACAGCCCACAGCTGAGCTGCTTTGTGTCCTTCACCACATGCTGGCATTTCAGCCCCTCAGCCCCTCAGCCCTTCAGCCCCTCAACCCCTCAGCCCTTCAACCGCACCCATGACCTGTTTGAGGGCAAGCCCATCCCAAGGGCAGCGCATGGCTGGCAGCAGCTGCCTGCTTGTGTGACGCATACACTACATGCCGCACCCATCTTGCCACACATATCCGCAACTGACTGGCTTTGAACCCACGACCCCAGCGCTAAATCACTGGCTCATGGGGTTGTGGTGGCCATGGCTGAGGCGCTACAGTGCAGGTTGGCCCTGCCGCCCTGGTCACACTAAACATACATTTTTGTCACCAGTTCTCATGCCCAAATTGCTAGTGTCACACACGTGGGTCATGCTGCCGGTCGCCCCTGTCCTGCCAGGATCGCTTCTCAGGCCCTGCCTTCATGGAAGCAGCGCTGTACTCAGTGCCCGGGGAGTCCTTCATTGCTGATCAGCTCAGCGCAGTGGCTGCAGCACACCCCAAGGTGACCGCCTTCGCCCCTGTCCTATGACCTCCCTCAGGCTGGCCCCTCCTCTGCCTTCCCTCTGACTTCCCTCTGCCTTCCCTCTGACTTCCCTCTGCCTGTTGCTGGGGTCCCAGCGCTTGGATAGGGCTGCTGCAGCGCGCTGAGTACACAGCGTGCAACAGGGCAGGAAAAGGGGAGGTGATGCCTACAGCGTACAAGCACCAGTTAAGCACAGTTCATGACATCAATCATGCAAGTGAGACAGCAGTGGCAGCAGCAGGGGCCATCTACAGCTGTGCATGAGGTAGATGCCCAACCACATAGCCTTCAAAATGTCAGCTGACAGTACGCAGGGTGCAATGCTTGGTTCTTGCTCCCTCCCACCTGCGTGTCAGGTTGTCATAGCTGCACATCCATCCCTGCATGCACTGGCATGTGCTTGCATGCGGCTATAGGTGTCAATTGGGAGCTACCCCAACACTGACCCTGCCACGGACCAGCTGTGGAAAGTGCGCATAGGCGTGAGCTCACGCAGCCAAGAAGCTCTGGACGAGGCCCTCAGGGCGTTGCAGAGTGCAGTGCCAGACCTGCTGCCGCAGCCCCCCATGAAGCCATAAGCGCCGCATGCCCTATGCGGGGAGAGGTGCTTGCTTTGCTAGACATGACTGCCTATGCTGGAAAAGAGTGTGAGGCTAGCGGGTTGCGGCCCCAGTCTCTAGCTGCGTCATAACCTAGCTGCGCGGATGGCCTCAAGCCTCCATGCATGCTTGTAGCAGGGGTCGCTCCATGGACTGCTGCATGGGTGAGAGTGACATGCAGCAACACCACCCAGCCCCTGCCTACCCCTTGCGCCTACCCCTGTGCTCACGGTGCCAACCTGGACGGCAACCTGATGCACGTAGCATCAGAGTGTGTATGAGCCGGTTGCAATGCACCCTGAACAGCCCCCTTGTCCCTCACTAGGGCCTCCATTTGAGCCGGATCAGAAGTACCTACTACTATCAGCCACTAGCAGCCACTAACTAGATCCGGCTCAAACAGTGTTATTGGGCTGTGTGGAGTAAACCCAGTGCACATGGCACATGAGCCGCCTACCACCTACAATATTGCCTGACCCGAGGGCTATGATGTAGAGTTGGCATGACAAAACATGCACTAATTGTAAGCTGATGACAGCTCAACAAAGGGGGCACACATTACTGTGCCTCAGCAGGCTGCTGCTGCTGCTCCTGGGCCTTGGGGGGCTTGTCTCGCAGCCGCTTGTAGCCCAGGCCAGGGTACTCCTTGCCCTTGGCTGGCAGAGCTCCCTGCTCAGGCCAGTAGCACAGCTCCAGCGGCCGCCACCTGCTCTCCCCAATGCGCTGCATGTTCAATGCTGCATTGCAGTCCCTGTCCAGCCACCTGCCTGGCTGAGGTGCTGGCTTGGCTTTGGCAGGCTTGCCCTGGGCCTTGCCTTTGGTGGGCTCAGCTGCCTCTGGCTCAGCCTTGGTGCGCTTGCTGCGCTTGGCTGGCTGGGGTGTGCTGGGCCCTGGCTCTGAGGCTGCTGGCTGTGTGGCTGCCTGGCCGCTGCGTGGGGCCTGTGGGGGCCTGCGGGGGGCCACTACCGGGCACCACACCAGGCCCCGCACTGGCTGGCCACGCTCCTGGCTCCAGGCTGGGCGCACTAGGCGGTGGTGCACCTGCCCTGCTGGGGGCTTCCAGCCTGCAGGTCTTGTGGCACTGAGTGTGTTCAGCTCCACCTGGACAGGGAACGCACCCCGGACAGTCCCTGCCCCTCACAAGCCCACTTCCCTCCCCTTCGCACCTGCCTAGCCCCTGCCTGCGCCTACCCTGCGCCAAATCATTTCTTAGTTTACGACTCAACAGAGAGAGTGTGCAAGACCTCTTGGAGCTTACCATTGGCTGGAGAAGACCCCTAACTAGGGAGCGACCGCCAACATATAAGTCTACATTTTTTAAGCCTAAATTATAGGTTTTCGCGCCAATTTTCATAGGTCCCTCTTGCATATAATTTTATGTGTTTATAGGAATCTCAGCCAACTATAATTCAATGAGCGTACCCTACCCCTAACCCTAACCCAGCTGGAGAAGAATCGGATGCCTAGGGCCAGGCAATGGCTGCACCAGGCAGCGGCATTGGAGCATCAAATTTTAGGTTGGCCTGACCCTGAGCCTGACCCTGCATCCCTGACCATACCTCGGCCCTGGCCCAAGCCTGACCATCACGGCTTTGCCCAAATGCCCTCATGCACATGCATAAAGGTTTGTCAAGCTGTAATGCAAGGCCGCCCAGCTCGGCCCGGCTGGCGCATCTGTGTGTCAGGCTGGTGTGTGGGTACGCCCCTAACGCTGACAACCCGGAGTTGCTGGCTTCCATTCTGGGCAGAAGCACGTGAACGAGCCGAATTAGCCAAGCACTGCCGCCTGCTTCGCATGAATAATAATGCCTCCATGCATGACACTCTGCACCTGCCCTACCCATGCACCATGCGGTCCATATGTGCCGGTGGCTGGAGCAGTGGCAGCAGCCCCTGACCCCACCTGTGCCAGGGCAGTCAAAGCGTGTCACCGCAGCTGGCATTGGCTCCCAGGGAGGCTAGGTTGCTGGCGCGGTGCTGCGAGCCTCCTGCAAGGTGGTGAGTACGCTAAGGCGCACAGCTAGACCCAGCAGCTTGTATACCCTGACATCAGCAACCCCACCGGTTTCTGAGGGCAGTGACGCACTCATCGCCCACGGCCCCCAGGGTCTTGTCGTCCCCAGGGTGGCGCTCTATCCCCTCAAGCAAGGTGTGCAGCAGCTGGTGAGCGGTGAACTAACGCCAGGCTGCAGTAGCTGGGCAGCCACACAGCCAGCAGCCTCAGAGCCCGGGCCCAGCACTCCCCCGCCAGCCAAGCGCAGCAAGCGCACCAAGGCTGAGCAGGCAGCTGAGCCTACCCAGCCCACCAAGGGCAAAGGCAAGGCCCAGGGCAAGGCTGCTAAAGCCGAGCCATCACCACAGCCAGGCAGGTGGCTGGACAGGGACTGCAATGCAGCTCTGAACATGCAGCGCATTGGGGAGAGCAGGCGGCGACCACTTGAGCTATGCTGGTGGCAAGACCAGGCAGCTCTGCCAGCCAAGGGCAAGGGGTATCCTGGCCTGGGCTACAAGCGAGAGGGACGAGGGGACTGTTGGTGAACTCATGCCAGGCTGCAGTAGGCAATTCCAGGCGGCTGTTGTCAGCATGGCTGACATGCTAATCCTTGAAGCAGTCACGCGGCAGGGCATTCATGGCCAGCATGGCCGCATAGCCTCATTAGCTCCAATAACCCTTAATTGTCCGCTGTCCCTCGCCCCAGATACCGAATACAATAAAAGTTGGTCAACCTTGCAAAGCGTTTTGCTTTGTCGACTTTGTCGGCAGTGGCCTAATAAGCAGCCGACCCAATCGTTGCCGCGACAGGCATGCTAGCTGTTCACTTAAGAGGTCTCAGGTAGTTTCCGCGACAATGGAGGGTCAGCTTACGGCACGCGATGTTCTGCTGGCTGACAACCCGCATTGGCCCGCTACCGCGAAAGTCCACCCAGCACCCACCCACCCAGCACCCACGGAACACACACGGGGCAGTGACATGAAAGTACACACACAAGTGAACTGGGAGCAAGCTGCAGCACAACAGGAAGGCGTGGGCGTCAAACGCGGCTCCGAGCTGGTAAGACACATAGGAAGCTGACCGGGCACCAGCAGTCGGGATCAAATGTAGCTCCTGACTTTCTATAAGTCACAGAGGAATCAAAGTATTTCTTGACTGCAACCTGAAGGGGGCTCATGCAGCTGTCATAGCAGCAGCCATGGGCAAACCTCTGGCTTCAGACCAGTGCTGGGCGATTGGGTAATAATGTAATAAGTCGGTAATAATCCAGCGCAAAAACCGGTAATAAGTCGAAAAAACCGTCCTCAAAATGAGTGAACTTTATTACATCGGTAATAGCTCCACCGCCCGTTTGGTACTCCGCTTATTACTTATCCCCCAACAATGTATCCCATCTTCCGCAAACCCCAAAGCGGGCGGCTGCCCACCACAGCCGAACATCCATCGCAGTACAACCACATAGCGTCCCAACGCTCTGTAACAACAAGTGCCGATGACGAAGGCGTTGAGGTCAGTAACCGTAGCATGTCCGTCAACGCAGCATGTCAACAACGCGATGCGATGAGTATATTTGGGTGCAGAGCGTAGCAAGCGATGATGATGCGGACTTGGAAAAGAATGGACCTGCCAAGGTTGGTATACAGCAAGATGCCCAGGTTGTGAAGAGCTCCCAATAGGATCTTGTCCTTGCAGAGCAAGGTGAAGAAAGGCAGCAGTGATGGAGCTTGGGTCAGCAAGCAGAAGTATGGCATCACTGACAGCATGCGCAAGGACCATGGGCATTGGATTAAGCCTATCCTTGGCAGCCCCGACCGTGTCAGCTGCCGGTTCTGCCTCCACCCTCAGTCGATACAAGCCCGCAAGGCCACTGTCGATACGCATGCAGCCTCCGTCAAGCACTCTAACGCAGTGAAGGCAGCTGGGCTCAGTCCTGGCGGCCGTCCTTTTGGTACCATCCCTCTCAGCCCAGCGGCCCTCCCTCTCAGCCCAGCTGGCACAGCAAGGGTGGACAAGATTGCCATGAGACACGCCAAGCAGCAGCTATCAGCTGTTGAGGCTGCTGGCTGTCGTGTCATGACCCTTGAAGACAGCTATGCGCAAGCTGCAGCCGACCCAGAGACAAGGGTTATACGATGGCAAGGGTTATATGTGCATCTTTATGCACTCCATGGACAGGGACTTCGTGCGCCAAGCAACCTTTGTGGATTTGCCACCTGTTGATGGCGCTACAGCGGATGACCTCCTTGACCTCCTCCTTGCAACTGTTGGCAGCAAGCTGCAGCTGTCTATGGAGCAGCTGGGCAGCAAGCTTGTCAGCTTTGGCTGCGATGGGGCATCTGTGCTGCAGGGCGCCCACACTGGCGTGGTGGTGCAACTGCGCACCAAGGTGGCCCCATTTGTTCAAGGGGTGTGGTGCCATGCGCACCGCGGCCAGCTGGCTGGCAAGGCAATTGAAGACACCCCTGTCATTAGCAAGCTCAACAGCCTTTCCTCCACCTTAGCCCACTATTTCTGCCGCAGCCCCAAGCGCCAGGGTGAACTGCGGGCCATCTCCCGCAACCTCCTTGGGACTGATGTCAAGGTGCTCAGGAGGGTTCCAACTCGCTGGGTGAGCCTCTTGTCACCTCTTCGACGCATCCTCCGCCTCCGCAAGACCTTCACCCTCAAGACGTTCCCCTACAAAGAGGCCATTGATTACTGGATGGCTGGGGCATCTGCCAGGGGCCGTTACCTAGGGCACAGGGTCTAGGGCTACAGCCCAGCCTATTGCATGCTGACCCACTAGGGCTAGGGTGTGGGGCTAGGGTGTGGGGCTACAGGGCTAGGTTTAGGGCTGCATGCTAGGGTTAGGGCTAGTGTTAGGGTGCATGCTAGGGTTAGGGCTGCATGCTGACCCATTAGGGCTAGGGTGTGGGGCTACAACCCTGTTGCATGCTGACCCATTAGGGCTAGGGTGTGGGGCTACAGCCCTGTTGCATGCTGACCCATTAGGGCTAGGGTGTGGGGCTACAGCCCAGCCCTGTTGCATGCTGACCCACTAGGGCTAGAGTGTGGGGCTACAGCCTAGCCTGTTGCATGCTGACCCACAAGGGCTGGGGTGTGGGGCTATGTAGGATATATTGCATATGTGGGATATATCACAAGGGAGTATGCTGTAATTGTTTAGACTCAAATGGCGATTTTTGCGATTTATTTTAACTTATTTTGATTTATATTTAATAAACAATTAATTAGTTAATTAATATATATTAAAAGTAATAAAAAACTCCTGTTTTGATGTTTTTTATTACACTGAGTAATACGTCTTTGGCGAATCGCCCAGCACTGCTTCAGACACAGCCAAAGCAGCTGGCAGATGGAAGCTGCCCTTAATATCACCACACGACCCTCGATACCTTAGGTAATGAGTTGAAGAGACCAGAGCTGGGTGTGCATGATATGTCTGAGCTCTGCTATGCATGTCCATTGCTCATAGCCAATTTCCAGTCAACAGGTTGTAATGCTGCTCCTTTCCTGCAGATGGTGGTACTTCACAATGGCCATGGCCCTAGTCACAGCTGCCCTAGACCCCTTCAAGCTGTCATTTGTGGAAGAAGCCGGATTGTAGTAAGTGTCTCAGCAGCGACAATAGCAGCCACGTTGATGCCATCCCACCTGCAGTGTGATGCACAGGCTGTCAGCTGTGTGTGTCTGAGCAGGGGCCACAATTCACCTGATTGAGCTCAGTGTGGCCAGGGGCTGCCGTAGGCTTGCATGCCACAATGCATAGCCTGAGCCATGCACCCAGCACATCAGCACCCATCCTTGATCTGAGCAGCCCCCTTGTCCCTCACTAGGGCCTCCATTTGAGCCGGATCAGAAGTGTTATTGGGCTGTGTGGAGTAAACCCAGTGCACATGGCACATGGCGAGGACTGTCTGCTGCTGTGTGCTGCCTCGCCAGCTGGCAGACAGCACAGCTGCCCTGCTCTGCAGCTTTGACTAGGGCAGCATGCCTCGTGAGGGGTAGGGGTGGGGATCTGAGCAGCCCAGGTCAAGTCTGGCAGCGGTGGTCAGACCTTCCCCCTTCGCCAGGGTCAGCTCTGCAGGTCTGGACTGACCACTCAGTTTCGGGCAACCTTCCCTTGCCCTCACAGTCGAGCTACCACACAGGTCCCTGCAGCTCTGGCCTGGCCACCCAGCTCTGGCAGCTCTGCAGCCCTGGACTAACCCCTCAGCTCTGGCTTTTGCCCCTAGGAGCTGGTTTGTTATGGAAACAACCACTGATGGATACAAGGCAATGCTGTTTTACAGCATACAGAGACTTGTCTTTGCGCCCACACTCTTGGCTCAACTGAACAGATAACAGATCACAAGGACAGTGATCCTCAAACACTCTGGACGGGCAGCGGTGCTGCTAGGCTGGTGCCACATGAGGATCATCATCATTATCATCATCATCATGAGGGTGATGATGTGTGTGACATGCCTTGCTTGTCTTGCCCCTCGCCCGCAGTCCCTACACTGATTTTTGGGCGGTCACAGATTACATCACCACCGTCATTTTCCTCATTGACATGGTGCTCAAGTTCATGCTGATGTTTCAGGACGCCGAGGGAGGCCTAGTCAGGTATGGTCAGCCCTGCTTGGCAGCAAGCCACCAGTGCACAGGCTTGCCCAGCTAGCAGCAGCAACAGCAGTAAGAAGACCACACAGAACATCGCACTGAGCATCGTCAGCGGGAGCATCACCCTCACCCTAGCTTCCCTAAGTGTGACGTCAACTTGCAGAGTGTGGCGGACCCTAGGCCTTGACACAGGATGTAGCTGCCAGGGTGACTAGGAGTGGCGTGGTGTTTGTGTATATGGAGCTGAGTCTGCAGCGATACCATGCCTTACAAATGCCACGCAATGATGACGTTGGTTGACTTGCAGGGACCACAAAGTCATCGCATTGAACTACTTGCGCTTCCTGTTTTGGTGAGTGGTCCAGGCAGGGACTGGGATACGGCACCCTCAGTAGTGCCTACAGCCTAGGTCTGTGTTGCTTGGTGAGCTGTCCAGGCTAGCCCCGGGTGGTGGCACCCTCTTTGGCCCTATAGGGCCCAGCTCTGTGTTGCGAGGCTCTATGCACTGAGCCTGGACCTCCTGGCAGTCAGCCAGCCAGCCCTACAGCAATTGACGGCAGCTTGGCAGCAACAGCACCTTAGCAGTGATAGCATTGCCAAGGGGTGTGCCTGGATGTGTGTGTGTGTGTGTGTGTGTGTGTGTGTGTGTGTGTGTGTGTGTGTGTGTGTGTGTGTGTGTGTGTGTGTGTGTGTGTGTGTGACCTCCCAGGGTGGACCTGGTGACCACCCTCCCCCTTGACGGTTTTGTGTCAATAGCCCTAGGCTACAGGTACCGCAGCGACTCAGCAGCGGGGCTGTACGTTGCACTGGTGCGATGGGTAAAGCTGGTAAGTAACTCAAGTCATGCTCATGCTCTCCCACCCATTAGCCAAGCATCATCACCATGTACTGTTGAGTCAGGTGCCACTGGCCCAGGCTATGCAAGTCCCTGCTTGCCCGTCTCCCTTGCTGCTGCCACCACGGGCTAGCTCACTGCCACTGGCCAGCACACTGGTGGCGGCCTCCTCACCCAATTGCTACTGTGTGCTGCCACACCTTGTCCTCAGTACACGGCAGCTTCTCATGCAAGCAGCTCTCTACCCACTCTTGCGCATGTTCCGGGCATGCCCCAAGATGCTTTGCATGAAGTCATGGCAGTATGTATGTGTTGCGCATGCGTTGCAGGGCCGATTGTATCGGATCTTTGACCTGTTCGCCATGCTGGAGCACAAGATGGTGATCAGCCAAGTTAGCCTTATTTTACTACGTAACAACATTTACATTGCGGTGAGAGTATGGCTAGAGTTAGGTGGAGCCCGCAAACCTGTGCGACTAAGTGATCTGCCTAGTCTGGTGAAGCCTGCAAACCGCAGTCTGTGCGACCTGGTATGCATACTAGCACAGGCCAGCTTTATGTTTGATTGAATGGTGTAACGTGACTCAGTCTGCCTACCATGTTCATCTGCCTGCCTGCGCTGCTTGGGTGCAGTTTATTACACATTGGATGGCCTGCTTGTTCTACTACGTGGCCCGGGCTGAGCTGTTCAGCGAGCGGTCTTGGGTTGGTCGCAACAGCTGGCGATTTGATGATCAAGGAGTAGGGGTCAGGTGAGCCACATCCTGCCTCTTTGCGTGGCAGGCTGATCAAACTATGACACCGTGTGCTGAGGGCGTTGAGTGCCAGGCTTCATCACAACATGTGCAGGGCATGGAGCAAAGGCCCATCAGTGCTGCAGTTGTCTAACACCAGGAGTGCCTGAGATGTGTCATGCCTGCCTTGCTCTGCCCTGCTCTGCCATGTCGTGCTCTGCTCTACCCTGCTCTGCCCTGCTCTGCCATGTCATGCTCTTCTGCACCCTGCTCTGCCATGTCATGCTCTGCCCTGCACTGCTCTGGTACAGGTATGTATACTCACTGTACTTTAGCGTCAGCGCATTCGCTGGATTGGGAGATGGGTGAGTCCATCTGCCATCTGCCAGCCAGTGGGGACGTTTACCACATGTCAGCACAGCAGGCCATGTGCCTGCCACTGCCGCCTCACCCTACCATTGATACCACTGGCAGTTGCCATTGCATACGTCAGCCTCTGTACTTTTGTTGCAGGGATTTCTACTGTGCAAGCCCAGCCGAAAGCATTGTAATGATCATTTTCCTTCTGGGAAACATTGTGTTTCAAGCCTACATCCTAGGTGAGCGCTCATTCTGTGTGTGGCACCCAATACATGCATAGGGTGTACCTGGTTCCATGGCTGTAAGTTCATGGCTGTAAGTTGCAAGATGCTCAGTCCCTCATCACTGTGATGAGGGTGCGGGGAACCATGCTGCTGTGACCAGGCACGGTGACCTTTGTGCTGGTCAAAGCCGATGAGAAGTCCAAGGTCTATCGTGAAAGAATGGAGGCATTGAGGGGCTACGCAGGCATCAACGACCTGCCCCAGCCGCTGATGGAGATGATGAAGGTGTGCAAGGGGAGCAAAGGGCCCGAGGGGCCAAAGGGCCCCAGCATGATGGTGTGCATACCCAATGTGCACCTGCTCCATGCGGCACACCCAATGTCACATCACACATCATTGTTGGCACATCACCTGAGCCGCAGCTCACAAGGCATTCCTCCTCACTGGATGCCTGAACACACCAAACCTATCAAAGCCTTGTCACTACCATGTCCATGACCATGTGGCAACCTGTGACAATGTCTGCCCAATTCCATATGATTGTAATTATCATTGGTGATTTTGTTATAAGTATCATTATGATGGCGATGATGATGTAAAATCCTGCTGTGGGCATGATGCCTGCTGCAGGAGCACATAGAGCTGCAGTATCACAACGAGCAGTGTAGCGACGAGATGGTGAGCGAGTGCCAACACAGCATGACACCAGGTAGCCTCCTGTGCCCCTTTGTGCACCCCTGCCCAGTGTGTGTGCAAGTGTGATGTTCCAGGTGCTAGCTAACTACCCGGCAACCATCAGGCGCAAGGTGCTGCGCCACCTATACCTCTCAACCGTCAAGTCCTGCTACCTGTTTCGCGGGGCCAAGGCACGCTTCATGGATGCATTTTTGGCGGCTACACGCATGGAGTTGTACATGCCACAGGCGACGACACACCTTATGTCACAATGCTTTGACGATGTGAGGGCACACCTGTTGTGTCAAGGGCGCAGATGGCTTATGGTCATGGACTGCGGATAACTCATGCTTTTCCGTCATGAGTATGGTCAGACATGGCATGCCTGACATGCACGTTGACACACTCCTGCTCCAGCTGATGCTTGACTGGCCACATGGCCCCCTCCACCTTGACCATTACCTGCCGCCTTTGGCCTTCATCACCGTCTGCTGCCATCCCTGCCACCACCTGTGAGCCCAAGCTGAGAGAGGGTCCACACAGCGCAGACTCCCCTTGACTCACCTTTAGCCTTTGCACCAGAAATCGGGTCCACACTCTCCCTCCATCTTTGGTCTCCCTGCGCTCATCACTACGCTGCATCCCCCTACATGGCCCAACAGCCTGCCTATCTCGAGCAAGGCTTGCAGACCTTGTGCAAGGACCTCCTGCTTCCCAAGTTGCCTCTATGCATTTCATCACCATATCGTCATATGCAGCAGCAGCAGCAGTGTCATCAATGCTGCCACCATGATTATCACCTCAAGTACCGGCAGCGGCCACCCAGTACCACGTATCAGCAGCAGCACCACCCTCCACCACCTGCCAATACAAGCCAGAGCCAACAGCTCAAAGGCTCCTGCATTGCCCCTAGTGCTGCACCCTCCTTCATGGCCAAGCAGCGAAACAGGCTTCTTAGCTTCTCCCGCGCTCCATGGGCGCTCTTTCTAGAGCAATGCTTGCAGACCTTGTCCCTACAGAGGTCCTGAGCTTGCCTCATCACCACCATCATCACCATGACCGCTACCACTATCAGCATTCACCATCACCACCTACACCATCACCATCATCAATACCGTCGCCAGCCTGACCACCACCTGGACCACCACCTTCATCAGTACTGTCGTCACCATGACCACCACCAATACCATGAGCAGTACCATCATCACCTGGCAAATGCCGCCCTGTAGCACAGGGTAACAATGCTTGGAGGTGGCTCATGCCGCTGCCCCTGCTGTGGTTGCCTTGCTGGGGTCAGGTGTCAGTGCTGTCTGAGGGTGACGTGGTGTCAGAGCTGTACATCATCATTGACGGCACAGTGTGTGGCTGTGCGGGGATGGGCGGGGCCAGCCTTAATGCCATGCGCCGCAATAGTGTGCTGGGCCTGGAGTCCTCCTCTCAGGTGAGCCCGCCTCTCACCAGGCACCCCCTCCAGGCACCCGCATCTACCTTGACCACCCACTCCAGGCACCACAGTGACCTTGACTACCCACCCCAGGCACTGCACCTCTTTGCATGTGACCTGCTCTCTACACATGTCACCCCTCATGGGGGCCAGGGCCCTCACCTCACCACTGATACCCTTGTATAGCCTGGTTTGCATGGGTCCAGCCAGCACAGTTGAGATGGCCAGAACAGCCTGCTTAAGGTACAGGGGTGGCAGGAGGCATCACAAATGATTCTTTTTACATTTTTGCATTACATTTTTACGGTTTGCATGGGTCCAGCCAGAATAGCTGAGATGGCCAGAACAGCCTGCCAGAGGTACAGGGGTGGCATCACATAAACTCTTTTTTAATGTTTTGGTTGCCCTGACGCAACTGGTTTTGAACCTTCCCTTGGTGGGTGTGGCATGACTGTAGCTAGCTTTACAGTCGCTACATGTACATCCCATAACATGTTTTCATTGCCACATGCAGGCTTGCAGGTGTTGCCTTTTCTAGATCACCACTATACAGGCAGCTCGTGATACTCGCCCACTCTGCAGGTGGCGGCAGAGCAGGCCAAGAGCATCGTAGCCAATAGGCGGCGTAGCATGGTGATGGCAGCCAATCTGCCAGGAGCTGAGACAGGTCAGTGGGGTGGTTTGTGGCTTAGGCATCAGTGCAAGCTGTTGGCCCAGTAGGCCATGTGTGGAGTCCCTGTCTGATCCTTGCCTTGCGTGTGTCCACAGGGATGCTCAACCCTCAAGCCTCCATCAATGCCCAGCCATCCTACCCTTCCTCCAACTCCCACCCAATGCTGGGTAGCCAGGCCCTACGTGACACCACCCATGTGGGTGCTGTTACCTTCACACAAACAGCACCACCATCACAAACTGTTGACGTGGCACCATGGGTGGGTTGGCTGGCACTCCAGCGTCATGCATGCATGCATGCTGGAGCAGGCTGAGGGGCGCATGCCCACACCTGGCTCTGCCTCATGTCATGCTCAGTGTGTTAAAAGTGACCTGGCTATGGTCTGGTGCAGCTGCTGCCCAGGCCCCCAGGTACTTCAAGCACTGCAAGGCATGCGCCCGCTGGTTACTGCACTGACATGGGCAGCAGCTGCTGCTGCACCTCCCCTGCTGCAGCAAGGAGATGGCCTGCGTTCCCTCGCAAGTCAAGGCAGTGGGCTGCAGGGCCTAGGGGGCCACAAGGACAACTCACATGGGGTGGTCAACACCTACACAGAGAGCATGTGCTTTGGCGAGGTGCCCTTCTTCACAGGTGGGTTTTGACACTCAACCCTACCCTACCTGCCTGCCTGCCTGGTTGCCTGCCCGCCTGCCTGCCCGCCTGCTTGCATACCCCTCCTGCCACACCCAACCAGTGCCCATGTGCCACCCCCAGCCTCTGAACCTGCCTGCCTGCCTGCCCTTCCTACCTTTCCGCCTTTCTAACTTTTTGCCCTTTAGTTTCGTCATCTCCAACACCTGCCGTTGTAGCGCTGAGTGTCAGTAGTCGCACTACTACAGTGGTAGCCCTGAGATATGCTTGATTCATTATGATCAGCATCAACATCAGCGTTACTGGTGGCAGCAGTAGCAAGCCAAACCCATTCTTGTCCAGACAGGTGTTTGCAGCATGAGACAGGTCTGTGAGTGCTTCTTCCTCCACCGCTCCTCTTCTTCCTCTCCTTTTCCTGCAGAGGCACCCTGTCTTGAGTCAGTGTGGACTGTAAGCGTCACGAGGGTCTTAGTCCTGAGCCGGGCGGGATATGACAGCCTGGTTGCCAACTTCACACATCAAGCCAGGTGTGTGGACTGCAAGGACGTTGGGTCATCATCCATACACACAGCAGTGTGTACAGTCCCGCTCAGTAAGACACTGCTAGCAAAGCCGATGCTGCAGCTCACCGTGGGCACGACCCCTGCCAAGAGGTGCCTTGCCAAAGGCAGCCGTCTGTAGTTTGTCGCGCCAGTCCAGGTCGTGCACTATGAATGTGAGCAAGCCGTCTTTCCTTGCAGGCTGTTACTCACAAACCTGCGAAACCATGCCGAGCGGGAGTTCTTGGACGAGCTGGCCATGGCTGCGTCCTTCGTTCATTTGGACCCAGATGTAGCGGAGCAGCTGCGCGAGATGGTGACTACCGGCCGGTTGCCGGGCAGCAATTCAGTGAGGCATGCTGCACCACCATCCGTCGCGCCAAACTCACCGCGACGCCCTCCAGCTGACGAGACGACAGTGTTCGTAGATGCCATCAAGAAGCAGCTCAACAAGGCTCAGGTAAGCAAGCTTGCCCAGCAACCCTCATGGCAACCCATGAGCTGTACAATGCTTTTAGCTGCATGTAGGGTTGCCAGGCAACATACACCATGCCGACATGCCCAGGTCATTGATTTTGAAGGCTGTCACTCAGCAACACACATCTTGAGAGAAGTCAGGATGCAGTTGTTCAGAAGGGGTTGATGACTCGAGGCTTGAGGTGACCCACATAGTTTCTTGCTGTTTGTCGTCCTGCGTATGTGCAGGTGGCCAGGCTTGAGCAGCTGGACCAAGTGCGGGCCCTGGTAGCCGGTTTCCTCAGCAAGCAGGAGTCCCAGAAAGTGTTCGAGTTCCTTCAGGCTGCCGCCGCCTCAGACATGCAGGCCCTGCGCTCCCTCATGTCCCAGGGCGTCGGACCCAATGCCACAGGTGAGCAGTGCAGTGAGTGCTGTTGCACACCTGCCTGCAACTGCACTGGCACCACCTACAGCAGGGTGGTGTTCACCGGCTATTTGGCAACATGCTAAAGAGCAGAGCCTATTTTGTTTTCATTCTTTTAGGTTTTTTTTTTGGTTGTCAGTATCAATCATACAGCCTGAGCGACTCACCCACCCAGCCACCCACCCAGCCAGCTGGTGGGTGATGCAGACACACTGGAGGACAGGTGTAAGGAGGTGCTGGAGCTACGGCCGGACAGCCAGCCACCAGCCAGCCACCAACCCTCCCTTCCTCCCTCCCACACGTTAAGAGCTGCCCATTCCTACCATGCTTGCATGCCACTGCCATGTGCAGACTATGATGACCGCACCGCACTGATGGTGGCCAGCCACAAGGGCCTGGTGGCGGTGGCAACCCTGCTGCTAGACGCTGCAGCGGACCCCAATCGAGTCGACGCCTTTGGCAACACCGCTTTGTGAGCGCCATGCTGTCTTCATGGTGCTGTGTCCATGCCATCATGTCCACCAAGCCTGGCATCAGGCTGGATGCTCCTGTCACTCCCTCCTTGACTGGCTACTTGCACTCTAGCTCATTGACTAAAGCAGGGCATGCAACCCGTGTTCATCATTGCTCATTGCTTTCTGATATATAGTTCAGGGTGTTGCGCATGTACTGCTGCCACTTGCTGTCCCTGTTCCCCTGTCCTCCCTCCCTGCCCCGTTGCCTGTAGAATACATTGCTGACTGTTTCACCTGTTGTTTGGCTTGTATTGCTGGTTGCACCAGTTCGCCTGATTGGTACTTGTCCATCTGCTGCCTGCACCTGACCTGTTGCCTTCACCTGATCTGTTGCCTTCACCTGACCTGTCGCCTTCACCTGACCTGTTGCCTTCGCCTGACCTTCTCCGTTACCTGGCCTGTTGCCTAACTCAGCAGGCCATGGAATGTGCTAGTGGGTGGTGACGTAGTGCTGTGTGAAGCCTGCCGCTTGGCGGTCGCAGGCCTGGTGAGCATGGTATGCGTGCCTTGTATGCAGGCTTGAAGCTGTCAAGGGTGGCCACATGGAGGTCATGGAGGTGCTCTTGGATGCCGGGGCTGTGCTTGGCTTGGACGACACCGCTGCTGCAAGCCTCCTGTGTAAAGCAGTGATTGATGGGGACGTAGCCAAGCTCAAACAGTGGTTGAAGGTGAGTCAGGCAGCTTGACACACTGCAAGGCAAACTCAGGCTTGCTCTACCAGACCTAGGTTACCGCTGCCCTCAGGTTCCACCCCCTTGTTTGGGTCACAGCTCCATGTCTGCATCTGAGGCTTGACATGTGACTAGCGCTGTTCCACCTGATGCCTGGGAGGGGTGTGGCTCCCTGACCCGGCATGGGATTGCTGGGCAGTCGCGGTGAAGGCTTGCAGTGCTGGTTGGCTTGCTGGCTGGACTGGTGTCATCACTGTCGTCTTTGCCAGCGTAGTTGTAGTCATCTAGGTTAGTCAATGAAGTGTGAGTGAGTGAGGTGTCCTGGGCGTGGCTGCAGGCTGGCGTCCCAGTGAACGTGTGTGACTATGACAACCGCACCCCGCTGCACGTGGCCGCCAGTGAAGGCAACCTGTATGCTGTGAGTGTCAGGGAGGGATGACCCACTGGTTGGTTGAGCTGGTTGGGTGGGAGTGAGGGAGGGAGGGGTTGGGAGGCTGTGCTGCTTCCTGGTGTCTGGGCCTGCACCAACCCTTGTGGCACCACTGGGAGGCATAACCTAGGTAGACATAGCCTGTTGGATCCCAGCTCATTGCTGCACATCACACTGTTGGTTTTTTCACGACTCGCTTGGTTTCTCAGCCCCAGTGAGACCTTGATTCAGGTTCATGGGTTACTTAGAACTCTGCATGGTGTCCAGTGCCTGGATGCTTCTGGCTGCACATCGCACTGTGGCTGTGGAACCCTGCTGATTGCACTTCCCTCACACAGTCTGCCCTCGCATCCACCACAATAATGATTAGGAGAAGTCGATGCCCAGCAGCCATACCAGGCTGCAGGCTCCAAGGTGTGTAACCAACAATAACAACCTTGCTGCCTGATCCCACCCGCCCCTGGCCCTGCCGGCCAGACCATGCCTGCACCGCACGCGCCTGCTCCTGCTGCTCTCCCGCTGCTGCAGGTGGAGCTGCTGGTGGAGACAGGCGGTGCTAATGTATGTGTGGAAGACCGTTGGGTGAGTCAAACTTTCCAGCTGTAACTGATGATCTTTCTGCCCTTCTGAAGTCACCCAATCCCAGGCCAGGGCACCTTGACAAAATATATAGCCGTCACTGACTGGTCACACTGCAGGGTCACACTCCTCTGGGTGATGCTGTGGCTGCTGGCCACTCCTCTGTGGTGGACTTCCTGGCCCCCCTGTACGAGGCCCAGGTGGCCGCCAAGGTCTGTCCTCACACAGTCTGTCCTCGAGCCGCACGCACTGCATAGTCTGCAATGCACAGGGGACAAGTCTCTCACTCTTGTGTAACCCATGCAATCACACCGGTGGTGTCACACCACTGTCACATGGTAACAGCCTCATCATCTATGTACCAGCCGCATGCCCTGTCTTGTGGGTGTTGGGTACAGTAAATCCTGACCTGCCCCTGACCTGCACCTAACCTGCTGCCCTCTGCTGCGGTCGTTCCAGGCAAATCAGGGAACGAAAGGTAGCCACGACGGCTGGGGCCAGTGTCCCAGTGAAGCTGGCAGCGTGCGTAGTCTGAGATCCTTGCGCCGCCACCGCTCCATGTCAAAGCCCGGCCTACCTGTGGGGCTCAGTGACTCAGGTGCGCCTATATGATGATGTGTTGTGTGGTCATGAGCAGCACTTGTTGCAGAAGCTGTCAGGCTGGTTAGTACTAAAGCAAGTGGAGCAAGGGTGTCGTGAGCTTTGACCATGCTAGTCACCACGTCCATAGCTCCTACCTCACCCACCACCGACATCACGATGCAAATCACGATGAAAAATCACAAATGTGCAATGACAATATCAGCCCAGTTCAGCCAACCTCAAAGCACGCTAACCCAGCGAGGTCAGTTGGCAGCCCATGTCTGGCTCACACCTCGACTGAGTGTCAAACCCTCATTGCCTCACCCACCACCATGCCGGCTGCAGGCTATGCAGCTGTTAGCAACTCGGGCCGGCCAGTGCCTGCTGCTGCAAGCCTGCTAGACCCCACCCACCTGACCCAGGGCCTGGCAGCCTGGTCAGGCCTGCGCTTGAGCCCGTCCCCAGGCATTCGCCCAGGGTTGTCCACTCAGTATGAAGATGTGAACCAGGAAGGGGCAGAGGGGGAGCAGGAGGGCAGCAGTGGACGAGACAGTGGAGCGCCTAGCAGCAGCCAGGGCCAGGGATGCCAGGGGCCAGGGACCCTTCCCACCTCCTCCTCCGTCACTACCCACTCATGTGGCGGGGTGGCAGAGCTGCTCGCCCCTCCTGGGCAGGGGCTGCGTATCAACACCCAGCAGTCCAGCCAGGTGCCTCAGCCTGGGCCAGTGCCAGGTGGCCAGGTTGAGCATGGTCCAGGGCCAGGGCCAAGGCCAGGCCAAAGGGAGGTGAGGCAGGGTGAGGGAGGCCAGGGTCTCAGAGAATTGCTGGACTGCTTTCAGCTGGAGGAGCCCCTGGGTGGTGGTGCTGACACCTCCCAGCCCTCGCCACGCACCATCATGCGGCTGCTGACAGACACGGGCTCAGAGGCAAGGTTGAAGGCTCCTGCCGCCGACCTGCTGTTGAACACACCTTCTGACCCTGAGCTGGCGGCCACTCCCCTTCCTGCTTCACCCCCTCCACCCTCCGCCCTCCAGGCCGCAGCTGTGGACAGGGGTAGGCCGCAGGGGGGTGAAACCCAGGCCAGAGCAGCGGCAGGATTGGGAGCAGGGGACGCGGTTGCCCCTGCCGTACGGGCTGTGCCCAAGCTGGACTTGTCCCAACTGGCCAAGCCAGATGCCTACAGCATGCCCACCTTGCATGACAAGCTGGCACACTGGCAGGCCAGCACTGAGCAGGGTCCAGGCGCTGAGAGGGATGAGGGAGAGACAGGCAGCAAAGCAAGGGGTCAGGCTGCCTTCACCCTCCACTCCCAGCCACCTGGTAAAGCCTCTGCACCACTTCGCCAGGGGCAGAGCCATGAGCGCCCTAGCTTCAACAGGACCTCAAGCAGCAGGGATGGCAGCAGCAGCAGCAAGCCCAGCACCCCCTCCCTGGCTGCCAACACCCGCCTCCCAGGCCAGCCCCCCAGCAGCAGGTCCAGCAGCCTGGGCCAGCCTGCGGCTGCTGCAGGGGTGGCCAGGCGACTAGGCAGCCGACCCAGCAGCAGCAAGCAGCTAGACCCAGGCCACAGCCAAGAGCAGCAGCAGGCTCACAAACCAGGTCTTGCAGCAGGCCAGGGGCAGGGTCAGGATCAATCTGGCAGACCAGGGTCAGCAGGCCGGGCACAAGGCCCCCCTCCCTCCACCTCCTTGGCACCAAGTTGGGAACACATGGAGCATGGGCGGGTGGTGGCTCAGGCCATGCAGGCCAGTGCCGCCAGCCAGGGGTCCAGGTCAGCCTCCCCCAACCCCCTCACCGGCAGCAGCATCCTCAACGGCGAGCAGCTGGGTCGGCCCCTTGTTCCAGGCTCCAACCCCCCGCTGCCAGCTGCTGCTCCATTGCCACCTCCCCCGCCACACCCTGGCCCACCTCCAGTCCCTGTCCCAGTGGGGGTGCCATCACCCAACCTGCTGCATGGCTCAGGCACGCCCTCTACCACCGTGCCAGGCCTCGCGTCTCATGCACCAGCAGGACAGCCAGCCGCCCCTCACCCAGCAGCAGTGGCAGCCACAGCAAGAGAAGGCCAGCCAGCCATTGCGCAGCGGCGTAGCAGCATGCTCCTTCTGTCCACCCCATCAACCATGCAAGGCATCTTGGAAGAGGAGGAGTATCACCACACTGACTCTCCAGCGGAGAGCAGCAGCAGTGGCAGTCAGCCACTGGCTATGCCCCGGCCCTCCATCTTCCTCCCTAGCCGCAGCGCCAGCCTCGTCCACCGCAATGTCACCGCTGGTGCTGCAGTGGGTGCTGGCCACCAGCCTGCACATCAGCCACAGCCGGGCGCTCCTGCCCCACTTGAACTGCCCAACACGCCCCGCAGCTTGCAACCTACTGTCAGGTCTGACAGCAGCGCGGCACGCAGTGCGGGCCTTGCTCCAGCGCCACCCTTCAGCGTGATGACCAGCGGGCAACCGGTGCCTTACCCTCGCCCTAACACCTCCACCACCGCTGTCCCTGAGGCAACCAGTGATGCCTCCGACTGGCCTTGGAACAACCCTGCAAGCCATGTGCTGAGCCCGGGACAGAGGCAACGACAGAGTCTCGACGTGAAGTCAAATGTAAGGCCTGGCCAAGGGCTGGCGTTGCCTCTGCCCTCCTCCACCCAACCCAGTAGTCACGCCCCTGGAGGAGACGAGGCGCAGCACGCATTTCCTAATCCCACACACCCCACTCCAGTGCAAGCCTTCTCTGCATACTCCCACGCCGCGCCAGTGCCCAAAGCCGTCACCGCCGCTGGTGTCGCACTCCCGGGGCATGAGCCGCGAGGACGATCGCTGCTCAAAGTGGCCACGACGGGTGGTTCAGGCGGTTGGTCGGCTGCGCCTGATGACTTGCTCATCCCCGAGCCGCTTGATCCGGAGCAACATGCTAGGCGGGCGGAGGTAGCATATGGAGCGCGGGTGGCTGTCGTCGAGCCGACGCCGGACGAGGTGCAGCTCCGCGAACTGGCGCGCGCAATGGCGGATACGCCCGATATTCCTGACCTGCCCGACTCTACGGCAGATGGCGAAGAGGAAGTGGAGCACGGTGGGCCACGGGATGGTATGGAGGGTTCGGTCGGATGGACGCCAAACGGGCAGAGGCAGCGCCAAGGGCAACAGTTACAACACCCAACGCCTAGTGCAGTGGCTAGTGGTGGGCTGCTTGGCACAGTCCACCGTGGCAGCCTGGCCCTATGAGTTTGAATCAGCACATGCTCTTTACCATGTAATGCTGCCGCTAGGCATGAAGTTTTCAGGCTGCAGGCATCAATCCCGTATGTCAGGCTAATTGTTTAGGCTGCGCTCACCCTGACTTGCATTGCCGTCACCACATCCTGACCTCCATCGACCTGACCACACTCTGACTTGCATGGACCTGACCCTGCCTGGCACAACCTCAACATGATGAACAGTCCCTGTGATGCTGCCGGGCTAGCTCCTGGCATGAGCAGTCTTCTCTCTCTTGGGTTGTCAAGAGCAGAGGTCAAAGTGGGAGGAGGAGTTTGTGCATGTGGGGAAAGCAATGGAAGGGGGCGGGAGTGGGTCAGCAGCCCCTGCAAGCTTGTCAGGCTGGGGTGACCGGGTCAGATGAGGGATGAGGGGAGCAGAGGAGCATTGTGGAGGAGGGTATGGGGGGAGGCATTGAGGAGGGGGTAGGAGGGGGGCTGAGGGACTGCCTGGCCCTGGGAGGTTCCATGCAGCCTTGCTGAGGAGTGTGAGCTGGCGTGAGTGAGAGTGTGAGAGAGTGGAAAGCAATTGGGATATGGGGAGGGTACCACATGCATGGGGATTTCTTGTGGGAGCTGACCATGGTGCTGATCCCCCTCAATCCACCATGCGCACACCATGTATTACCAAAGCACATTAACCGAACACCCGCGCTGCTTAAGGTATGTGCGTACAGATTGAATTGCTAACAATTGAGAACCATGCGTAGAAGGTTTGTCCGCATGCCTACGAACGTGGAAACGAAGGCAATGGTTGATTGATGATGCAATCTCATCTTGGTCACGCTGCCTGCATCATGCCACTGGTGACACCTCCTTGCATGTGTCTGCATGCAACATGTGGTGAGTGCCTGCTGCAATATCAAGCTAGTGCACTGTGGCGAGTGAGTTGAATAACACGGTGCAGACTGGCCTAAGGTACCTGAACAACAAGATGAGGAGAACACGTGTAAAACACATGTACCCAGCTTGCCAACCATCTAGGAGGTTCCACCATCTGTTTTACCTTAACAGCCCCCTCGTCCCTCACTAGGGCCTCTATTTGACTCGGACCACTAGGGACCATTACAGGTACCAGTAGGGACCTCATGGTACATGAGTGCCTACCACCTACACCATTGCCCGACCCTTGAGGGCTATAGTCTACAGTTGGCATGGCAAACATGCACTAATGTAAGCTGATGACAACTCAAGTCGGGGGCACACATTACTGTGCCTCAGCAGGCTGCTGCTGCTGCTGGACCCTTGGTGGCTGGTCTTGCACCCGCTTGTAGCCCAGGCCAGGGTACTCCTTTTGCCCTTGGCTGGCAGAGCTGCCTGGTCTTGCCACCAGCACAGCTCCAGTGGTCGCCGCCTGCTCTCCCCAATGCACTGCATGTTCAGAGCTGCAGTGCAGTCCCTGTCCAGCCACCTGCCTGGCTGTGGTGATGGCTCGGCTTTAGCAGCCTTGCCCTGGGCCTTGCCTGTGCCCTTGGTGGGCTGGGTGGGCTCAGCCGCCTGCTCAGCCTTGGTGCACTTGCTGCGCTTGGCTGGCGGGGGAGTGCTGGGTCCGGGCTCTGAGGCTGCTGGCTGCTGCGTGGGGCCTGTGGGGGCTTGCGTGGTGCCACTATCGGGCACCACTACATGCCCCGCACTGGCTGGTCACGCAGTTGGTTCCAGGCTGGACGCAGCAGGCAGAGGTCCACCTGTCCTGGTCAGGCCTACTAAGCTTGCTGCGGTACAGCTGCCCCTTGCAGGGCTGCTGGCCATTCAGTGCTGAGCTGAAGCGACTGGTGCATTAGTTCACCGCTCACCAGCTGCTGCACACCTTGCTTGAGGGGATAGAGCGCCACCCTGGGGACGACAAGACCTTGGGGGCCGTGGGCGATGAGTGCGCCACTGCCCTCAGAAACCGGTGGGGTTGCTGATGTCAGGGTATACAAGCTGCTGGGTCTAGCTGTGCGCCTTAGCGTACTCACCACCTTGCAGGAGGCTCGCAGCACCGCGCCAGCAACCTAGCCTCCCTGGGAGCCAATGCCAGCTGCGGTGACACTCGCCACGCTTTGACTGCCCTGGCACAGGTGGGGTCAGGGGCTGCTGCCACTGCTCCAGCCACCGGCACATATGCACCGCATGGCGCATGGGTAGGGCAGGCGCAGGGTGTCATGCAAGGAGGCATCATTCTTCATGCCAAGCAGGCGGCAGTGCTTGGCTGATTCAGCTCGTTCACGTGCTTCTGCCCAGAATGGAGGCCAGCAGCTCTGGGCTGTCAGCGTTAGGGGCGTACCCATACACCAGCCTGACACACAGATGCACCTCAGACCCGCTCCAGCCCAGCCGGGCCGAGCTGGGCGGCCTTGCATTACAGCTTGACAAACCTTTATGCATGTGCAGGAGGGCATTTGGGCAAAGCCGTGATGGTCAGGCTAGGGCCAGGGCCGAGGTATGGTGAGGGATGCAGGGTCAGGCTCAGGGACAGGCCAACCTAAAATTTTATGCTCCAATGCCGCTGCCTGGTCCACTTGCACCTCTCTGCCACGCTGCTGGTCTGTGCCCCTGACCTTGCCCACCACCTTGCAGCAGGCCCGCAGCACGGCATTAGCACCCCAGCCTCCCCCAGTGCCAATGCTAGCTGCTCCAAAGAACACCACCAGCTGCTCGGCACGCCATGGCGCTGTATAGACAAGTCCGTCACCTCTCCTCCACCTGCAGCCATGCACACGAGAAACACATGGTGGCTGACATGGTGGTACCGGGTTAACCATGGCACAGTCAACTCCTCTTCCATTTCATGCCCAACCACCTCTCGGTTCCTTACCCTCCCTTCCACAGATCCTCACCTTCTTGAAGAACTGCTCCAGCGCCCGGTCCTGGGCTCCGTACAACCTCAGCCGTGTTTACTCGGGGTCCAAGTACACCTCCCACACCGCATCCCAGGTGACCAGGTGATGTGCTTCAGGTCGGCCTCCAGGGAGATGCCGGCTGAGCTGGGTTTGATTGGAGCTAGCCACCGCTCAGTGTTGCGGCGGGAGTTGTTCAAGCCACTGGCCTGCCGCACCTGGCCCTTTGCACCTGGCCCTTCCACCGCCTGACTCCAGAACCTGACTCCTGGTCCCACCTGAGGCTGCACTGACTGCCTGGGTGACGCCAGGGTCAATGCCCACCCCAATGTGTGTAGCTGGATTGAACTCACGCTGCTCAGCTATGGCCTTGCCGATACAGGGGAGTCTTGAACCGTCACACACAAGGACCCACAGTCTGTCTGGCAGCGGACCCTGTCTTGCAGGTTAGGCCCCGTTTCCAATGGCGGAGTTGGAGTTGGAGTTGGAGTTGGAGTTGGAGTGCTTGGAGTTGGAGTTGGAGTCCTCGCGGAGTCGCCAGCAGCACTAACCACCAGCCCAACCGCCGACTCCAACTCCGCCATTTCCAACCGCGGAGTCCGGAGTTGGAGTTGGGACTCCAAATCGACTCCAAATCGACTCCGCGGAGTCCCCAGGACTCCGGGCCCCCCCCCCGGAGTGCGGAGTTGGAGTTGGAGTCGGACATTTCATGGAAATCCTTAGCTCGTTTGATAATTGTAGTAGTGCAGCAGCAGCTTCAGGCTCCGGCACGCGTACTATAAGGTGGACATCGCAGCAAGACAACATCTTCGCGTCTCTCGCTGTCAAGTGCGTTGCCGAGTGCGCTGGCAAGCCTAGCTTCAACTTGGGGGACCTCTTGGCTGCTGAGGCTGAGCATAGTGTGGCACTGGGCCGCACGATGTCATCGCAGCAAGCTCGCAGCAAGCTTGGCTTGGTTGGGCATGTCCGACGGTGCTGTCAGGCCGTCTACGCGTATCACAAGGCGCTCAGTAAGTACAAGTGGCATAGCACTGGCATAGTACAAATGCTTAGGTGTTGATGCAGTGAAGGCATTTCCTGCAGCTGCTGGGAGGGCAGACCCTGCAGCTGCTGGAAGGGCAGACCCTGCAGCTGCTGGATAGGCAGACCCTGCAGCTGCTGGGAGGGCAGACCCTGTAGCTGTTGTGAGGGCAGACCCTGCAGCTGCAGGGAGGGCAAACCCTGCAGCTGCTGGGAGGGTAGACACTGCAGCTGCTGGGAGGGCAGACACTGCAGCTGCTAGGAGGGCAGACACTGCAGCTGCTGGGAGGGCTGGTGGGAGCGCACAACTGCCGCACTGGCAGGGCTCAATGGGACACACACACATCAGCACAATGACCGGCTGCAAGGGCCACTGTTGCAACTTCAGATGCGTCAGGAACAGCTGCAGCCGCACCAGCCCCTGTGGCAGCAACTGCATCAACAACGTCAGAAGCACCTGTTCCCGTCCAACCCATCATCAGAGGTGTAGCTAAACATGTTTACTAGAGTTGGAGTAGGTTCTGGACGTTTGTTGCTAAACAAAAATAGAGTGTGTTGCTGCATACTAATACGACGCCCATTCCTCCCCATCATCGTACGCATGTTCAGCAGGAAGCAACATTGTTGACGACTTGACGACCAGCCCCATCCCCACGACCCATTGCAATACGCTAAGAAGAACTTGGAGGATGATTTGCTTCCATCGTCGGCGGGCAGTGCGGCGCCGCATGTCCCTCGCGTTATTCCCTTCAATCGCATCCATCGCAGCTATCAACACAAATGGGCGGAGCACAAATGAGCAGCGGTTCTATCCTAAGTCGAGACATGTCCAACTCCAACTCCGGGCCAAACCGCATTGGAAACGGCCGGAGTTGGAGTCCAAAAAGTGCCAACTCCAACTCCAACTCCGGGCCATTGGAAACGGGGCCTTAGAGATGTAATAGGCAGCCTCCGATTGTCATTTATTTCCCACATTTATTTGTTTTGGATTTCCTTGACAGCCCGCTAGGGCGCGACCGATCATATGACTTGCTGAGGAATTGGTCATATGACTGAATATGATGGCTTAAAGATGGGATATGACCGGGTCTGTAGTCAAGAGGATAATGTGGCAGATTACCACACTAGTCCACCTGGGAACCCCGAGTGTGAAGAGGGTTTGACGCCCTCCAAACCAGTATCACTCTCAGTTACAGCTAGCCCGCCGCAACACTCCTCTACTCTCCGCGAAGTTAACCATTGAGGTTGAGACCACGGCAATGAAGCTCTCTGTATCCTCTTGTAATCGATCTTGGCCTTGGTCATGCGCAAAGTGATTTTGGCTACACGCGTCCCGGGTAGGGCGCGACCGATCATATGACTTGCTGAGGAATTGGTCAGATGACTGAATATGATGGCTTAAAGATGGGATATGACCGGGTCTGTAGTCAAGAGGATAATGTGGCAGATTACCACACTAGTCCACCTGGGAACCCCGAGTGTGAAGAGGGTTTGACGCCCTCCAAACCAGTATCACTCTCAGTTACAGCTAGCCCGCCGCAACACTCCTCTACTCTCCGCGAAGTTAACCATTGAGGTTGAGACCACGGCAATGAAGCTCTCTGTATCCTCTTGTAATCGATCTTGGCCTTGGTCATGCGCAAAGTGATTTTGGCTACACGCGTCCCGGGTTCCATGCTCCTATCTCAAAGATGTCAAGCTCCTCAGCTGCAGCGGCCGGAGCCACCTATGTGCAATGTACAAGCCTTGTAAGGCTTGCGATGCTAAGGTTACATGCTATTGCTTTAGCAAAAGGGGTCAGCAAATTCGAAATGCTCGGCGGTTGGGTCCGACGGTTGGGTCGCCACGGGTCGTCCATTTGCGCTGCTGAGACGCTCCCCAAGCATCTACAGATCCACAGGAGAACCGTGTGGGGTCAGACCGCCCATCGCGCCAGGCACTTTTGCACACGGCCGAAAAGTGCAGTGGTTGCGAGCAAATGGGATTCTAGAAACATGGGAACAGGGCCCATAGCTTGTTGTTGATGCGCAATTGACTTTGGCTCAGTTTTGGCTTGATCATATTTCATCATATTCTCTGGCTTGATCATATTGGGTCATATCTTAAAGATTTTTCCGGGCGCGCCTTACAGCCCGACCACAATTTCATGCAGGAGTGCGGCCTGCCAATATGTCCTGTCGGATGCGGGTGGTGAGGCCCACCAGGATGTCACCTAAGCCTAGATCAGTATCTAATCTTTCCCGCATCCTGTGGTAGCAGCCTGGCCCGCAGGGCATGGTCGCGGGCACCAAGGGGCTAGCTGCGAAACGCATGTATGACAGTTTCATCAATGCACTGTGACAGTCGAGGGCCATTGCCAACAGTGTTGCCATGGCCAAACTGAGCCCACCTTTCCTTCAAAGACTGTGGCTTGCATCACTGCGGAGAGTCATGCTCATTGCCGTAATACGTTGGTTACGCGCACAATAGTACGCATTGCTGGCAGCACGTGGCTGTCCGCATTACTGGGCAGATCGCACCCAGTGATGCACAAAGGCTGCCTACTCCCCAACCGATGAATCAGCGCAGCAGACGGTCAAGCTAGCAGCCCTCTCCCCCACACCGGCTACTTCTAGCAGCTAGGCAAGACCCACAGCCAGCAGCTCCCACCTTCCCCAAAAACTTCTCACACAGGTTTGCTGACATGGCTGCTCCATGGCACGGCTGATCACCAGCACCAACCAGGGCTACACCCCAGGTGATGCCGGTGCGACAATGCCAACATGGTTGCTGCCTAGTCCCTGTACAATGCTTGTGTTCTTAGCACCCTTGCTGAAGCTCTTGCTGTCATCACGGTTGGCTCACGCTGCTTGGTAAGCTGGACGGGGCCCGGAGCGGAGAAGTGGGCAGGAAGGCAGCAAGGTGGGCAGGCAGGCAGGCCATGGGCAGGCAGGTTAGGAGGGAGACTGCAGTCACCTAGGGTGGGGAAGGGTGTGAGGATGTGGGGAAGGGCAGCAATTGAGCAGCCATGGGGAGCGAAGGGCGTCCATAGCTGGGGGTGACTCCAAGTTGCTGCTACAGTTTCTCACATCCAATTCCATCTAATCTCCATCCTGCCTTTGGCTTTAAGCTATCAGCTGCCAAGTGTTCTCATCTGTCAAGTGAAAGAAAGGCCAAAAATTACACAATTAAAACAGAAAACAAAAATGTGAGAATCCGGTCTCCTCTCTAAATGCGGTGTTTTGTGCCCCTGCCCCCCTGCTTTAATGCCAGCCCCCGCTACCTACTACCCTAGCTTTCCGTCCTAGCCTTCACCCTTCCCGCCCCCAGCCCACCCCCTCCCAGCCCTCCCGACCGCTCCCTGGCTCGCTGCCTGCTCCCTTCCCCACCCGCTCAGCCCTAGCTACCACCATCCAACCCCACCACCACCTTCCCCTCCCACCACCACCACCACCACCACCACCATCCCAGCCTCTCCCGGGCCGGCGCTGCCCGCTCTCCTCCTTTTACCTCGGGGCTTGCCCGCCACACCCCAGCCCTGCCACCACCCACACACGCCGATTGCAATGGAGAGTAAGAAGCTAAGCAACAAGAAGCGCCAAAGGCTGCATAAGCTGGGTGTCTTACCCAAGGCGGGGCTGAAGCAGTGTCCCAACGGCCCAGAAGCTGACAACAGCACGGCACAGGCTGAGGCCACAGTATTGCGGGAAGAGGTTCAGCGGCTGCACCAGTTGCAGCGGTGACAGAATCCCCAACTTGAATCAAATACTATAAATTGCTGATTTGACTCGTGTACCCTTGCCACTTTGCTGCCTGCCCAACAGCCTCGTGTGTTCACTGTGTTGTAGTCTGGCTTCAGGAGAAAGATGCCAAGCACAACTTGTCAGTTGCAGCTGTACCGTTTTTTTTTTTTTTTTTGGAGGAGAGTTACAGAGGAAGATAAGGAACCAAAACAGCACTAGGTGAGAGGTCAGGAGAGAAAACCGTCAAAGGAGAGCAAAGCAGGCAAACCAAGCGACAAGACCACACAAGACAGGAGTCGAAGACTGGAAGGCCCCCAAAAGACACAAGCCCTCCTACTACACGTTAACGAGGAAACGACTCACCCTCCCGACCCATCCCCAGAAAACCGTGTGACGCTCATGGGCCAGACTTCTTTTTGCACATGTACAGCCTAACACCCCTAGCAGTAATTCACTGCACTGCCTGGAGATAGGCTCTGATGAAATCATTCTTCACATCGCGTTGGGGGTTTGGCGAGCGACTGGGCCTGATCGACCCTGCAACCAGGGAGCAAGGACAGTCGGATGGCAGTCACAGCAAATCCAAGCGTGGAAATTCCGCGGTCACGTCTGGGCTGTCACAGGAGCAGCGCACTCTGGACCGACTCTCGGCCGTGCCAACTCGTCCTCGCTTTCTGCGTGGGTGCGTCCGTAGATGCCTCTACCACAATTCGTAACAGCTTCCCTCACTCCTCAGCAAGCAAGTACTCAGCCATCTCAGGGAGCAGCTCCATCGATGGCCGCATGTTCAGGGGCAAACATTCCAAGGGTCTGGCACGATTTGGCCTGCCCAAGGGAGCCATGCTATTGTACATAGATGACCTGGTGAGCACAACTGGGCAGCAGAGCTATGAGCATCGCTGTGGCCTTTCCAGGGAGCCCTTGAGGCTTCGTTTGTGCTTGCAGTATCACACACTGCTGAACATGCCTCGTTATCGCTTCCTCTTGTCATTCTTTTCAGTATACCTATTACTGGTGAGTCCTGGGTGCATGTGCCGTGCTCGATTGATCAGCGCAGCTACCACTTGCCAACAACACTTGCCCCCTACTGCCTGCAGTACTTGGCATTTGCGGTCTTGGTGCGTGCTATCAAGCTGACCTAGGAGCATGAGCAGGCAGTGGCAGCCTGAAGCCCTGCATTCATGCAAGCATTGCAGCCGGCAGCTGGCAGTGTCACCAGTTCAGCTATACTGACTTGGGGCCAGGCTGGCAGGTTTTGAGGAGGCAGGCTGAATGCCTTGGTTGCAGCATGATCTGGCCGGCTGCTGTGCTGTACGCAGTACCTTAGCACCACAGAGGAGTGCCTGGGGGGTGAGCCCAGCTTCACTCACGTGTTCTGGTTCTCAGTGCAGACCGCATCCACCATTGGTGGGTGCTACCAGCAACTGAGCCAGCCTCAGCCCGCCTCATGCCTCTCTCAGCAGCTGGTGCGCGCAAACACATGCTTGCATGCATGTCGTGCCGTGCAGGCTATAGCTCCTACCTCGCGCCCTCGCCTGACTGTGCTGGAATCAACTTCCTGGCCACTTTTCAGATCATATGTGCAGCCTTGATCGACACCATGCTCATGTCCCTCGTCTTCTCCAGGTGGCTGTCACGGCTGGAGTGTTCACGACTGCCAGCAGCGAGGCACAGTCAACCCGCTGTACGCTGAATTACAGGAAACTGTGGAAAGCCCAGACAGTCTGTTGCACCACACCACATTGTGCCTCTTGTCCTGCTGCCCTCCCTCTTGCTGTCCTCATCTCCTTGTCTTGCTGCCTTGCTGCTTGCTGTCCTCCACTTGTCTTCCTGCCCTGCTGCTTGTGCAGCCACAGTGGGTGCTCCTATCACATCCTCGTAATCCTGTCCTTCACAGCATGCTCGTAACCATGCATTCTTTTTCTGCATGGCAGCCTTGCGACCCATGTCCAGCTTACCCCATGCATGCAAGTGTGTGCTGCCATGCTGTGCTGCTGTCATTGCCGGTTCAGGTTTGCAGCCCCCATGCCCCGTGCCTCCACCATCCGCTTCAGCCAGCATGCCGTCCTCAGCCGGCAAGAGCAAGATCACCTGGGTGACTCAGGCAGCGGGGGAGGTGCCAAGCCTGGCCCATGGCTGCTGTCCTTCCGCCTGGCCAACATCCGCAAGCATTGCCTGCTAGACCCCGAGGTGGGGAACACAGGCAGGGGCGTCCTCCACCCCTGCTGCCCGCCATAGGCCCTGCCCTGCCACACTTACCCAAAACACCCTCCCCTTTGCCACAGTGACCAACACACACTGGCAGATGCTGGTCTAGCCAAAGTGCAGCAGGTGCTGTTGTGAAGGTGGCCTGTGATGTAGGCAGCGGCTCTCCCTACCAGCCTGTCCACCCACAGCCAGGCACACGGGGGCCAGGCTTGCCCTCACCCTGATGGGATGTGTCGAACTCATTAGACCAGCCTTTGATGAACGAAGGGAAAGTGGCAGATAGTCCAATCGCAAGGCGAGTCAGGGATTGAAGATGGTGGCCACAGGGAGGTGGCAACTGCAGAGGCCCTGGCTGAGCTGTGGGTGAGAATGAGCAGCTGACCTGCTGTCCAGAGTTGGCAGGTGGGCCACCCTCTGCTTGCAGGTCACCCTGCTGCTGGCCAGGCCGGATCGCTCCAACCCTCACAACTCCACATACAAGTTTGAGCAGCTGTGGGTCCATGACCCCGTGTCTCAGGCAGGTGCTCCACCCTAACCCTGGACACAGATGGCAGGAAGGGTGGCAGAGGAGGCCAAGAACAGCACAGGCTGCAGCAGCAGCAGGCACTGCCATTGTGCCAGTGAAGGCTCCCTCTCACATTCCCCATCGCATGCAAAACTTTATGCTAAGCCCATTGTGCAGCCTCACTCTCACAATGTGACCTCACCCACCCATTGTGTAGCCTCACTCTCACAATGTGACCTCACCCACCCATTGTGTAGCCTCACTCTCACAATGTGACCTCACCCACCCATTGTGTAGCCTCACTCTCACAATGTGACCTCACCCACCCATTGTGTAGCCTCACTCTCACAATGTGACCTCACCCACCCATTGTGTAGCCTCACTCTCACAATGTGACCTCACACCCCCACGGCGTGGCTGAACTCTCACTGTTGCCTGCACTGAGCATTTGTTCACCGCAACACAGGCTGCCAGCCACGCCTGTGTGTGACACTCACCTGTTGCCCTGTGGGCCTGCTGGCTGCAGATCACCAGCCTGAAGCTGGGCTTGCCTGCGACCATCACGCATGTCATCGACGCCCACTCCCCCCTGTACGAGCTGTCCCTCGGCCAAATGGAGGCGGCTGAGATGGAGCTGCTGTGAGGAGCACGGCCCACATAGTTGATTGCTAGCACCTCACCCACTGGACACAAAGTCAGGCAACTGCAGCAAATGTGCTAGCTAAGCAAGAGTTAAGCAGCACCACATAACCGAGCAGCAGGCGCAGCTGCATTGCCTCAATGGCACCACCCACAGCCATGTGCCTCCCCTCACGTCATTGCCTGCTCATGATGCGCTCACACTAGTGGTCAGCATTCATGGCTGACTTCCTATGTGCTGCTGCTGCTACTGCCTACCCCTCCCCTCAGGTGCTTCATGTCAGGCACCGACCCCATGACCAGCAACCTGCTGCAGTCGCGGCACAGCTATACCCCGGCAGACATCCGGGTCAATGAGCGCTTCGTGGGCATCAACCTGCAGACCAATGCGCGTGGCAAGCTGGGTCTGGACTTCACCAACTTTGACCACACAGTGCCGACTGAGCAGGGGTATGTGTCAGGGTCCCAAGTCTCAGTCAGAAATGCCTGTAATGAAGCACTCCGGCAGAACCTAGTGAGAGAGGAGCTTCTGCCTGGGGCTCAGCCTGCTCTCACTACCTAGGAACGCCCGTGATGAAGCACTGGGTGGTGGGTTGTGACATTGATGATCACCATGGTGCAGCAGGTGCAGCCCCACCATCATGCCTTCCTTGCATTCCTTGCAGACCTCCCTGCCTACCTGCTTGCCTGGTTGGCAACAGGCCCGTTTGCTCGCTTCTCATTGCTGCTGCAGGCTCAGCCTGCCCTCCTTACCGCCACCCCATTCCAGTCAGCTAGCCCAGTCAGCTGACGCCCTGCGCAGCCAGTGCCACCACCTTCGCAACCTGCCCTTCAGCAGCTCAGCCCAGGCTGCAGCAGAGCGGCCCTCCCGCCCAATGGCCCCACTCTCCCATGTGTTGAAGCACCACCCCGAGCTGTCAGCAGCAGGGGAGCGAGCCCAGCCAGCCCCTGCGTTGCAGCCAGCCTACTCCTTATCAGACACCAGCACCAGCTCCTACAGCGCCATAAACGGCAGTGTGGGCAAGAGAGGGCAGGCACAGACAGGCAGGGACCCCCTGGGTGGGCAGCAGACCCATGAGCTGGTGCTCCCTGTATCCTACATGCCAGGTCACACTGGGAACGGCCCCCTGCCCCTGTGGCCCATGCCCAGCCCACACGCCGAGGGTGTCAAGGCCGGGCAGCCTGGTGGCGACGAAGGGCAGGATCAGGGCAGGGGCCTGAGGCTGTCGCGGGCAGATCATGCCCAGACTCATGACCCAGGGCGCACAGCAGGTGATGTGGGGCAGCCGGGCCAGGTGCTGCAGCTGCTGCAGTGGGAGCAGGCCATCATGGAGCTGTGTGAGGGCATGCTGCACGACTCTGGTGCAGCCACACACCTGAGGCAGCAGGCAGGGGCCATTAAAGCCGCGCTGGCTGCCATGCCTGCACTAGGCAGCGTGCCATCACTTTTGTAGCAGAGCACTGCAGCAGCACCCTCAGCTGGTGACATCAGCGCTGCCTGTTGTATCGCGAATTGGGGCAAGGCATGGCGCCCAAGATGCCTGATCGGCCCAGACCCTGCACCTGCACCTGGACTACACCATAGCACCTGCATAGCTTCAGCTCCTGCACACGTTGTTACGACCTTTTAGGCCGCCTGCTCGTCCAGGCTTGCTGGTTGCAAGGCGTGCGCAACATGAGGGCTCCAACCGTGCGTTCCATGTGACTAAAACTCATTGGAAAGCCTAGTAAATACTACTGGTAGACGAGTTTTGTAGGAGCATGTGGGCCTTGGCTAATGGCTGGAGCAGCAGGACGGCTTCAGAATGAGAGTGCTGACACGTTTGCCCGAAGCCTCCTCCCTGGGCTGGCCTTCCAAGGTGCGGCGCCTGATGTTGTAAGTGAGTGATGCGAAGAACTGGGTTTCAACGCTAGGGGACGCATTTTAATTGTAATGGACAAGGAATAAATAGGGCAACAACACACTGCAGCACAGAATATAGACCAAAAACTCCATGCGGTGATGTGGCTTACACCGCTTAAGCCGTCAGCCGTTAGGCTGCTAGGCCGCCCTCCCCCTCTAGGGGTTCGGGACTTTCTGTAACGCATTTCATAGCAAGGTGCACAAACAAAGGTGCACATGGGCTCAACATGAAGTCATGCAAGTACTCATTATTGTTCTGTAAAGTCATGGCAAACTCCGGCTGCTCCCTGATGGAACTCGTGGCAGTGCACTCAAAGATGAAATGCATGGCGTCATCCACTACCCCCTCTGTGCATCTGGTGCATGTGCGATCAATGAAAGTTACCCCCTCAAACCGAGCCTTCTCCACCCCCAGACCGCTGTTGCCTAACCTGAACCTAGTCAAGCTCGTGCGAACTTCTGTAGAGAGCTGTCTGTTCAGTAGGTGTGGGGCCATGTGATTGATGCCAATGCCGTCCCCATGCTTGAACCATGCAGCATACGAGCATCTCTCCCGATGCACCGTCTAAGGCAGTCTAGGGTCTCCCTCAAACCCAACCCAACGCCTCCCCCACCTCTCGAGCCACTTGACTTCCATAGCCTTGGTGCCTAGGACCATGTCCGGGCTCAGGGTAAACTCATCCCCCATCAGCTCTCTGGCGGCCAGCTGGAACTGAGCACTCCAGCTGGCCTGGCAACTCCTCCCTAATTCCACATCTGCCTTAATGACCCTCATTAACAGGTCACTGTGGGATAGTTTGGCAGTGTTCCAGAACTTGCATGCATCAGTTGTTTCTTTGCTTAATTCTTTTTGCGAAATACCACGGCTTTGTGGTCAAAATTGACTCTTAGCTCCCCGATGGCTTGCATTACTGCTCAAGGCATGACAGGCACTGCCCGCCTCACCACCCGCTCGCCTTGCGCTTCGCGAACATTACACAGGTCCGGTTCAGCGCGCCGCAGCTGTGTGGTCCGAGTCTCTAATGTTGATGAGGCCAAGTTCCCGGAGGAAGTGCTGCAGGTGAGGCTGAGGGCGGAGAGCGTGCGATGCTAATATGGTTTGTCAAATAGTGCCGCCGTGCACTCCAATGCGTTATGCCAGGCGGATAAGCCCGTACTGGTGGACTTCTGGGCCACCTGGTGTGGGCCGTGCAAGTTGGTAGCTCCTCTCATGGACTGGGCTGAAAAGGTAGCATTGGTCTGTGGGGCGCAAGACTGAGCATGCTGCTGTCTAAAACAAGCACCAGAAGGAATCATGCGTGCATGCGATGTTCAGGAGTATGCTGGCGCTGTCAAGGTGGTCAAGATTGAGCATGACAGCAATCCTAAACTTATTGCAAAATACAAGGTATGCTGGGTGTACTGCAGCATAGCTTGTGCCGTTCATCTGCAACATGTCAAGACACACATTCGCGCTAGAATGTCCTTTCTGCCTGGGTGCTCCCCTCATTCAGGTGACTAAGCTGTTTGCTGTGTGTGCTGTGTGCTTCCCAATCACTGTGAGCATGCTATGCCATGTGAAGGGTGGGGATGTGCCCTTGCGCACTCTGCTGTAGTAGCATTGATGCCTCTCTTGATGCACACTGTTTGAAAGGTTACCCACCACAGCTGTGTAACCTTAATGCATGTGTGCCTGAAAGGATGCACTCGCTGACATGCAGGTGTACGGCCTCCCTACCTTGCTTCTCTTCAAGGATGGGCAGGAAGTCAGCGGTAGCAAGCGGGAGGGGGCTGTCACTAAGCCCATGTTGCAGGAGTACTTGAGAAAGCATGCCATTATCGCGTAACGTGAGGATTTTATCCTTTCATGTCAGTCCGGCATGCTCTGCAATCAACTTATGCGGAGCTGCTTGTTTAGTCATTACAGCCAGTTTGCAGCGAATCAGTGCAGTGCTGGCGAACAGCCAGCAGGTGCAGTCATTTTTGGTGAAGTGGTGTGGCAAGGAGCTGAAGGAGGACAATGCTCGGGTTGCGGTTGCATTATATGGTCCGTATTATCTGCCTCGCTCAAGCTTAGCCATGCCTTGGTCTGTGCGCTCACGTGAGCACACCGCTTAAACCTCCAATGGTTCGGAACTTGCTGCTTAAGATGCAATATCAACGAACACATCACAATTTGGAAGGAACCGTTTAGACCATGATGGAAAGATGCTGCTAGTACCAGTGAGTTGACCTGACCTGACCTGACCTGATCTACTGATGACGTCGGCCTACTGACTGGATAATTATTTTAAGCGGGTGACAGGTAGCTGGACGGATTGCCTATATTGTGACACTTCTAGCATAACATTTGGCGCATGGAGTGCAGAGTTACAGCCGTCCTACTACCAGGGGTAGGTTTTCTAATAGTTGGGGCCCCCCGACTGCAGGTCATCATGTTCCCCATGCACGCTCATGCAAGCATTCAATGAGATAACAGGAGTACTGACAGTGTACTGAGTCGTGCTTCATACAGCTTATGGAACTTGGCTATGCCAATTGCCCGAGCCAAGGTATTCCGGCTGGCCCGGAATTTCCGCGGCCGGGCAAGGAACGTATGGTCCATTGCACGCCAGCGCGTTGAGAAAGCGTTACAGCACTCCTTCAGAGGTCGCAAGGAGAAGAAGCGCACTTTTAGGTCCCTGTTCATCGCGCGGATCAACGCGGGTGCCCGGGAGCATGGGGTGCGTGTTTCGAATGTTCAGTGATCGACCACTTGACGTGAGCGTCAGTTGGGAGCATGGCCCGCCTTGCCTTGCAGCTACCGTACTCCCACCTGATGAAGGGTCTCAATGATTCCAACATCATGCTGAACCGCAACGTGCTGTCTGAACTGGCAATGACGGAGCCCTTCAGTTTCAAGGCGTTGTGTGACCAGGTCAAGCTGATGAGGGGCACCCTTGCTAACTGAAGGTGGCAGCGTTGTGCGATATGTGAGTCAAGCCTTCTACGTCCCAGCCTTTGGTACGGTCCCAGCCATGTCAGTCACACGCCAGCACCAGCACTAATGTGAATGTGCCACTTGCTTGGAGGCAGGCTGCCTCTCGCAAGCCAGTTCACCGTGCGCTGCCCAGAACTTATGTAGATGATGGTCAAACACCTAAGACTGTTTGTTAAGCCCTTTGAGAGGCCAGGGTGGCTCCTCATCATGTGGCTCTACACTGCCTTCTTGGTTGAACATACGGCAGTGACAGCAGTCGCATCACTACAGAACATGCAGTTTGATGAGGCTAGGATGGGTGTCCTACCGCTCGGAATTTTTATGCAGCTCATTTGTGTGCCTGGCAATAATGGTTGGCAATAGTGACTGACATGCTTGGCAATGGCAGAAAGATTAAGTGGCAGTGGCCATATCACTGCCAGTTATATGTGTGGACACATGGCAGTGGGAGTGGGCCCACCACTACATAACCAAGAGCTTGGGTACCGGTGCGGCGGCATTTTCGATGCAAAGAAATCAGATAAACTGCCAGCCAGCACCTCCCTCATCAGCCCAGTGGAAAACAAATACCAACACCAAGGCAGAGTCAGGTCCCCTCACTAAGGGTGGTGTTCTGTCTGTGTGGACTTATGTTCCCATGCACATGGCATGGGCGCCTTCCACCTACACTATTGCCTGACCCCTGTGACAGGGCTTTAGTCTAAAGTTAGCATGACAAGCATGCACTGATGTAAGTTTGCAACAGCTCAAAGCAAGGCAGCACTACTGTGCCTCCTGCTGCTGCTGCTGGCCCTTGGGTGGGCGGTCCCGCAGCTGCTTGTAGCTGAGGCCTGGGTACTGCCTGCCTCTGGCTGGCAGGCCAGGCAGCCCAGGCTACCACCACAGCTCCAGTGGGCGCCAGTTGCTCTCCTCAATCAGGGATCTGGCTCATGCGGCCGCAGCTGGAGCCACAGCAGGTGCACAGTCTGCCATGGTCTGTGGGTATAAAGCGGTGCCAGGGCCCTAGTCTCTGACATCAGCACCGAACCGTCTCTGCGACTAAGCTATAGCAGCAACTGACAGCAGCAGTCGTGGTTGCCACCGGCCATGCGGGCAGCCTCGCAGCCCCTTGTAACCCAAGCTTGGGTACCTCCTGCCCCTGGCTGGCAGCTCGGGCAGGTCCGGCCACCACCACAGCTCCAGCGGGCACCACCTGCTCTTCCCAATGATCTTCATGTTCAGCGTTGCGATGCAGTCCCCGTCTATCTCCCTGCCTGGCTATGGTCGTGGTGTAGGTTTGGCATCCTTGCACTTGCCTTCGCTTGTGCCCTTGGTAAGCTGGGTAGGCTCAGCTGCCTGCTCAGCCTTGGTGCGCTTGGCTGGTGGGGAAGCACTGGGCCCAGACCCTGAGGCTGCTGTCTGTGTGGCTGCCTCGCTGCACGGGGGCTGGGGGCCATTACTGGGCATCACATTAAGGCCCCAAGATGGCTGGTGACGCTGCTCGCTCCATGCTAGGCGCAGCAGCCGGTGGTGCGCTTGCCTTGGCTGGGGGCTTCAAGCCTGCAGGCCTGACAAGCTTGCTGCGGTACAGCTGCCCCTTGTAGGGTTGCTCGCCATTCAGTGCTGAGCTGACGCGGCTGGTACGAAATTCATCCACTAGCACCTCTCTGCCCGGCCGCTGGTCTGTGCCCCTGAGCTTGCTCTCCACTTTGCAGCAGGATTGCAGCACCGCGTCAGCACCTCGACCTTCCCAATTGCCAATGCCAGTTGTGCCAAAGTGGACCACCAGCTGCTTGACACAGTCATAGCACTTCATAAACACCTAGGCCGCCTCCTCCTCTAGCTGCAGGCATGCACACACGGCACACAGAGCGGCTGACATGGTGGCACAAGGTAAGGCATGGCACAGTCAACGTCTCAACCAATTCATGCCATCCCACCCCATTTTGATACACAACCCACCCACCCACCCTCACCATCTTGCAGAACTGCTCCTGTGCCCGGTCCTTGAGCAGTCCTGGCGGTACAGCCTCAGCAGCTGTCATGCCCATTTGGGGTTAAGGTAATCCTCCCACAGCGCTGCCCATGTGGTCAGGTTGACGGTGACGTATTGCAGGTTGGCCTCCAGGGAGATGCCGGCTGAGCTGGCTGCTGCCAGGTGCTGAAGGTGGGGTTGGTTCGGTGCTAGCCACCGCTCAGTGTTGCGGCGGGCGTCGTCCAGGCCACCGGCCGGCCGCACCTGGCCCTTGGTCAGCTTCCACCATGCCAGCTTGTCCGTTGCAAGCTGGACCGACCACTCATCCCACACCCCTGAGGTTGCTCTGGCTGCCCAGTTCGACTCCCCCTCCCCTCCCCTTCCCAGCCCATCCCAAGCCAACGCATCACATATCAGCCCTTCTACCTTTCAGTCCTACCGTGCCGTGCGATAGGTGACAGCCAGTTGTGGTGAATGCCGGGACCATGCAAGTCAGCAGTGGGTGGCAGCAGCAGCAACAGTAGCAGGGTGCAACATAGTTGAAAAGGCCCCCCTCGCCGTTGCAGCCATTGCAGCCATGCCATGGCAGTAGGGTGCAGCAGCAGCAGGGGCAGCTCCTGTGCAGGGTGTGCCAGCAGGTATGGCCCCCCCAGCCACAGCCTCACAAACAGCGGAGGCAGAGCTGGTGGGGCAGAGCCCTTGGGCAGACTGTGCCAGCAGGTGTGCCCCCCTAGCAGGAACTGGCACCGCCTGTCCCTGTGCCCCATGGGTAGACGGCGTCACGTGATGTTCTGCACATGCTACAGGTGGCACTAGCTGCAACCGCCACCCAGGGGCAGGCGGCTCTGGCTCTGGGTAGCAAGTGAGGTGCAACAATTGGAGCAACTCTAAGGGATCCTCTTCATTGGCCGCGTATTCGGCAGAGTTATCTAGATGAGGATGTGCGACACATGAATAGAAACCACGTGGCTGAGACGCGGCGTCGTTTTGATTACCAGGGGTAAGCTTCTTGTTAGTTGGGGCCACCTGACTCAGATCCTCCCAACTCTGATAATGACATGTACACATCCTTGTCATGAATATCTTGTCATGCATCTCGAGAAGTGTGCAGTTGGCGTAGCAGCGTGAGGCATGCGATGATCGCTTAGTCTGCCATACGCCCCTTATGCCAAGAACCCTGTTTACTCTCATAGCTATTGAGGCGCTCTAGCTTCAAGCGCTCACACCATAATGGCTGAGCTGAATTAAGCTGGGCATAAGGCACACTAGCAGTAGCCTAACAGCGACAACAGCGAGCTCGCAGCCTGTGTTTGATTACAACTCATGTTGGTGTAGCATGATGGCTGTATTAAGGGATCTAGGGCGCGGTTCCAATGACGAGGAGAGGCGGCGAGGCAAGACGGCGAGGTCTCCATGTCCCTCTAACCGCCCCCCAACCGAGCCACATGGAGCCTCGTCTCGCTCGCCTCGCTCAGTGGAACTGCGCCCTAAGATTTATTAACTCTCATAACGTCGCGCAGCGCAAGTGCGCTGTGAAAGTGCTACGCTGTGACGCCTCCTCACGCTCTAAGGGCAAGTACAGCTGGCGATCCTCATTCCTCCCGCCTCAATTTAGCCGACATTGTCTTCTTTATGTAGGCGGGCATCTAGTCCTAAAGCTGGTCCTAGAGCTCGTACGTACCGGGGATCTTAGCCAGAGGTAAGGACTAGCATGTGCAAGCCTGTGCAGCCTACACGAAGTTTGCTATGTTGCTTGCGAGACCCATGTTGCATGAGGCAGATGGACCTGCCCTTGGTGCCGGTCTCAGTGTATGAAATGTATGTTACCAGAAGTTGTATTACCTTGTGCATATCTACTCTCCAACACCATGGTTGGCGACTGCTGCAGGAGCCCGCTCTTACCACCACCTCTTAGCCTACCTCCACCTTTGCCCCCCCTCACCTGATATAACTTCAGCCAGCCACCCTATGGGTGGTCTCAGCAAACGCACCAAGGCCAACAGGGCCAATGGTGCTTTGGGGCGTGCTCGTGTATTAGCAGCTCAGCAGCAACAACAAGAACAACAACTCCTCTTGTCTACGGCTGCTGCCACAAAAGCAGAACTTGAAGAGGCCAAAACCCAGATTCTCGCATGCCAGATTGTCAACATGCGCACTGCCACCGACCTGCAAGTGTGCCAAGAGCGATTGCAACAGTGCGAACATACGCTGCAGCAGTCTCAGAACGAGGTGCAGGCCCTCCAAGTGTCTTTACACCGCAGCCGAGCAGAACTTGCAGCTGCAAAACAAGAGCTAGCAGCATGCAGGAGTAAGGTCAGAAGCATGTGAGCCCAGCTGGCAGCCATGCGGGCCGAGCTAGCAACAGCCATGCCCCCGAAGGCCTCTCCTCCCCCCCCACATGGAGCGTGACACTGCCTCACAGCGGCCTTTGCATGCAGCAATGCGGCGTTGTTGACTCTGCCCTGCACTACGATGCAATCAAGGAGCTACCTGTACCAAAGCAACCCTTTCCTTGGGCCCAACGTTTCATTCAAGGTGTGCTGCTAATGGGTCCGCTCCTTTTGGTGACTTTGTGCTAGGGGGCATTGTTAAGGGACGCTGAATAGGGGTGCCTAGTTATGTCACGCCATGAGGTGGTGCCATGTTATGTTGCGCCATGGGGTGATGCTAGGGGGTGGTGCCAGGGGGCTCTGCTATGGAGTGTTGAGGCCTCAGGGTGTAAATTTCTTGTCATGGTATGTTGGTTTGAGGCTTTGTTAGGGAGCCGTGAGGTTAAAGTGGAGGACACACATTGCGGCGAGGCAGTGCAGTTGGACGGCAGTGAAAGCATTGTAGACCGTGAACACGCTATTGATGTAGCGACATAACAGAGGTTATGCACCTGCACACACGCCCTAGCTACAACGGATGAATGACGTAAACAATGGAAGCAGCAGAAAGGCTCCAGTATTGTGACTCACGGTGGTGAGGTTCACTATTACTAATATTACGTATTAGGCCACGTAGTCTACTGAAGTCAAATACAAAGGGTGCATAACGCTGCTTGCCGAACCTCTAGAGAACTGAACTGTTGGGAGCGCGAACGCCACAAATGATTGGAGCTGATCCGTGCCAAGACGCGTGCAGCTAATGTAATCACAGCATCGACAGTGGTGTGGGTGGGTTGATAAGACATCTCAGCTTTGGCAGTCACAGACTTGGCAGCAGGTAGCCTCATGTTGTTTTGCAGACACTGCACCCGATCGAAGCCCTACAGCTGGATTGCTTATGAATAATTGGCAAAGCCTTGACTCATACACAGCGGTAAACAAGTGAAACCCGAGCCGTAACTGCAAGCGCCATGCAGAACAGCTTCCTCATCGCATCACGTTACCCAGCTCCCTAGAAAGTCTGGCGATATGGAGGCGCTTCCCAACCCCGAGCAGCAACAGCGCGGACTCCGGCCACTTGGCGTGCGCATGTTTCCCGGCAACCCATTTGTGAGCCACATCTACATCAAGGAGCACCGCGGCGCAGCCGACATCGGCGCAGCTATTTTCGTCGCGGGCCTCCCGCTTGGCATGACAGAGGATGTGTTAAAACAAGCTCTGAGCTGTTTTGGAGCGCTGACCCATGTGGTGCTACACCCTGCGCGGGTGAGCAGGCCGTCAGCCTGGTGTGCAGCAGTCCAGCACACCCAATGCAGTTGGCACAGCCTCTCCTCCCCCCGCCCTACAGCTGGATTGCTTACAGCTGGATTGCTTGTGACACCACAGCACAATTGCATGGGGTTTAATTTCTTTTTTTACTGCAGCCTAGCCCAGCACAGTTGTTCCCCTACTATTACTACAGGGCAGGGGCTGTGTTATCTGTAATCCGGTTTGTTTGCATGCAGCAAGCATCCGGTACCACTACCTGATTCACTACCCCAACCCGCTTGCGAAGGCCGGGCAATCTATGATGGCATGAAACACATGCTCTGATGAAAGCAACAGCTTTAGCATTGCCTAGTGGACATGCTACTGTGCTACTGGCTGCTGGGCTTGGGCCTTGGGGGCTCGCTCTCGCAACATCTTGAAGCCCAGTGTTGGGTACTCCTTGCCCTGGGCAGGAAGTCTTCCTCGGTGTTGCCACCTGCACAGCTCCAGTGGGCGCCACTTGCTCTCCCCTGCCCGCTGGAGGTTGAGGGCTGCGTTGCAATCCCTGTCCACCCATTTGCCCAGCTTCCCAGGGGTAGCCTGGGCCAGCCAAGGGCACCACATGAGGCCCCGCACTGGCGCCTCAAACCGCTTGCTCCAGGCTGACCGCAACAAGCGGTCCTCCACCTGACCTGGCTTGGGCTTCCAGCCTTCAAGCCTGGTGGGCTTGCTGCGGTCCAGCTCCTCCTCACAGGGCTGGGGGCTGTTCAGGCTTGAGCTGACCCTGCTGGTGCGGAACTCATCCACAGTCACCACCTTGCCTTGCACCCTGTCTGTCGGCTTGCCGCTGTTGGCCCTCTCCACCACCTTGCGGCAGGCCTGCAGCACGGCCTTGGCCCCCCACCCACCCCGGGTGCCAATGCCTGCGTTGCCAAAGAACACCACCAGCTGCTTGCGGGTCCCCCACTCCTGCTGGGACACGCTGGCTGCCTCCTCCTCCAGCTCCATGGCACACAAGGCACACACAAAGCGCATGACATCCTTGGCAGAACTGGGGACATGGGCACCTAGCAGGTCACATGTGGGGGGGCAGTCATCAGCCTGTGGTCCTGCCCCTTCCCCCCTACCCTTGGGCACTCCCACCTTCATGAAGTAGCGCTCCAGGACCTTCTCCTGCGCGCCATGCAGCCTCATCCTTTGCTCTGCCCACTTGGGATGCAAGTACTCCCCCCACACTGCATCACAAGTGGCCAGGGTGACGGCCACATGCCGCTGGATGGCCACCAGGGAGGTGCCTGCTGGGGTGGCTGCTGCCAGGTGCTGCAGCTCGAGCTTGATGTTGTCATTCCATCGCTGAGTGTTGTGGCAAGCCTGGATCAGGCCGCTGTCATGCTGCACCTGGCTCCTGGTCAACTTGCTCCTGTAGAAGCCTTGCAATAGGCCATCTGCACGCCACATCCCTGAAGCTGCGCTGACTGCCTGGATGGCCCCAGGGTCCAGCCCCATGCCCATTTGAGTGGCTGGGTCAAACAGGAACGCCCGCTCGTCAGCCAGGCCGCTGCCTATGTCAGAGGGAGTGCGCTTGTTGCTGCTGCTGCTGTCAGAAGGGTCTTCAGCTGCTTGGCTGCTGTCAGAAGGGTCTGCTGCTGCTGGGCTGCTGCCAGAGGGGCCAGGGGGGTCTGCTGCTGGGCTGCTGCCAGAGGGGTCTGCTGCTGGGCCGGCTGCTGGGCTGCTGCCAGAGGGGCCAGGGGGGGTGTAGTCCAGTGGGCGTGTGTATTGGACACACACACTGACCCCATCAGTCAGGATTCGCCTATCAAACACAAACCCCCGGTTGGCGAGCTTGCCCACCTTGAACACTCTGTCCCAGTGACTATAGGCAGCATGCTCCGCCTCAAAGGCTTCCGCTGTGGCTGTGGTCAGGCCTAGCTGACTGCACACCCCATGCAAGACCCTGGTACCCTGGCCCCTGCCCTTGCCCTTGCCCTTGCCCTTGCCCTTGCCCTTGCCCTTGCCCTTGCCCTTGCCCTTGCCCTTGCCCTTGCCCTTGCCCTTGCCCCTGCCCTTGCTCTTGCCCTTGCCCTTGCCCCTGCCCTTGCCTTCGACTGCTGGGGGGTTAGGGTCCTGCCACTCCTCAAGGCACCGGTTGACGTAGATGGCGTACAGGATTCGCCGGTGCAGCGGCAGCTTGGTGATGGCCGGCGGCGCATCAGGGTCCTCTGGCTCCTCTGAGTCTGCTGGGGCTGCCGCCTCCTCCACATCCTCCAGCACACCGGTCAGCACATGCCGGTGGTAGGCCATGCGCTCTTGCCACTCAGGGCTCTCCAGCGGGGTGTCACGCAGGTCGGAGCTGCTGTAGTTGAGGCCGTACTGGCACACCACACGCACAAACAGCTTGGACACCTCGAGGGTGATGCCGTACTTGGAGCGGGCTGCCTCCAAGTCAAGCTCCACCAGCTTGTCAAGCTCCACCAGCTTTGCTGTGATGGCTGCGTTGTCTGGGTCAGCAAAGAAGGCCTTGGGGATAGGGCGCAGGTTCTGCCGGTGTGCGGGGCCGCGCATGATTTGCTTCCAGCCTGACAGCTCGCTGGGTGAGGCGAACTCCGCAGTCCAGCCCTGGACGTTGTGGGCTGCCAGTGGGTCCAGGATGTTGAGGGGTTGGGGAGGGACTGGGGCAGGGGGGAGGGGGCGCCTGCTGGCCAGCCTGCTGCTGCTGCGCTCCTGCAGCTTGGGCTGCCATGCAGGCTGGGCTGGGCCTGCTGCTGGACCTGATGCAAGGCGGCCAGGGAGAGGGTCCAGGGGGGCTGCACCCTGGGCTGGAGGAGGCTGCACCGAGGGAGGGGGGGGGGCAGGATGGAAGCCTGGGGTAGGAGGCCCCACCAGGCATTTGGCCAGCAGCACCAGGACCGCTAGGGACGTGAGTTTACGCTGCTTGTGGTGGATGCCCATCCTCAGCCTGATGTGCGCCACAATCTTGTTTTTGACTTGATTACGGCCCCTGCAAAGCAACACACACACGCACGCTATCATTCGCTATCATTCGCATCGCATTCCAGTACAGGTGTCCCGGGACCCAGTTCAGATGCGGTGCGGAGGAAAACCCAGATGCGGCGGAGGAGGACCCGGATGCGGTTGAAGCGACCCACCTGATGAAGCCCTTCAGATAGCACTTGACGAACTGAATCCTCAAGTTGGCCGCCTCCTTCAGCCTAGCCTTACGCGCCCTCCCTTGTGGCGATACGGGGCCTACCCAGCCCAGGTCGTCAGGCTTGCCCTTGGGCTTTGGTTTAGGCTGCTTGGGATTGGGCTGTTTGGGCTCTTCCGCGCCCTTGCGCTTCTTGCCCTTCATCGCGCTCTGTAGTGTCTCCACTTCCACTGGCTGTATCAACTCGCATGACTCTCACTCTCGAGACTTCATTGGCAACAGTTACATTGGCAACACTTACATTGGCAACACTTACATTGGCAACAGTTACAGTATCAAGGACGTTTTCCCAGGTGCCTACACAGCGACCTTTGCATGCCTAGCCTAGCCCAGCAGCCTTACAACACTAATCCTAAACCTTTGCTGTGGCAGTGTTCTTCATACTTAACTTCGTTAAGTCACTGCCGTTCAACTGTGAGCACATGGCAGTGGCAGTGGGCGCACTACTACACAATCAGGAGCTTGAGTACCGGTGCGGCGGCATTTTCGATGCAAAGAAATCAGATAAACTGCCAGCCAGCACCTCCCTCATCAGCCCAGTGGAAAACAAATACCAACACCAAGGCAGAGTCAGGTCCCCTCACTAAGGGTGGTGTTCTGTCTGTGTGGACTTATGTTCCCATGCACATGGCATGGGCGCCTTCCACCTACACTATTGCCTGACCCCTGTGACAGGGCTTTAGTCTAAAGTTAGCATGACAAGCATGCACTGATGTAAGTTTGCAACAGCTCAAAGCAAGGCAGCACTACTGTGCCTCCTGCTGCTGCTGCTGCTGCTGCTGGCCCTTGGGTGGGCGGTCCCGCAGCCGCTTGTAGCTGAGGCCTGGGTACTGCCTGCCTCTGGTATAAAGAAGTGCCAGGGCCCTAGTCTCTGACATCAGCACCGAACCGTCTCTGCGACTAAGCTATAGCAGCAACTGACAGCAGTAGTCGTGGTTGCCTCCGGCCATCTCTTCTTGAGGGGGAGCCATGCACTCGCCACTGGGTGTGACGTGGGTGTGATACGCACATCTGGGGGAGGGTGCTAAGCAGTGCTGTTATTTCGTTTCGTCCTGATGCCTGATTTATAGCTCAAAGTGGCATGGCAGGGGTTTATACCCTTGAGTTTATAGCTCCACCTTACTTGAAAGCATCGCTGAAGTGAAAAGTCAGCGAAATCAATGCCAAAATACGCAAAACAGCAGCTTTTATTATAGCGCAATGCGCGTTAGTCCAGCCTACAAAGCGATCATTTCATAGCGCAAAATAACCTCTATAATATGGCATATTATAGCAAAGGCTATACATAGCGCGAAAAAACACGGGTGCTGAGCTCCTGCAGGCTCTGGCACCAGGCCTAGTCAGCTCCGACCCATGTGCCAGCATTATGCGGCATGTTCAGTTGTCATGCCAGCTTATGCATACCGTGCCGACAGCAAGGCTCTCAAAACAGCAGCCTTGCAGCACTCCTTGCCCTGCAGCCAAGCAAAACCAGCTTCATTGCCGAGCAGCAAAGCATGCTTACCAGCTTCACTGCTGTGCAGCTACTCACCAGGAGCAGTGCATATTCCCCTACTACTAGGAGATGCGTTACCTGAAACCCGACGTGTTGGTACCTATACCTGAAACAGCCAGCACCAATACCTAATTTCCTGCCCCCACCCCCTCAAAAGGGTGGGGCGATAGATGTTGACAAGAAACACATGCTCTGATGTAAGCAATAGCTTAAGCATTGCCTAGGGCACACATGCTATTGTGTTACAGGCAGCTGGGCTTGGGCCTTGGGTGCTCGGTCTCTCAGCTTCTTGAAGCTCAAAGCTGGGCACTCCTTGCCCTTGGCAGGAGCCGCTCCTTGGTGTTCACCTGGAACAGCAGCAGCACTCAAATAAACAGTTTATTCAGGATCATTGCCAGCACTGTGCAGGCCAACCTGAACGATTTGCTGCCACCTTGCTGCAGCGGTCCGGCATGGCAGTCTTTGAGGACCCAGCTGCTCGCATGACAGCGCTCAAAGCAGCAGGCCATGCTCAGATCATTGAGCTGACCTCGGCTGCTCAAGGGCTGCCAACCAACAACTTGCAGGCCACGGGGCTGAGAGGTGAGTGAGGTAGCCAGGTCAGCGGGAGGGGCCAGCTGCCCATGGCCTGTGCATGCTTGCATGCAAGTCAGCATGCATGCGGGCTGTCACCAGCCTCGCTTGCTTGCCTGCCTGCCTGCCTCCCTGCCCACCTAATAGCCAAGGCCTGCCTGCCAGCCTGCTGTTTGCTCCGCTTACTGTATGCTGCTGGGTATGGCGGCTGCAGCCTGGGTGGAACAGCACAAGGCAGCACGACCGGAGCCTGAGGAGCTCCAACGCCAGGTCAGCACACACGCACACACACACACATCTCAACCTGCTACTCCTTCCCTTGCTCCAAGCCTTGACGCTGTCCTCTATCGCTTCTGTACCGCCGCTTCTGTCCTGTGCCGCTTCTGTACTGCTGCTGCATGCCCTCCCTCACCCAAACCTGCTGCTGCCTACTCTTCTCACCCTACCTGACCCTGCCTACACTCTTACCCAAAGTGCTGCCTCCTACCCACCCCACCCAGCCCTTGGCCAGCTGAGCATTCTTGGCTGCTTCTCATGCAGCTTGATGAGTGGACAGCGGCACATGAGGCGGAGGAGGAGAGGCGGGCCAAGGAGCGGCAGGCTGCCATGGGAGGGGACGGCTGGACCGTGGTGGTGCGCAGCAAGGTGAGCTGAGCTGAGCTGCCCAGGCTGCGCTCCCCTGAACCCGAGGCTGAGCCCAGTGCCCCTCAGTGCTCCTTACCTTCCTTATGGCCACCAAACTTCCCTGACCACCACCACCACCAACACCATTGTCACCATTGTCACTCTTACCCTCACCATCACCCTCACCCTCACCACCATCGCCATCACCACTTTCACCACCATAATCGTCACCACCACCATCATCACCACCACCATCACCATTGTTATTCTTACCCTCACCATCACCATCACCACCATCACCTCCACCACCTACAGACAGGGTATCCTCACAGGCCTCTGGCTCTTGCAAGGCACAGACAGCCGCCCACCCTACCCTGTCACTGCATCCGCTGGAAAGGGCGGCAGAGTGTTGATCAGGGTGTCATAATGGGATTGATCAGGGCGTCATAATGTCTGCCGGGCAGCCTCAGCCTACTACTGAGCTTGCACACGCATGGCACACTTTCTGTGTGCCCCTTTGTGTGGACCTCCATGCACCCATGCACTGCGCATGGTGAACTCAGGGCCGCAAGAAGTCCAAGGAGGATGGTGGGGTGGCTACCCAGTCAGGGGGGGTGGCGCTAGCTGCTGCCCAGGCCAGTGCTGCAGCGACGAAGGTGGGTGGGGTGCAGTCCAGGTGGCTGTGTGAACAAGGTGCACTGGGCGGGTCACACACCAGCCCTCTGTGTCACACATCAGGTGGGTGAGGTGGGTGAGGTGCTGTTGCCCTGCTTGAGCACTCCACCGTTACAGGGCAGAAGCGTGAGCTCATTCACTGGGCTCCTGCCTGATCTACCATAGCCTTGACCTTGACCTGGCCTGAGGGAGGAGCGCTGAAGGAGGAGCTGAATGATCCTTTGGCCTAAAGGAGGAGTCTCCTCACAGGAGGTGGAGCATTGGCATGGCCCTGGCCTGAAGCACGGGCCTGCCCCAGCATTGCTGGTTGCTGCACCCTTGACTGCACCTACCCTGACTGCCTGTCCCCTACCTGATTTGCGCTAGCCATGCTCTGGCTTCAAGGTAAAGACCGTCTCTGCACTGGTCGCTGCACCCCTGACTGCACCTACCTTGACAGCCTGCCCCCTGCCTGGCTGCCAGCCTGTCCACCCACCTGGCTGCCAGCCTGCTCCCTTACCTGCATCCCCCTTGCTGACCTACTGACCCGCCTGTGTGACGGCTGCCACCCCTCCCCCCTTTGCGTGCGCCCAGGCGCTCCCAGTTCAGGACTTCTACCGCTTCCAGCAGCGTGACAAGCGGCGTAGCGGTGAGGCGGAGCCTGGGGCTGTAGGCCTGCCTGCCGGCACTGGGTTCACAGGGCCGACCCTCCCACACCTGACTGTAGGACAGTACAGGAAAGCCGGACAGGGGTAGATATTGAGGGCCAGGAGAAGCCAGGCATGTCTGTGGCATCCTTCACTGACTGACCCTGACCCCTTCGCTGCTCCTTCTTGATGTGTGGTCAGGGTCATAGCGGTGCAGCATGTACACCTTCTTGCCGCCAAATGCAGGGCAGGCAGCTGCAGGCTACGCATGAGGCACACGCAAACTTGCAGCGCTGTCTTGCTTTATAATGAAATCCAAGATTAAGGGCACTATGCCCTGAACTTGCCACTCTGAAAGTGCAGTGCTGTTGACTTGACAAGGTGATGGTGCTGCTGCTGACTGCTGCTGTTGTGCTGCTGCTGGCGGCTGCTATTGTTGCTGCTGGCTGCTGTGCTGCTGGTTGGGAGGTGGTGGTGCTGGTGTTGTGTGCAGAGCTGCTAGACCTCAGAGACCAGTTCCAGCAAGACAAGAAGCGCATCACTGAGCTGCGGGCTGCAAGGAACTTCAAGCCCGTTTCATAATGCCAAGAGAGGCAATGCAAGCACCACGGCGAGGAGGGGCAGCAGCGGCAAGGACAATTTAACGTGGCGGCGACTGCTAGTCAGGTGGCCCCAACTAGCAGAAAACCGATGCCGCGTCTCAGCCACGTGGTTTCTATTTTTTTGTCGCACACCCCCAGTAGAGCGCGACTGGTTAGTTTAACATCCTGATGTTTTGGGTTTAACCACATCTTTAACCAATCTTTAACATACCCGTTTTGCTACCCTGGGACTGCTTCTCACTGGCTACTTCTGCCGGCATAGTGTCGCTGGGTGCATTGCCGTGTCGCGACCAGAACGACAGCAAAAAGGGACTCGTATCGCGACCAAACGGTCAACTTTAACAATCGGTTTAACACTAACCTTTAACCAGTCCGGTCGCGCTCTAACCCCCAGATACCTAACTATGTGCGAGGGCGGGGCTGGGGTTTGGAGGGGGTAGCGGGTGTGGGAGGGCAGTGAGGGGGGTGGGAGGGGGGGTGGAAGGGCGGGGCTTGGCTTGGGAGGGGGTAGGAGAAGGTAGAAAGGCTATGCTGGGCTGGTGAGGGGGTGGGGGGTACAAGAGGGTGCGAGGGGGCAGGGTCCGGGCGGTCGGAGTAGGCAAGTCATCCCTGCTAGACAAAGTCGTGTCACGCCAATTGCCCGGATCTGTGTCGGTCGGTAAGGAAGAGACGAAAGTCTAGAAAATCACAGCTCACAACATGCCAATTTGTGGAAGGGGGGCCCTTTTTCTGTATGGCCACAGAGTAACGCACATAACCCGCGTTTGCAGCAATGTCGAGTGTCAAGTTACCCAACGACGCCGACACCGCCTGCACCAATGAAAGGCTCGCGGAGAGAGCCTGGCGGGCTGAAATGTGATTGTACTTCCCACACCGCTTGCCAGGAGACGCGCATAAACGCGCAGCTGCCAATGTGATATACGTCCCCGAAAACGGTACACAATTTAGTGAGTACTTGCATGAAGATTACCAACCCATGTTAGGGCATCCTGACTGCAGGCCCTGTTTGCACTCGCGCATGCGATGTTGGTTTAGGGGTGACGAGTATGCCACGTCAGTGTGTGTGCCGCCTTGGCTTATCGTAGGGGTCCCCAAGTGGAATGGAGCAAGGTAGGCTGTTGATTGTTACGCGGGCTTACCAAAGCCAAGCAGGTCACAGCACGCTGGTCAGCTGCCATCCAGCCACAGCTGCAGCAGCTGGCAGCTGCCACCCCAGCTAGCACCACCCTGGACAGCCTCCAGTCCCACATCCTGCCCAGCTGCTGCAGCCTCTGCCCGACAAGGGCGTCATGGGCCCCGCGCCAGCCACACCTGCTGCCCTTCCCACCCAGCTCACCCCAGCAGTGGGTGGCCCTGCAGTGTGTTTTGCAGGCACCCAGCCTGAGCGTGCCCAGCTGCTGCAGCCTCTGCCCGACAAGGGAGTCTTGGGCCCCGCGCCAGCCACACCTGCTGCCCTTCCCACCCAGCTCACCCCAGCAGTGGGTGGCCCTGCAGTGTGTTTTGCAGGCACCCAGCCTGAGCGTGCCCAGCTGCTGCAGCCTCTGCCCGGCAAGGGCGTCATGGGCCCCGCGCCAGCCACACCTGCTGCCCCTCCCACCCAGCTCACCCCAGTAGTGGGTGGCCCTGCAGTGTGTGTTGCAGGCATCCAGCCTGAGCGTGCCCAGCTGCTGCAGCCTCTGCCCGACAAGGGCGTCATGGGCCCCGCGCCAGCCACACCTGCTGCCCCTCCCACCCAGCTCACCCCAGTAGTGGGTGGCCCTGCAGTGTGTGTTGCAGGCATCCAGCCTGAGCGTGCCCAGCTGCTGCAGCCTCTGCCCGACAAGGGCGTCATGGGCCCCGCGCCAGCCACACCTGCTGCCCCTCCCACCCAGCTCACCCCAGTAGTGGGTGGCCCTGCAGTGTGTGTTGCAGGCATCCAGCCTGAGCGTGCCCAGCTGCTGCAGCCTCTGCCCGACAAGGGCGTCATGGGCCCCGCGCCAGCCACACCTGCTGCCCCTCCCACCCAGCTCACCCCAGTAGTGGGTGGCCCTGCAGTGTGTGTTGCAGGCATCCAGCCTGAGCGTGCCCAGCTGCTGCAGCCTCTGCCCGACAAGGGCGTCATGGGCCCCGCGCCAGCCACACCTGCTGCCCCTCCCACCCAGCTCACCCCAGTAGTGGGTGGCCCTGCAGTGTGTGTTGCAGGCATCCAGCCTGAGCGTGCCCAGCTGCTGCAGCCTCTGCCCGACAAGGGCGTCATGGGCCCCGCGCCAGCCACACCTGCTGCCCCTCCCACCCAGCTCACCCCAGTAGTGGGTGGCCCTGCAGTGTGTGTTGCAGGCATCCAGCCTGAGCGTGCCCAGCTGCTGCAGCCTCTGCCCGACAAGGGCGTCATGGGTCCCGCGCCAGCCACACCTGCTGCCCCTCCCACCCAGCTCACCCCAGTAGTGGGTGGCCCTGCAGTGTGTGTTGCAGGCATCCAGCCTGAGCGTGCCCAGCTGCTGCAGCCTCTGCCCGACAAGGGCGTCATGGGCCCCGCGCCAGCCACACCTGCTGCCCCTCCCACCCAGCTCACCCCAGCAGGGAGTGGCACTGCAGGGTTTGCTGCAGCTATGCTGCTACCTCTGCCCGATGCGACATCAGAGGATGACTCACCGGCAGTTTCCCTACGCCCTCGGTATACCCGCCTTGCCAAGACACCACCTTACAAAGCACGCGAAATGGAGGCGACTGATAGTTGGAACGTCAACGCAAATTTCGAGACGGCGGGGACGATGGATGCAGTCAGTCACTGCATAAGCCAGCTCCCCGGTAAGCGCCACGCGAGATATGGTCGAGCCGTTATAGCCGCCATCCTCCTCCTACTCCACCTGCAGCTGACACATTGCTGCGGCTCTACCATCGCACCCCTACCTACGCACACCGCTTCCCTTTGCCATAACCTAGTCGCGCAGGAGTTACAACAGCCAGGGCAATACAACAGCAGCCGAGTCGACCTGAATGGGGAGAGGCATCACGATTGCGACTGCCAGCACGCAACCGCGCACACCACTTGCCCTGCCCATACCACATCGCCTAGGGCACAGTCCCGAAGCCAGTTCTCAAACCAAAGGGCACAGACCCGATGGCTAGGCATAAATCCAAGGGCACAGACCCGAGGACCAGACACATACCAAAGGGCACAGACCCGGCGGCTAAACCCAAGGGCAGAAACCCGAGGGATACATGCAAACCTGAAGGCACAGACCCGACGGACAAACAACCTAAGAACACACCTCCATTGGGTTGACATGAACTGTACCATCTCCAGTCACATAGCAAGACACGATGCCTGCCAACTGGACACTCTCAAAGAACTGCCATATTGCCCCTGCCTCCATCACGCAGGACAAAAGGCGCAGGTCACTGTCAAGATAGGGGCCACCACAGCCTTCAACAAGGTGGCCCTGGGCAGGGCCCTTCCGGCCAGGCTGTACACCGGTCCCACAGCAGCAGGCTACCTGATCAACAGAAGGAGGATTGACCCCCGGCTCACCAACCTGCCAGCTGCAGCCCTCTCTGGGTACACAGCCAACCGCCCTATGACCATGCTATGGACAGGACACATCCTCAAGACCGAGCCGCTGTCCACAGACTGCATCCTTCCCATGATGAACAAGACCCACAGCAAGGAAACCACGGCAGCCCAGCTGGAGCGGTGGACAGCTGGGGCCATTGGGCCCAATGCGGAAAGCAGCATCACTGCTGAGGACAGCAGGACCTTCAAGCTAGGGCCCCCCAGGGCCCCGTTCGATTGCATCCCCGCCAAGTACACAGAGCAGCGCCTACCCTCGGACATCCCAGCCATACTGGCAGCCCATGCCAGCAGCCCCTACCTCACAGACGTAGCAACTGAACATGGCGTAACTCTGGGCAGAATGAACCTCATCTTGCAAGAGGACCAGGCACAAACCTGTCAGTACTCCACCAAGGTGACCATCCATCTTCAACCACACGCGGGCTGCCAGCAGCTAGGCCTCAGCCACAGCGAGCGCAGCAGACCTACTCCCCCAGCGCTCATGAGACAGGCCATACACTCAGCTGCTGCCGGGATAGTACTGGCTGATATGGGGGCCCCTTGCAGCAGCAGCGCAGAATGGGATGCGTACGCAGCTAAGCAGGGGGCAGATCAGGGGAACCTCGCAGTCCTCCAAGCCCTCAGTCCCAGCGCTGTCACCCAAGGACAAGGTCAGATGGACTACACTATCCACAGCGACAACCCACAGTTGGAACAGCTCCTGAGCAGATACCGCAGCATTCAGGTGGAGATTGCTGGGGTGTTCACCATCACCATCAGCGCAGCTACCCCCCCGGCAGCGCCTGGCCTTGGCATGCCAGCTAAAAAGCAGCCAGGGGTGTTCAACCCAGACGACCTACTGAGCCTGCTGTATCTGCTGCAAGACACCCACCTGGCAACCAACCCTAACCCCATAGGCCAACTCATCAAAGGCAACAGTGTTGAAGGCGCTCGCTGGAGGGACACGGCAGGCAAAGGCCAAGTGCGGCCCCTCAGCTTCTCCAGCGTCTATGGGGACGTCATCACCCCCATGAGGGATGCAGAAGGGAGATACCTGGAGCTGACCTACACGCACCCCATCACCCAACAGGTGGGAAATGCTAAGCCCACCAACCCAACACAAACATCAGCCCACCACAACCACAATGCCGCAACCACCATCACTGTAGCAAGATCTCTGTACATACTCGCTAATGTTGATGCCACACAGGAAAGCTCAATAAAGCTGAGGGGGAGCACCGCCCCCCAGGGGGCGGTCCTTGCGTTCTGCACACCTGAGGGCCACCCTCTCAACCAGAGGAGACTGGAGACTGCGGCGCATCTCATCCTTATCCCGGCCAGCAGGCAAGACGCCCTGAGCATGATAGCTGCCATGCAACAGCTCAGAGGACTGACCCAGTCAGCTGGCAGCCGCACCTACCTCGGCATCCAGAGCAGATGGCTGGGCGGTGGGCGCCGCAGCAGGGAGCCAGTGTGGCTTGCAGACATCAAGGACCCCATCCCTGGCAACCCTGCAAGGACAGTGGCAGTCACGCTGGCAGAGAACTTCAACACCACCGGCCTCCACTACACGCCTGACCAGGGGGCCTTCACGCTGAGGGCAGTGGTGGCCATGGCCAAGCCAAGCACGATGCAGGACATCCCAGGAGCCAACGTCCTGCATGACATCCAATCGGCGGCCACAGATGCGCTGGTGCAAGCTCGAGTGGCTACCACAGGCCAACTGGACTACCTCAAGGCAGTGAAGGATGCTCGGGCCCAGGTTGCCCAGGCTGCAGAGGAGACCCTTGAGCCAGAGGCACCAGGAGGCTGGGGTCTCAGGGTCCCCGTGCAGTCGGACGAGATGCAACCCCTGCCCCCTAGCGCGCCCACCCTACCTTCCTCAGCTGCAGCCCCCCCTCCCCCTACATGGGGGACCAGTGGTAGGGGCAAGAGCCTGCCCCCTCACGCCCCAGCTAAGGCCAGCCGGGGCCCAACCCCAGCTGCACAAGCACGTGGGTTTCCCCCTGGAGGGCGAGGCAACGGCAGCAGGGGAGGCAGCAGCAGGGGAAACAGCAGCAGAGGCAACAGCAGCCGAGGCAGCAGCGGCAGCTTGGGTGACTTTGACAATCTGACCATCGACACCGGCACCCTGGCCCTGCCTCAGGTACTACAACCCAACTGCACCACACCCATGGCCATGCACGCAATCCACCACCCACTGCCCACCCGAACTTTGATACCAGCTCAGCATGCCACACCAAAAGCAACGCAACCTGACAAGCAACCACCCCATCCTCAACAACACCCAAAAGGCCCCTGTGCTGCTCACCACATGCACAGGCCCCACTTGGACAGTCAGGAGCCGGAGCAGGCCTGGACCCGGCCCCGGGAGGAGCACCTGGCTTGGCTGCAACAACAGGCAAGTAACCTAACACCACAGTGCCAAACCATACGCTTGACACACTCCCAACATGCACCCATCCCACAACCCGGTTTAACACTGATCCCCAAACCACATAGTACACACGACACCTGCATGCCACCTTCTGCAGGGGGCGGAGGTGACCAAGTGACCGCGGGGGCGGGCATCACCACGTGGAAGGACGCCGTTCGGTTGGGCCACAGCACCCAGGTGACCACAGCAGCAGCGGGAGCACCACCCCCATGTCAGCCTACCCCCCACTTACTCACCCTCACACACAGCAACACAACCACTAACGGATCAGACACCATGCTGTGGACCAACAATACTCAATGGACACTCATCCGCAGGCAGTATCACCTGCCCCTTCCTCTGGATCAGAGCGAGACCAAAGACGCCCAAGACTGGAGACTGGCATCAACACCAGGGGACTCAACCTCAGCTGGATCTTTAACGCGGCAGCAGGGGAAGGGCCAGAGACTGGTAAGAACACATGGACGCACTCCCAATACCACACATCGCACGGACACCACAAGCCCACCCCCTCACCTGCCTAACCGCATAGAGCACACTCCCTACACACCCCTACCCATGACGAACCCCCATGACTGCCCTTGCACAGGCGTCACCCCCGAGGGGGATGCTGAGACTGGCACGGAAGCAGAGCAGCCCCATGGGGACACTATGAATGAGGTGAGTGGCATGACATGCATGACACACCACACAGCACAATATGTATGGACACACATGCACCATGACTTGTGCACCCCGCCGCCCACAGGAACCCCTGGAAGACCAGCCTGGATCGAGTGGGGATACTCTGGCTCAGGAAGACGTCGTGCCAATGGAGTGAGACAAACGATGACCACTGAGATGGCAGCGAATATCACCTCCAGCTGCCTAGCGTACAGCTCCAGCTGCCTAGCGTACAGCTGCCTAGCGTACACTCAGCACAAGTTGCCTCTTAGGGGCCGCCAAGCCACTATTCAGGCCATGCACCTAGACAGACGCAGCAACAGCATCGCGACCTGTCAATGGGGTCACCGGGATATGCTCCCTTGTAAGACCCAACACACCTGCTCCCCACACAGACAACACAAGTTAGAACGAAGGGGCAGCCACACATGGCCAGCCACACACACCCCACACCCGCCTCTAACCCACATCCTCGGCCCACTTCAACCCCCAATCGGACACCCGGGCTGGAAACCACTAAACCAGCCTAACCTACGCCCCACCACCGACATCCTACTAATAGGAGCCGTGATGTGGACCCTTATCAGATTAGGAAGCCACCACACTACAACACCCACCAAAGCTCAATCACAACGGTGCATTAGGCGACAACGTAAGAGACTTACTAAGCTCGCAGCTACTCTCCATGTCACTACCTACAATTGGCTCCACGGCATGGATGGTAATACCACCAGACTATGGGCTATAAATAGCATGGCGTACCAAACTGAAACGTATATGAAGGGGCATACATGCAGTAACACCACGACTGTACACCAATACAACACTACCATCCAAGCCTATATGACCCACCGCACGAACCCGCACACCCCCGCATCCATTAACGTACGAATGCTGACCTGGGAAGCTATTTCATACCTCACCCACATAAGCTGGCTACTTATGGCATCGGGAGACGTCGAACCCAACCCTGGCCCTGAGGGACTCCATTTTGAGAAACAAGTGGCCTCCCATTGCCAAATACATGCTCTCAATCACGCCGCGGGGCATCAATGGCTCACCAACCAGGACCTGGCCAACTTCCACATGTCGGAGCTGAGCGCCAGACACGGCGACCAGCGCACGATGTGGGCGCTCGCCAGAGACGAGCAAGGCGCTTGCAATGACACGGTCATCAACCTCTATCTAACATCACACTACGGCCTCTCCACACACAGTGTGGGGCACCTGCGCACACGGAAGGACTGGTCCACCCGCAACCTTGACGTGCTATCAGCCACCCACGGCACGCATGCCTTCCTTTGCAAAGCCCCGACCCACAGTATGGCGATAAGGAAGCACAATGGTACTTGGTACCTTCTAGACTCGCAAGCGGAAGCGCCTACACTACTACATACCACCAGCAACAACACATACCACACGGCCTGCGAAGTACAAGTTATTATCAGTATACCAAACCACACGGAGGCAATGGCTGTGGCACGCAGCAGGGCAAGGCTAGGGCCCATCATCAGCAGCCCACCAGATACACACATCCCCTACATGGAACGCCAACACAAACAGTGCTGCCTGGTGCATGCCCTCAACATGGCCGTGGGGAAACCTATGATTAAGCCCGAGGACGTTATCACCCACTGTAGATCGCTCGGCACACACATCCAAGACCTAGCCAACAAGGCAAGGCGGGAGCACAGATCGATACCACTACACAGTAGCCTCCCACACATCTACGAGGAATCTGGCAACTTCACCATCTCCACCATCAATCACTACCTATACCATTACCACAAGGACCTCCACCTATGCCCTACCACCACAGAGCATACACTTGACCACATCACACCTGAGCTCCTCAACACGCTCACTGGCAATGTAGACAGCTACACCAACACAGCTGCCATTCTCATCACCAACAATCACGCTACCACCATCCGCCGCATAGATCACGCATGGCAATGGCTGGACTCGGAACGCGGCCACCCACGTCGGTTGGACACCCCGGAAGACTGGCTCCAGCTGCACGGCATGCTCGTTCAAATTAAAAAGGGCGACGCGGCTAATACCAACCTCATCCATCCACTATGCTGGCTAGCTGACCCTACAAGGCGCGCCACCACGGAGCAGCTGGAACAACATCTACGCACCACACACATCGACCTTACTACTCAAGACTTGGGGACACAACCCGCGCACGGCCCCCGACCAGACCGGCCGCTACCCAAGATCGCCACTGCACAACCAGCGAGTTCTAAGCGCACAGGAACAGCCACCGAAGACATGAACGCCGGGCCGCGACTGCGCCAAGTCGCTCCCACAGTCACTCTTCCCACTCTACAAGACCGGTCAAGCAACAGTAAACGGCCCACGTCATCGGGCACCATCGTAGATAAAAGACGGACCAAGCCAAGGGCACAACCTAAGGACTCGCACACGCAAACCCTGATGTACAGATACCTAAACACAGCCCCCACTCCACCCCCCGCCGCCACCCCCAAAACACCGCAACCCCCCACCGATAACCTACCTGAGCACCCAGGACCACACCCACAACACAGCACCTTGCCAACACAGCCACAACCAACACATAATCGACAGCATATCACACTAACGACCCTGAATGTCAGAAGCCTCCATAGGTCAAGGAACGACGTCCTCAACCTTGTGCACCAGCACAGCCCGGACATCTTGATCCTAACTGAGACCATGACCCAGCCCAGGAGCAACAATCCAGGCTCTGGTTGGTTGAAGAGAGTCATGCCAGACTATACGATACACCGGCACAGAGGCCACAGTGAAGTACTTGTTAGAATATGAGTGTTTGTAGGCAGCCAGCCTCAGACCTTCGTATGTGCAGGTAGAAACCTGACATGTGTGAAGGTTGAAGTTTGCTCTTAAACTTGCTCCTTAGCCCCTTCCTGTAATGCAAGATCTGTGATTCCTTTCAGGTTATGGGCCCTCATAGCTGTTGTGCTAGGGAGCAGGGATAGACCAGTGCGCATTCGGAGCCATGGCCGCGGAGGGTCAGCGCTCAGTTATAGTACCCTTGTTGACAGAAGCCAACTCAGAGGAGTGGTTCGTGCGACAACAAGCTTACTTAGTGGTTCATGATTTATGGGACGTCGTTGAGGACGGCGTAGAGACTGTCTCCGAGGAAGGGAGCAGCACCGTTACTGACGCCAGTGCCAAGGCGAGAAAGGACGCAAAAGCCAAGGCGATCATTTCGCTAGCTTTGTCCACGCAGTTTCTGCAACTCGCGAAGGAGAGCAGGACTGCTGGGGAGCTGTGGAAGCGCTTGCTTGAGCTGTTCAAGCGCTCTGCAGCAGCAAGTCGGATTCAGCTAGTGATGGAGATGGCTGATCTCAGCAAGGAGCCAACCGAGTCGATGCTGCAGTACGTGGGCCGTGCGGAGGCCCTGGCCGGCAAGATTGAGCTGACGGGGAAGCCTTTTCCAGATGTGCTGTCCTTCGTGCTCAAAGGGCTGTCACCTGAGTACAGGCATGTGGTCACGCAGATTAAGTTCATGGAGGAGCCCACTCTGCAGAAAGTGATGCCTCATCTGCTCACCTGTGAGGTGGAGATAGATAAGGGGGGTGGTCAAGGGTGGTTAAATGG